>CM034540.1:34561457-34951457 GCA_020002185.1 Paraescarpia echinospica | reverse complement strand
TAGGCATCGCTACTGTTAACATTCATTTCAATAGTTAGGGAATAAGCTTTTGCGACGCTATTCCCGCTGTAGCGGGTTGTTGTATTCAATCGTCATAATACGGCAACCCGCTGTAGCGGGGTTTCGCACTGAAATGGTTAAGGAAGCCATCTGGATTAAAAAGACAACACCTACAATGAATAAAGACAAGGGAGACAGCAACTGAATCATGTATGGGACAGCCTGCTTGCCACACCACCTGGCGAGCAGAGAAAGAACAGTTCCTGATGAAGCCTGCCGACGGTGGTTGAAACGTCAATTGTGAGTCAAAAAATACTTAGTTGTGTTCTAAGAAAATTGTATTATTTTATCCACCAGAATGTCACCGCTGTGAATCTAGTCTGATAACTTGTGATTCCAGCAAAATTGTGTTGGGTTGATCCGATAATTTTATGTGGTAGGAACAGGTGTGATGATGAGCTTTTGGTGTTAGAATTTAACTTTCTATCAATATACAGCACACATAGACTCTATCCTTCCAAGTCATGAGAGGTCTGTCCCAATTCATTTGATAGGCATCGACGTGGATGGTCGGAATCGGCGAATATATGTTTTGTATGATTGTTCTATACAACATGAGTAAGTGAAATAAAAAATATGTAAAAACAATCACACTGAACCAGTTTGCACAGGTGAGGTACAGTGGAGAGCTACAGTGGCTTACCTTTCTTGGCTCTAGCTGCTCTATGCAATTCCACGAGTGCTTCGTTCAGTGCTGTCAATTTGATGCCACTCAAATTGTTTCGTCTATCTCGGTGCTGTGCCACAATGAGTGCGCACTGGCAGCAAAACAACATTCCATAGGTGATAAGTACATGTTTGCAACACAGCAGCATTCCATAAGTGCGGACTGGCAACAAAACACATTCCATCCGTGCATGATTGCTCCACACCATTTCATAAGTGCACACTGGCAACAAAAATAACAGTCCATAAATTCACATTGGCCACACAACAACCAATAAATGCACACTGGCCACACAACAAGTAATAAGTGCACATTCGCACACAACAACAAATAATAAGTACAAAATGGCCACACAACAACAAATAATAAGTGCCCACTGGCTACACTGCAACAAATAATAAGTTCACAATGGTCACACAACAACAAATAATAAGTGCACAATGGCTACACAACAACAAATAATAAGTGCACAATGGCCACACAACAAATAATAAGTGCACACTGGCGACACAGCAACAAATAATAAGTGCACACTGACCACACAACAAACAATAAGTGCACACTAGCCACACGACAATAAATAAGTGCACATTGGCAACCCAACAACAAACAAAAAGTGCACATTGGACACACAACAACAAACAAAAATGCACATTAGCCACACCACAACAAATTACAAGTGCACACTGGCTACACAACAACAAACAAAATGTGCACATTGGCCACACAACAAACAATAAGTGCACACTGGCCACACAACAACAAACAATAAGTGCACATTGGCCACATAACAAATAATAAGTGCACATTGGCCACACAACAACAAACAATAAATGCACATTGGCTACACAACAACAAACAATAAGTGCACATTGGCCACACATATACTGCTAGTTATGCTTCAGATTGTTAACGGTGATTGACTTTGCCTTTTACAAATACATCACCTATCGAAGCATATGCCTAAGAATGGTAGTTACCCTACCCCATGTGGTGAACTACCAATTGGTAACACCAATAAAACCATTGAATTAAACATTTGTTGTCTGTGTTCACTAAGGACGATGGCACTGAACAATGGTATGTACAAATATATTATTCGTTCTGGAAATCAGCCAACATCACCACTCTTCACAATAAAGGAGATGCTTCGCTGGCATGTAGTTACCGCTATATTAGCATACCATGTAATTACAGCCCTATTAGCTATGTACCATTTGTTTGAATGAATATTGGCTGACAATATAAATTACCATCCGTACCAAAATCATCTAGTCACTTGCTCAGTACAGTTTTGTTTAAGGGCACTACACGGAGATGCAGCCACTGAACTAGAGTTGTTTGTGGGTTAAGTTACAGATGCAAACAGTTCACCGACATAGAGTATATCATCTTTTCCAAAGCCTTTGACGTGGAACCTTATCTTAAATGATTACACGAACTAACCAAGTACAGTGATGTCTCGTCCATTGTCCCACAAAGCTCTTGTACTGGACCACTGCAATTTATATTGTATATGAGTGATCTCCCTGAGGACCATTAGACTGCTGGTGTTAACACTAATGCATGCTTGTTTGCTGACAATACTACAACATCCACTGTGTTCTCAGATGTTTCCAAACGGTTCGACATGCCAGAGTGCCTTAATGAATTCATGGTGTGGGCAGACCTGTGGCTGCTTCAAGTAGCTGAACATAAATGCAGTGTAATGACAAATGAAAATGGTACCCCAGCTATGTACTACATGAATGGTTAATTAAAAGCTCCATCTTGATTTTTTTTAATATTAAGCAAAGTTAACAGGTTATACTCACATAATCATGTCCACCATCTCTGCTGACACGGTCATCAAGAGGAACAAGATGTACATCGCCCAGTGCAAGATCTGAACAACAGGCAAGTACTACAGTATAACAATGAACAACAGGCCAATAGTAGTGTGACAGTGAACATCAGGCCAATAGTACAGTGAACAACAGGCCAATAGTATAGTGAACAACAGGCCAATAGTACAGCGAAGAACAGGCCAATAGTACAGTGAATGACAGGCCAATAGTACAGTGAACAACAGGCCAATAGTGCAGTGAACAACAGGCCAATGGTACAGTGAACAACAGGCCAATTATAGTGCAGTGAACGATAGGCCAATAGTACAGTGAACGACAGGCCAATAGTACAGTGAACGACAGGCCAATAGTACAGTGAACAACATGCCAATATTACAATAAACAACAGGACAATAGTAGTGAACGACAGGTAAATAGTACAGTAAATGACAGATTATTCAGTAATATTAATGCCTGCATACACTACAGCACTTATTAAGATGCAGCAGTCTAGTTGTTCTTCTTGCCATGTACACTTACGCTCCGTAGAAGGTTCATACACTGACAACAGTTGTCAAACCACCTTAGCTCACCACAATCCTGGTGTCTGGAATGCAAACTACATTCAATTGCACCCCATCTTGTGATTAATTATGTTTTTAGTTTGACGGTTGGACATGTGATGTGAAAATAGGTCATTTGTAAAAAAAGGTTGCTTTGCGATTATTAACATATCTTACCTTGGTGAGACCCTTACTTTGGTGAAACCCTTACTTTGGTGAGACCCTTCCTTTGGCTAGACTTACTTTGGCGAGACCCTTACTTTGGCGAGACCATTGCTTTGGTGAGACCCTTGCTTTGGCGAGATCCTTGCTTTGGCGAGACCGTTGCTTTGGCGAGACCCTTGCTTTAGTGGGACTCTGACTTTGGTGACCCTTACTTTGGCTAGACTCTTACTTTGGCGAGACCCTTACTTTGGCGAGATCCTTACTTTGTCGAGACCCTTACTTCTGTGAGACCCTTACTTTGGCGAGACTGTTGCTTTAAAAAAGCACATAGTATGTGCTTTTTCAAAATTTGATGTGTCCCAAATCAGTTGATTAACATTTATTAATAAATTTGCACGATAGTAAGATCGCTTAAATAAACTGGTAAATGTGAACATTACATTTCTTAAATTTTAGGCATATAATCATGTTATTATTCAACTTGTTTTGAATTCTATTCAGGACTGCCTACGTGACATATTTCCAGGTATAAAATATATAACCATCAATATCAAAGTGCTCAGAAAGGTTTTTTTTCAAAATCTATAACGTTACAAAACTAGATACATTCCTGGTAGGTGTCTATATATAGTTTACCGCTCCAAGGATAGGGAGATTATAACTGCGAAATACGATGCAGCAGTTTGTGACAATGATTGACAACGATTCATATACATGAGAGCACCAACTAAAAATATTCAAAGAACCATGTTGATTAAACATTAAAAGACTCATTGATACACCGATGAACAGATGTATGGAATAGCCTCACTCAGTCAGTGCCTGTGGTTGAGATTGCATTGGAGCAGTCTTTTGAGAGAAAATTTTATTATAAGTTGTGGGAAAATCACCCAATTAAATTAGCCCAATTAAATTATACTATAGAGTAAGACTATTCTGTGTAAGACTAGAACGTAGCATTGTCTTTTTTCTAAAGTTTATGACCCAAGGTGACAAGGGGCATTTGTAATGAACATACTATTTGTAAGCCTTGGTGACGGAGGCATGATTGATAAACATGCTTTAAATGTTTTTTTTTTATAATATACTCCAATTGTAATATTTAGCAAACATACATGAAATTAAAAGCATGCATATAGTGTACATTTATGGATGGATATTATTTTGTATAGATGAACGGATTGCACTTTGGTCGGCAAGAGTTGAATGTTGATGATGGGTGATAATAAGGTGTCGGTGGCAACAAACGCTGTTCACTTCACGGTGCTTAACTAACGCTTATAAACAATGTCAACGACAGACAAGGGGTAGGCAAGGCACAAAGGTATTGATTAGACTGTGTCCAGTCATCAATGTAAGATGTGATTTAAATAACTCCATTCAGGCCATTGTTCAGTTTGTTGTCTGCAGGGCCACTGTCTGTGTTTGGGCGCAGACTAGAGAAAACTGGAAGCGGGGCGCTATTTGGACCTCAAAATGCACTAAAGCCTAATACGCAATATTTTTATAGCATAAATATGCCTGGGATGATGTGGCCTGATTTAATTGCCGCACCGACATGTCAAATTTACACAAAACTATAGTTAATAACGGCAAAATCGAGATGGGCCCGGATTCTAAGCAAGGGCCCTTAAATTTTCTTAGATTTCTCAGACACGTTTTAATATGCGTCTTTTGGGCACATGCAGCAAAAAAGTATGCGGCATTCCAGCATATGAATCATTGACGTGTTTCCACGCTCCAAGGGAATCCCTGCTTTGGTGAGACCTTTGCTTTGGCGAGATCCTTGGTTTGGCGAAACCCTTACTTTGGCGAGACCCTTACTTTGGCGAGACCCTTGCTTTGGTGGAAACCTTGTGAGACTCTTACTTTGGCGAGACTCTTGCTTTGGTGAGACTCTTACTTTGGTCAAACTTTTCATGTGGCCTGCCTGGGTGTACTGTACTTTCATGTGGCCTGCCAGGGTGTACTGCAAGGTGTATTGTACCTTTCATGTGGCCTGCCAGGGTGTAATGCAAGGTGTACTGTACCTTTCATGTGGCCTGCCAGGGTGTACTGCAAGGTGTACTGTATCTTTCATGTGGCCTGCCAGGGTGTAATGCAATGTGTACTGTACCTTTCATGTGGCCTGCAAGGGTGTACTGCAAGGTGTACTGTACCTTTCATGTGGCCTGCCAGGGTGTACTGCAAGGTGTACTGTACCTTTCATGTAACCTTCCAGGGTGTACTGCAAGGTGTACTGTACCTTTCATGCAGCCTGCCATGGTGTACTGCTCTTCAGGCATGGCTGAGCGCTGGGACAGGGCTGAGAAGAGTCCACCTTGACCCCATCTGCCCGAGTCATCTGAAACAATACATATGGCAAGACCGTTTCCCTGTAGAAAATCACAACCGAAAATGGCACAAACCAAAATCACACATACCACCAGTGTACTGGCATGGCATAACACTTACCCACACAGTATACTGGCATGGTATCACACTTACCCACACAGTGTACTGGTATGGCATCACACTTATGCAGACAATGTACTGATATGGCATCACACTTCCCCACACAGTGTACTGGCATGGCATAACACTTACCCACACAATGTACTGGCATGGCATAACACTTACCCACACAGTGTACTGGCATGGCATAACACTTACCCACACAGTGTACTGGCATGGCATCACACTTACCCACACAGTGTACTGCTGTGGCATCACACTTACCCACAGCGTGTACTGGTATGGCATCACACTTACCCACACAATGTACTGGCATGGCATCACACTTACCCACACAATGTACTGGCATGGCATAACCTTACCCACACACTGTACTGCTGTGGCATCTCACTTACCCACAGCATGTATTGCTATGACATCACACTTACCCACACAGTGTACTGCAATTACATCACACTTACCCACACAGTGTACTGCCATGACATCACACCTACCCACACAGTGTACTGCCATGACATCACACCTACCCACATAGTGTACTGCTGTGGCATCACACTTACCCACAACGTGTACGGTTATGACATCACACTTACCCACACAGTGTACTGCTATGACATCACACTTACCCACACAGTGTACTGGCATGGCATCAAACTTACCCACACAGTGTACTGTTGTGGCATCACACTTACCCACAACGTGTACTGCTATGACTTCACACGTACCCACCACGTGTATTACTATGACATCACACTTACCCACACAGTGTACTGCAATGGCATTACCACTGTCAGAAAGCTGGGGATGAGTGACATCACCGACAATGTACTGTATATCACACGCCACTGTGCTGTCATCCTCCTCCTCCGAGTCTGCCTCTCCATCACTCTCAGTCGTTGTGATGTTACAAGACACGTAGCCATTCTTTGCCCACAACTCGGCCCTGGTCAGTGGTCAGGCAGTGGACAGAGTGAGTAACAGGTCAATGACATATTATCATACTACATACAGTTCATCCAGTTTATCACTATATCAACAATGGATCAGACAAGTACAATGTCTGTAGAATGTAGTCATATTAACAAACTGTCACTAAATATACACATACATGTATACTGTATTTAGCATGTCACACCGTTACAGTGATTGCTAATGCCAACTTGGACTGTTAAATCCATCAATGTAACTTAATTTTACCAATATCTAAATTCAAAGCTCAGTGACGAAAAAATATTGAAAGATCCATGTAAGTGTTCTCAGATCAGTTTGTTTTGTATATGTGTGGATGCAAAAATCACTTGCCAGTCATGCCTGCTGTGATTGGTTTACCCAGAAACTCCAGGAACCAAAGAAATGGGAGTACACCCCTGTACGCTTAATGGAATGCAAAACTTGACATATTTTCATGTCTCAAATATTTGTCAAGCATACTGTATGCGTAATAGAATGAATACGGTATGTATGTAATAATAAGTTAACTTCTTTTGTACCCAAGTCCTTAGAAACCAAGCTCAGAAGCGCATCAAGACAAAAAGGTTAATCTCAAAATTGATAAGCAGTATTCCATTTGTCAACAGATGGGTCAAAGACTCTACGGAGCTATGGTGGATAGATAGATTTTATTTCAGATCAATCATGTACATAATAATACAGTTTATACATTATTATATGTATACATGATGATTGATCTATGGAGACCTGCACTAAGACCTACAAGATCGCTGACGTGCTGGACACCATGACAAATATATAATAAATATGTTTCTATAAATATAACTTACTGATGTTATATAAAAAATTAAACATTCTGATATATAGTTGCTAATTATATATTTTGTTGCATAGTTTATAAAGCCTTGATATGAATGACTTTACATTTTTTCAAATACAATTTTTTGAAGAAAGTTTTCTTGAATTATTTTTGGAATTTCATGTCTGATGCAAAGGTGGCGATACTTTGAATTTGTATGATTTACTTGTATATCATAATTATTGTTGTTTGGAAGGTTGTTTTCCATGTTATTAAAACGTTGAGGTGCCCATCTGGTCTTCTTAATCATATTATTGTATTTTCCTGTGTTTGAAACATGTTTTGGAAGTATCCTGGGAGGTTTCCGTTTTCATATTTAAAAATAAGTTTGAGACATGATAGTTTATAGATGTCCTCTATACCTTTAGCAATTCTAGATTCTTAAACAGAGGTGCAGTATGGGAATTATATATATATATATACTGTTTGATACTGCTCTGACTGCCTTTTTTTGCAATTGTTAATTCCGCATTTATCTGATTAGATGTTGAGTTAGTTGTATGGTTATTTGTGAAGTCGCCCAACGTGCAGAGCAGGGTGGCGTCATCAGCATACATGATGGGTGTAAATTTTGTACTAGCTATTGCTAAATCATTTATATCTATTAAGAATAGTATAGGTCCTAATATTGACCCTTGAGGGACTCCTGCAATTATTGTTTCTGTAGATGACTGAACATTATTAACTTCAACATATTGCTGTCTGTTGTATAAGTAACTTCTGAACCAATCTAATTCTACATTTGTATACCGTAATGTTTTAGCTTGCTGATGAGAATTGTATGGTCAATAGTTTCAAAGGTCTTTGACAAATCTAGGAATATTGATATAGGTAGTTTTTTTTTCATCACGATCTAAATATATTCGATCTACCATTTCAGTTAATGCTAATTCAGTAGAATAACCTTCTCTGAATCCATAATGATTTACACATAAGAGGTTATTTATAGTGAAATATTTAAATAGTTGTGCATGAACTGCTTTTTAAAACACTTTAGATACAGAAGGTAAAAGTGATATAGGTCTGTAGTTATTCATATCGTGTTCATCATCTTTCTTGAAAATAGGAACAATCTTCGCCATTTTCAATTTA
Organism: Paraescarpia echinospica; assembly: GCA_020002185.1. Classification (NCBI taxonomy): domain Eukaryota; kingdom Metazoa; phylum Annelida; class Polychaeta; order Sabellida; family Siboglinidae; genus Paraescarpia; species Paraescarpia echinospica. Next base: position 34,942,820 of record CM034540.1, on the reverse strand, counting down.
TTGGGAAATCTTCCTGTTGTCAGCGACTGATTAATTATGCAAGTAATTGGCTTGGCTAAGGCATTGACTGAAGCTTTTAATAAAATTCGAGAAATGCTGTCATATCCAAAGCGTTTCTTGTTTTAGTTTATTTATAATTGTTTTTGTTTGTTCTTCATCAATTGGTGTAAATGTGAAAACTGTCTCTACTTTCTTCTTGTCTATATAAGTTTTGAAGGGAGGTTTTCCTTCAGTATCGATTTTATTAGCAAGATTTGGCCCAATGTTTAGAAAAAAGGTGTTGAATTTTTTTTTTATTTGTAAGCAAGGTTATAAATGTAAGTTTTTATTGACACCGGAATTGTGTAATCTTTTCAACTGATCTAACACTAAGAGGGAGCATATTCCAGAGTTGGTGCATCAACAGAAAAAAACATAGTTCTAATTCTAGTTAGTATTGACCCTAGGAATAAAAATGAATTAGAACTAGATGATTGAAGATGGATGAATGTAAAAATGCTGGTTGTTTATATGAAAGTGCCTGGTAGGTAGCAAAAATCTTTAAAATGATACGATATCAGACAGGAAACCAACGAATGACCTCAGAAGAAGCATTGAGTGAGAAAACTACTGATAACAAGCCACAACCCTTCCTAAGCTCCCTATATGAGAGGGGTCTGTCTCCCTATATAAGAGGGGTCTGTCTCCCTATATGAGAGAGGTCTGTCTCCCTATATGAGAGGTCTGTCTCCCTACATGAGAGGGGTCTGTCTCCTTATATGAGAGGGGACTGTCTCCCTGTATGAGAGGGGTCTGTCACCCTATACTGAAAAGGGTCTGTCTCCCTATATGAGAGGAGTAAAGTGTAAAGCAATTTGAGCAGTCCTGAGGACTGGATACTGCGCTATATAAGAACTTACCTTTTATGTCTCCTTATATGAGAGCGAACTGTCTCCCTATATGAGATGGGTCTGTCTCCCTATACGAGAGGGATCTGTCTCCCTATACGAGAGGGGTCTGTCTCCCTATATGAAAGAGGTCTGTCTCCCTATATGAGAGGGGTCTGTCTCCCTATATGAGCGAGGTCTGTCTCCCTGTATGAGAGAGGTCTGTCTCCGTATATGAGAGGGGTCTGTCTCCGTATATGAGAGGGGTCTGTCTCCCTATGTGAGAGGGGTCTGTCTCCCTATATGAGAGGGGTCTGTCTCCCTATATGAGAGGGAACTGTCTCCCTATATGAGAGGGGGGTCTCTCTCCCTATATGAGATGGGACTGTCTTCCTATATGAGAGGAGTCTGTCTCCCTATATGAGAGAGGTCTGTCTCCCTATATGAGAGGGGTCTGTCTCCCTATATGAGAGAGGATTGTCTTCCTATATGAGAGGGGTCTGTCTCCCTATATGAGAGGGGTCTGTCTCCCTATATGAGAGAGGATTGTCTTCCTATATGAGAGGGGTCTGTCTCCCTATATGAGAGGGGACTGTCTCCCTATATGAGAGAGGACTGTCTTCCTATATGAGAGGGGACTGTCTTCCTATATGAGTGGGATCTGTCTCCCTATATGAGAGAGGTTTGTCTCCCTATATGAGAGGGGTCTGTCTCCCCATATGAGAGAGGTCTGTCTCCCTATATGAGAGGGGACTGTCTCCCCATATGAGAGAGGTCTATCTCCCTATATGAGAGGGGTCTGTCTCCCTATATGAGAGAGGTCTGTCTCCCTATATGAGAGGGGACTGTCTCCCTATATGAGAGAGGACTGTCTTCCTATATGAAAGGGGACTGTCTCCCTATATGAGAGGGATCTGTCTCCCTATATGAGAGAGGTTTGTCTCCCTATATGAGAGGGGTCTGTCTCCCCATATGAGAGAGGTCTGTCTCCCTATATGAGAGGGGACTGTCTCCCCATATGAGAGAGGTCTATCTCCCTATATGAGAGGGGTCTGTCTCCCTATATGAGAGAGGTCTGTCTCCCTATATGAGAGGGGACTGTCTCCCTATATGAGAGAGGTCTGTCTCCCTATATAACAGGGGTCTGTCTCCCTATATGAGAGAGGACTGTCTTCCTATATGAGAGGAGTCTGTCTCCCTACATGAGAGAGGTCTGTCTCCCTATATGAGAGGGGTCTGTCTCCCTATATGAGAGAGGTCTGTCTCCCTATATGAGAGAGGTCTGTCTCCCTATATGAGAAGGGACTGTCTCCCTATATGAGAGGAGTAAAGTGTAAAGCAATTTGAGCAGTCCTGAGGACTGGATACTGCGCTATATAAGAACTTACCTTTTATGTCTCCTTATATGAGAGCGAACTGTCTCCCTATATGAGATGGGTCTGTCTCCCTATATGAGAGGGGTCTGTCTCCCTATATGAGAGGGGTCTGTCTCCCTATATGAGATGGGTCTGTCTCCCTATATGAGAAGGGACTGTCTCTCTATATGAGAGGGGACTGTCTCCCTATATGAGAGGGATCTGTCTCCCTATATGAGAGAGGTTTGTCTCCCTATATGAGAGGGGTCTGTCTCCCCATATGAGAGAGGTATGTCTCCCTATATGAGAGGGGACTGTCTCCCTATATGAGAGAGGTCTGTCTCCCTATATAAGAGGGGACTGTCTCCCTATATGAGAGAGGTCTGTCTCCCTATATGAGAGGGGACTGTCTCCCTATATGAGAGAGGATTGTCTTCCTATATGAGAGGGGTCTGTCTCCCTATATGAGAGAGGTCTGTCTCCCTATATGAGAGAGGTCTGTCTCCCTATATGAGAAGGGACTGTCTCCCTATATGAGAGAGGACTGTCTTCCTATATGAGAGGAGTCTGTCTCCCTATATGAGAGGGGTCTGTCTCCCTATATGAGAGGAGTCTGTCTCCCTATATGAGAGAGGTCTGTCTCCCTATATAAGAGGGGTCTGTCTCCCTATATGAGAGAGGTCTGTCTCCCTATATGAGAGGTCTGTCTCCCTACATGAGAGGGGTCTGTCTCCTTATATGAGAGGGGACTGTCTCCCTGTATGAGAGGGGTCTGTCACCCTATACTGAAAAGGGTCTGTCTCCCTATATGAGAGGAGTAAAGTGTAAAGCAATTTGAGCAGTCCTGAGGACTGGATACTGCGCTATATAAGAACTTACCTTTTATGTCTCCTTATATGAGAGCGAACTGTCTCCCTATATGAGATGGGTCTGTCTCCCTATATGAGATGGGTCTGTCTCCCTATATGAGAGGGGTCTGTCTCCCTATACGAGAGGGGACTCTCTCCCTATATGAGATGGGTCTGTCTCCCTATATGAGAGGGGACTGTCTCCCTATATGAGATGGGTCTGTCTCCCTGTATGAGAGGGGACTGTCTCCCTATATGAGATGGGTCTGTCTCCCTATACGAGAGGGGTCTGTCTCCCTATACGAGAGGGGACTGTCTCCCTATATGAGATGGGTCTGTCTCCCTATATGAGATGGGTCTGTCTCCGTATATGAGAGGGGTCTGTCTCCCTATGTGAGACGGGTCTGTCTCCCTATATGAGAGGGAACTGTCTCCCAATATGAGAGGGGGTCTGTCTCCCTATATGAGATGGGATTGTCTCCCTATATGAGAGGGGTCTGTCACCCTATATGAGAGAGGTCTGTCTCCCTATATGAGAGGGGTCTGTCTCCCTATATGAGAGAGAGGATTGTCTTCCTATTTGAGAGGGGACTGTCTCCCTATATGAGAGAGGAATGTCTTCCTATATGAGAGGAGTCTGTCTCCCTATATGAGACGGGTCTGTCTCCCTATATGAGAGAGGTCTGTCTTCCTATATGAGAGGTGTCTGTCTCCCTATATGAGAGAGGACTGTCTTCCTATATGAGAGGGGACTGTCTCACTATATGAGAAAGGATTGTTCATGTGAGGAAATTCAACATAAACAATGTAGTTTGTGCACTATAATATGTTCATATAAAAACGACAATGGGCTTAGAGTTACCTCTTTTTCTTCATTTTCTGGGCAATTTTAATTTCTTCTTCTTCTGCTTCCAAAGCCCGCAGTGCTGCATTCTCTGCACGCTGGAAAGATACATCAACACTTCAGTGAAACAGTGGGATTCCACCTTGGGAGGAATGGCTGAGAAAACTCATTTGTGTAATCTCATGGCAAAGATGTTCATCAGTGTATGGCAGAAACATTCACTAAACAAAAACAAAGATGTTCATCAGTGTACGGCAGAAACATCCACTAAACAAAAACAAAGATGTTCATCTGTGTACGGCAGAAATATCCACTAAACAAAAACAAAGATGTTCATCAGTGTACGGAAGAAACATCCACTAAACAAAAACAAAGATGTTCATCAGTGTTCGGTAGAAACATTCACTAAACAAAAACAAAGATGTTCATCAGTGTACGGCAGAAACATCCACTAAACAAAGACAAAGATGTTGATCAGTGTATGGCAGAAACATCCACTAAACAAAAACAAAGATGTTCATCAGTGTATGGCTGAAACATCCACTAAACAAAAACAAAGATGTTCATCAGTGTACGGCAGAAACATCCACTAAACAAAAACAAAGATGTTCATCAGTGTACAGCAGAAACATCCACTAAACAAAAACAAAGATGTTCATCAGTGTACGGCAGAAACATCCACTAAACAAAAACAAAGATGTTCATCAGTGTACGGAAGAAACATCCACTAAACAAAAACAAAGATGTTCATCAGTGTACGGTAGAAACATCCACTAAACAAAAACAAAGATGTTCATCAGTGTACGGCAGAAACATCCACTAAACAAAAACAAAGATGTTCATCAGTGTACGGCTGAAACATCCACTAACCAAAAACAAAGATGTTCATCAGTGTACGGAAGAAACATCCACTAAACAAAAACAAAGATGTTCATCAGTGAACGGTAGAAACATCCACTATACAAAAACAAAGATGTTCATCAGTGTATGGCAGAAACATCCACTAAACAAAAACAAAGATGTTCATCAGTGTACGGAAGAAACATCCACTAAACAAAAACAAAGATGTTCATCAGTGTATGGCAGAAACATCCACTAAACAAAAACAAAGATGTTCATCAGTGTACAGCAGAAACATCCACTAAACAAAAACAAAGATGTTCATCAGTGTACGGCAGAAACATCCACTAAACAAAAACAAAGATGTTCATCAGTGTACGGAAGAAACATCCACTAAACAAAAACAAAGATGTTCATCAGTGTACGGTAGAAACATCCACTAAACAAAAACAAAGATGTTCATCAGTGTACGGCAGAAACATCCACTAAACAAAAACAAAGATGTTCATCAGTGTACGGCTGAAACATCCACTAACCAAAAACAAAGATGTTCATCAGTGTACGGAAGAAACATCCACTAAACAAAAACAAAGATGTTCATCAGTGAACGGTAGAAACATCCACTATACAAAAACAAAGATGTTCATCAGTGTATGGCAGAAACATCCACTAAACAAAAACAAAGATGTTCATCAGTGTACGGAAGAAACATCCACTAAACAAAAACAAAGATGTTCATCAGTGTACGGTAGAAACATCCACTAAACAAAAACAAAGATGTTCATCAGTGTATGGCAGAAACATCCACTAAACAAAAACAAAGATGTTCATCAGTGTACGGCAGAAACATCCACTAAACAAAAACAAAGATGTTCATCAGTGTACGGCAGAAACATCCACTAAACAAAAACAAAGATGTTCATCAGTGTACGGTAGAAACATCCACTAAACAAAAACAAAGATGTTCATCAGTGTACGGCAGAAACATCCACTAAACAAAAACAAAGATGTTCATCAGTGTACGGCAGAAACATCCACTAAACAAAAACAAAGATGTTCATCAGTGTACGGCTGAAACATCCACTAACCAAAAACAAAGATGTTCATCAGTGTACGGAAGAAACATCCACTAAACAAAAACAAAGATGTTCATCAGTGAACGGTAGAAACATCCACTATACAAAAACAAAGATGTTCATCAGTGTATGGCAGAAACATCCACTAAACAAAAACAAAGATGTTCATCAGTGTACGGAAGAAACATCCACTAAACAAAAACAAAGATGTTCATCAGTGTACGGTAGAAACATCCACTAAACAAAAACAAAGATGTTCATCAGTGTATGGCAGAAACATATACTAAACAAAAACAAAGATGTTCATCAGTGTACGGCAAAAACATCCACTAAACAAAAACAAAGATGTTCATCAGTGTACGGCTGAAACATCCACTAACCAAAAACAAAGATGTTCATCAGTGTACGGCAGAAACATCCACTAAACAAAAACAAAGATGTTCATCAGTGTACGGCAGAAACATCCACTAAACAAAAATGTTCATCAGTGTACGGAAGAAACATCCACTAAACAAAAATGTTCATCAGTGTACGGTAGAAACATCCACTATTCAAAAACAAAGATGTTGATCAGTGTATGGCAGAAACATCCACTAAACAAAAACAATTACGCTCAGTTATGATGGACAAGTCCCGAGGACAAAGAGCCAGATATATTCCTATTGCTTTTGGGGTGAATAAACTTTGAACAGTAATTGGAAGTTGTGAATTTATTTACAATGTTTTGTAATAGTATAAATGAATACTTGCACAAAACCTAGCACATCTTAGAAGTTAGAGTCACCTTACACAGTCAGCATCAAAACCTGCATAGAAATGTCAACCATTTTCTTTCTCTAGTAGACTACATATCGACACTGCTGACAATTAAACAATCCACAGATCATTTATTCTGTTCATCCTAACAAAATAGTCCAAATATACACCATATACCGTTTAATTCTAATACCTTCCTAAATCTTTTCAAAACCAAATTTCCATAATTAAAGTATGCTCTAGGTAACCCTGTTTTTTTTATTTAATATTAACCGTGCTATGCATAACAGATTGCCTAAAACAGCACAGTATTGATAGGGAAACCAATAAAAATATAAACTTTCTGGAAGTTGTATGAAAGAACTAGGATCCAAGTCATCCAATCAACCACAATTCATGAATGAAAACACGGGTTGGTGCATGATAGTTTCCACAGAAACCAACAACAAAAGGTATAAAAAACACAGAATGTTCAAAATATTTACTACAATAAATGGCCACTTCTAGAAGTTGCAAAGTTTGCATGTTTGAATAACATTCCAAGTCATTGTGACTACACTGCATCAGTTTGCAATCAGGATTGGAAAGAAGAGGATGTGTTGATGGATTTGAAATCCTTGAGCTTTCTTGTCGCAATTTCTCTTCACGAGTCGGTAGCTTTGTTCACTCATTTCCAAGTCCCTCTGCCCAGAGCATCCAGTGTATCTTGTTACCCGACCCTCTGCCCAAACAGGGCACCACAAAAATCCAATCTTTGTCATTTGAAACAAGGATAAGCAGTTCTTTAAGTGTCTCTTTGTTTTCTTTCTTGATATTACTGTAGATATCCTGAATGTTGTGGACTAAGTGTACAGTTAGTTCAAATTTTAAGTATTAAAATATGTTTTTGTAAATAACATACTTACCTGTCCATGTCCATAAATGGGTTATGCGTGCACAGTTATTTAGTATCCTAAATAAGAGTTCCTCCAAGATGTCAGATGACCCCCCCATTACCACTAGAGCCTCCTGTCCCAGTCCACAATGCACCGCTACATGACATGCAGTGCTTTCAATTATTTGCGCAATCTAATGCACAAAAGCATCAGTAAGCGGGGAAGGTGGGAAGGAGCTTTGATGGACATGGACAGGTAAGTATGTTATTTACAAAAACGTATTTAATATGTAAAATTTTATTTTGTTACATACGTTACAATGACTGTCCATGTCCATAAATGGGTAGAATCGAGTACTAGGTCAGTGGGTAGTGTGCTTATGTAAATTCCATTGAGGAATATGCTGTTCTGGCTAACATCGTTTATGTTGCGAATTACTTGCCACAGAAAATTATTCCTAAATTAGAATAATCTGTAGATAGTGTGTTGTCAACAGCAACTATTACCGAAAGTTGTTGGAAACTAGTGGAAAAGTTACTGCTGTTACCAGGCATATCGTGTAATGTGTCAGCATGTGTGCCTATGTTATTACTGCTGTTACCAGGGATGCCCTGTAATGTGTCAGCATGTGTGCCTATGTTATTACTGCTGTTACCAGGGATGCCCTGTAATGTGTCAGCATGTGTGCCTGTGTTATTACCGCTGTTACCAGGGATGCCCTGTAACGTGTCAGCATGTGTGCCTATGTTATTACTGCTGTTACCAGGGATGCCCTGTAATGTGTCAGCATATGTGCCTATGTTATTACTGCTGTTACCAGGCATACCCTGTAATGTGTCAGCATGTGTGCCTACGTTATTACTGAGCATATGAAATAAGTTGTTCAAATATCCAGTTATTGTAGAATTACTGTAAGTTCCTGTATAGTGGGTGTTCAATCTTCTACAACCAAGCATCGTTAATTTCTATACAGATGGCTGAAAGGCAACTCAGTGGTGGCCTCGAAGTTGTGGATGGAGAATGTCCGATATCTTGAAAAATTAAGAAGAAACCACTGAAACATATCTTCTGCAATATTAGTCAGTGTAGTATCGCATTGGAGCAACTATTATCTGTATTATTGTTGTGTAAATTATGGATAACATATATTAGCAGAATCTATGACAGTCATTCTAATCGTAATCGATTTTAATCGATTATACTCATAGTTGTAATCATAATTGACTTTTTCTAAGGCAGTGTATTCGTAATCGTGTCCTGTAATCGTGTAATCAGACTCGATTACATACGATTACACCTAATATATTTTGTCAAACAGTGATTAAACATGTCATAATACTTTTGATTCCAGTATATATATATATATATATATACAGCCCTATATATGCATACATGCATGCAACCATTCATGAATAGAAACTTGTAAGTCAATAATCAGAGAAACCCTGGTGCACTGATCAGTAATCCCAGCACATGGGCCATGCCTACTTGCAATTTACTTTTATTGTGAGGAGAGTTTTCATATGCCTGGTTCAGACCTGGCCTGGTCATACCTGGACCATGGCTAATTGCAATTTACTTTTATTGTGAGGAGAGTTTTCATATGCCTGGTTCAGGTCTGGCCTGGTCATACCTGGACCATGGCTAATTGCAATTTACTTTTATTGGTTTCTCACTGCTAGTGTTTGCACAGAATCATACAAATCCTTCTAAAGGATTAAATATTTTGGTTGTATTCAGTCATACCTGCAGCCTACCTTTTGAACTACCCTTTGAAATACAATTGTGAAGTGCCTACAGTTGGTCAACTGTCAGAAGAGTTGATATGCCTGGTCACACTTGAAATTCAACAGATTCATGCCAAAGCATACTGTGAGGTATGTGTAAGTACAACACGATGTACATTCTGCTTACAACATATTTTATTACACATATGTATATCTGGTTAATATTGTACAACAACTTAGCACATCATACATACTATAAAAATTGAGGAATGAATCCAAAAAAATGTAATCGTAATCGGAGAACTGTAATCGTAATCAATTGTTTTCCAAGTGTGTAATCGTAATAAACTTTTCCCAAGGCAATGTAATCGTAATCATGAGTGTGTGATCGACCCAAGCTCTGGCCAGAGTAACGCTTCTATACCATAAAAAAACTATACCGAGTGGCAATCAGAACTGGGGATATCCCTTGTAACAGGCTGAAGGGATGCCCAAGTAGACGTCTAATCATTTTAAATGGTTGTCATTATGTAGTGCAGTATCTACTCCTTGAATGTTATGCACCAACCATTGGCAGACTTTGGTTCATTTGAAACTCTTCACTTCTGTCAAAGTATTCATCCAAGCTGCAGTTGCTGTAGCATATGTAAGTAAGTAAATTTATCTCCTCATCCAGATGATATACAACACAATTCAAGAGTAATGTAACACAGATGACGTGGCTACCAGAGAAGTATAACTTATCGAGCTGGTAGCCAATTAAGTCAAACTCTTATGGTGTACTCCCACAAACCAAATATTACGCATACAAAGGTTATACAGTGCATTAAATTGCAATAGCTTCAGGTTATACCAATATAAGAGAATTCACAAGTGAATTCCTTACAATATATAATTATATTTAAACTTTAATTAATGCCAATTATAAAGCTCCTGGTTTTATGCTTTAAAATATTTAGCATTTTTGAATTTTTAAGGTGGCTGCATCAGCTATTATATGCTTCTTTTGAATTAATCATTTCTAATATAAGATTTTTTATGTTGTTTAGAGATATTTAAATGTGTTTAAAAACAATAAAAATATACGTCAAAAATCACCTTAAAATGGCATTTTATTTCATTTTGAGAAACTCCCCAAAATAAAAATTTGTATGGTTGTAAGTACAAACATGTTATTGACATTCATAAACATTTTGTTACAATGTTGAAAGACAGCAAAAATCCGTACTGCATTTTTGGCACGACCCCTTCACCAAACATAAAACCATCCCTTGCAATTTTGGGTAAACATTAGTCGAGTTCATATGCCAAGTTATGGCTTTGTAAGTATTGTAGTTTTTATAAAAAGTTACATTAAGTAATACTTCCTGGTTGTTCCAATTATAAAGGTGTCACCAGATGCTTGTTTTTTGCTTAGAAATGTGACTTTTTTTTACTGGCATGTGGCTTATTTCAACACAATTTGACATACACTTCTATTACTGAGATTTCCCCCCAAGGTTTTCTCATGATATTGTGTTACGAAGGGCCATGTGTTGAACTTGTCGTGGTAGACAAGATTGATTAACACCTCCTGGGGTCAGTCACGTGTCATTGCAAATGGCGGCGGAGTTGGGCATTATCGGAGAATAAACAAAACTACCGCCAGTATTTGGTGATTTGACAGCGTGATGCATTTAGGTAATTATAATACAACAGCATAGTGGCATGAGAATAACCAGACTATATGATCTGCAATCACGGTGAATGAATTTATGTTTGAACTGGGCTGACGCAAACGTGATCATCACTATGGAAACATTGTCAGTTTCCAAGAATCTGAAAAGGGACTCTCCACAGACACACTAAAAATACTAATTTTTAAATGACTGATTGGTGACATATGGTGATAATGCCTTGGTTTTTTTAATAGTACACATGTTCATACTGACACCTACTAATGTTCTATGAAGAAAAAAATAAAGAAATCAACTGACATGATAACCGGTGCAACTACCTTAATGTCTACGGGTAGTTTATTCCAAAGTCGAGCCCCAATTACTTTCAGGGAGTTCTCTCCAGTTCTATAATTACATCTAGGTACATGTAAATTGTTCTCCTGTCTGGAACTTCTGGTCATGAACTCACTATTACATTTATAAAATTGGTGGAATAGACTAGAAAGTTGATTTGTACACTGTTTATACACAGATATTAGAACATTTAGTTTCAATAGTTCCTGAACTTTGACACCTTTAATGCTCGTGGTACAATGGCTTCAGAGAACGACAAATTACATATGTAAGTCAGAGGCTTAAAAATGAAATTGCATAACAATTTTTGAAGAAAAATTATCAAATTGTCTATATTCGTTTCCATGATTATATGTCTGACAATTCTTTACCTACTGTTATGAAATATAGGTTCATTGCATTAGCAATACTTTCATTGTCATTAAATTCTATATGATTGACAACCAGCTTTTTAAAGGAAATAAAAATAAGGCATTAGCTAAAAAAAAATTCCATGTGTACACAAAGTTTAACATTGTATGTAACATTTGACAACATTAAACAAATACAGAAAAATACATTTGTAGCATAAATTCGATTTTAAGCCCGTCTGTGAAGCGATTCCTGTGGAAAATTAAATGCATTCAGAGCATGTTTACAAGGATAGCTTTTGGGTGGAAACAAACGTCAGAATGAATTATTGTGCAATATTCTGACGTAATACAAACACTAGTCATCATAAAGGAACAAGCAGTTATCTTACGGTTCCACATGAATCGAGTTTTATTCAAAACAACGAATGCAAATGGGCCTACAAGACTGTTTCGCCGAGCTTGGGCTCGTTTTCAGAATAATTATATCAAATGCAACCAACGGGAGATAATCTACACCAATAAACATACATAGCAAACAGATATTGTATCCAGCTACAGAAAGTAACGTGTATAATCTCATAATATCACTAGAATATCGATATATGAAGCAGGAGTTGTACAATTTATCATAAGAACTTAAATCAGTCAGCAAATTCCTGTTGGTGCCGGTAGCTCAGTTGGTAGACGTGTTGGTTTCTTGCCATTTATTTTACAATTGGGCGACGCCGGTTCAATCCTGACAGCATGCAAACCATTGATTTTCTTTACCCTTTTTTTGTTTATGTTTTCATGAAGTAATATAAACCAAATCATTTAGTATACTATGATGCACTGTTTGTAAACATTTTTTTTTTAGTCATTATTTATTCGCCACAAAAATTAAAATATGGTCATTATATATATAACGATGTTTCTAAATTTTATTTATCCAGACAGATCACAATCTGTTTTCACATATATAATTACAATATATTACCGTACAATATATTTACAATTAATAAATTATATATCCATTACATTATATTTGTTTGGATAAATAAAATTTAGAAACATTGTTATATAATGACCATATTTTTATTTTTGTGGCGAATAAATAATTACTTTTTAAAAATTAAAATTATTTACAAACAGTGCATTATAGTATACAATGATTTGGTTTATATTACGTCGTGAAAACATAAACAAAAAAAGTGTAAAGAAAATCAATGGTTTGCATGCTGTCAGGATTGAACCGGCATCGCCCGATTGTAAAACAAATAACAAGAAACCAACGCACCTACCAACTGAACTAGTGGCACCAGTGGAAACTCTCTGACTGATTTAAGTTGTTATGATAAATTGTACAACTCCTTCATATACTGATATTCTAGTGATAGTATGAGATTATACACGTTACTTTCTGTGGCTGGATACAATATATGTTTGCTACGTATGTTTATTGGTGTAGATTATCTCCCGTTGGTTGCATTCGATATAATTATTCTGAAAACAAGCCCAAGCTCGGCGAAACCTAGTCGACTTGTAGGCCCATTCGCATTCGTTGTTTTGAATAAATTTGATTCATGTGGATAACTGCTTGTTCCTCTATGATGACTAGTGTTTGTATTACCTCGGAATATTGCACAATAACTCATTCCGACGCTCGTTTCGACCCAAAAGCTATACTTGTTAACATGCTCTGAATGCATGGAAAGGGTCGGCCTGATGCGAGTTTGAGTCATAACTGACGTCACATCTTGGCATCCCGAAAAGCGCGCCAAAAATATGCATATTCGAAAATGTGGAATTTCTAATTCATTTAATTTTTTTTTTTTGGCTTGGTGGACGTGGAAATAGATAACAGGATGTAATATAACATGAATTCAAGCAATAGGTGTTTTTATTCCCTTTAATGTTCATTTTGCCCTTATTCACAAGTTCCGCATATATCTTCCATAATTCCCTGGTTGACTGTTTTGCTTGTGAGAGTAATTAAGCTACTGTAATATGATTTCTTCGCCTGCCGTACGATAGTTGTAACCTTATTCTTATACTGTCGTATTCTGTTTTATTGTATTCATTTGGTCTGTTGATATATTTCTTATACAACCTAGTTTTTGTTAAAATACTATTTCTCATGCCATTAATTGACATTCTGGTAATCGGGAAATTTTTTTTCGTATTTCGTCGCATATACATTATATCTGACAGTGTCAGTAACCCGCAGGCGACGATATAGGGCTTAGCTATGACAGCGGTTTCACACCTTCGGTAGGTGGTCCTAAGTAGCACGTGAGTCGATGCGTGCCGCCCACCAGCGGACGGCAGTGCCTCTCGCCGCAGCCAGGCACAAGGGACCGACTTCCATGTTCTGCTCTGGTTTGTAGACAAACTCAGTTTCACCTAAAAGGCATCTTTAGTTTGTATCGATTTTATGTTCACTGATAGTGATTTCTCATCATAATTGATTTGGCGTGCTTGGGTATACAGGTCAGTGCATCGGTCGGTGCACTGTTGCCCTCGACTAAACCAGGTAGTCGACTTTGACATCGCCTCTCGTCAGCTTGTTCGCATTAGCTTTCGATTTGATGTCCACTTATGTTGATTTCTCATCATAATCGATATGGCATGCTTGGGTCTACAGGGACATCATAGTGGAGATGCCTGTAACTCTCGACTAACCCACTCTGGGGTTGTCGATTTCAAACATCGTCTCTCCTGGATGTGTTCAGCCTTAGTCCCATGCATGTTTGTTGTCATGCTTAGTTATGAGTTTGGTTGTCCAAGACACAGTATGTGTAAATTAAAGTGACACCTGTTTGTCCAAGTGTCGGCTTTGACAACTACCGTAAATCCTGTATTTGTAGCCGCACCCCTAATTAAAGCTGCACGCCGACTTTTGACCTAAACCCTGACTTTCCTCTGCACAGTTTGTTACAGGCAAACACCTTATTTAAAGCCACACCTGAGCTTTGACCTTTGACCCAAGACCGCCCTGCGTGTGACTTCTGTAGTGCACTCAGAAAGAAATTAAGTGGGTTCCATAAACAGTCATACCTTGCATTTAAGCTATACGTTAATTTTGGTAAAGCTAGAATTATTCAAATATGTTGAGAAGTTTTATTTTTATGCCATTTTATGTAGAATCATGTATAACGTCGATGTTATAAAAGCATTGAAAAAACTACCCAGAATGTAGCTGATTCAGTGCAGTTGTACCAGCTGTGTTGACTTCAAAGGTGTTTGATTGATAGCTGGTAATAACAATGTAATAATCATTGTCTCCTGCAGCAGGAGAACAAGATGTATCTTGTGGTTTGACCTATTTCATAGAAAGTTCCAGACCATTGGGCCACCTGCACAGTTGACCATGCACATGGGATTATAAGACTGTACCTTGTACTGGGGCAAGTGCAATTTACTCCAGTGCAAAGAGGCACTAGTAATGGTGTTGTTTTGACAATCAGGTGAAGCCTAGCTTCAGTAAAGCCAAGGTGTGAACTTTGTGCTTGGAACTTGGCTTAAAACATCAACAAGTGATACCACCAGCAAGTTCTGAACAAAGCAGACAGTTGTTACAGTTGATGTCTGCTAGTGTGGGACAGTTGCCAAGAATGGCTGATGCCATCATATTTGAAGATGTTTGCTCGGTGCGCGAGGCACGGATACATGGAATGACACTGCTGGAATGGCATGGCACTCTTCAACGGTGACGGTGATGAAAGTGACTTCGATGATGATGGATTTTAATGTTTTCATATGTTTTGATCTTTGATTCTGAACATTTTATAGACACAGGTTTTGTGTGTTATGTAAAGAATTTTCTTGCACCAGTGGCAGTTGTAGTACAGTGTTTTATTGATACATCCGACTTCATTTTTTTCGGTAAGTTTTTCACTTATTATAAACGTTACTACTGACAACTCAGTGAGCCAATTTTCGGCAAATTACTATATTTAAAGCCACACCCCCACTTTGCCGTCATCGTCATCATTTCGGCTACATATTACTGTAATTAAAGCCGTGGCTACAAATACAGGATTTACGGTACTGTTGGCGGATGCCGATTGCTGTCTGCTGGAATAAAGGAGTGTTGCAAGTCACTTGACGCAAGCAGGTGTTGCACTGTCTGGCTACGCTATGCGATCTTTCTTAGGTCGCCTCCCGAAGTTATAGTAACCACATACATAGCAATAAAGCAAGTATACAACGTATCACATGTCCAAATAGGTAACCATGTATACTACTCTTCCAATATAAGATGATAACCTGTATTGTGAAATGTGTTTATGAGTATTCTACCGGCTATAGTATATCTTAAAAAGTATTAGAGCCAACGGAATAGGCACCTACACATAGCAAGCGCTCCTTCCGAAAGCCGTGCGGGTCTCTGGCCACGCACCAGACGCATTGTTGCTATCTCACTGGCGGCCGGTGTTTAAGTTAGTTTGCCTTATCAGACCGAAAGAATGACCACCAAAGGAAAAGAACCCGGGGAATCTCAAAGATTTAACAAAGTTCCATCTATAAGATTAACGTAGTATATATCAGGAACTTAACAAACATCGATAGCATACACTAAATAATGCATTGCTAGGAACGATTGCACATGTGCGTTACCTAAAAATATTAAAGTAATTCCATGCTGACAATGTGAAGGAACTATGTGTTATATTATAATGTAACCATTAAAAGTTACACATTTAATAGTTAACAACACAATAAAAGGACACAGTATTGTTGGTGAAATATTATCCTGATGCGGATTGTTTTCAGTAATTTACAAAGCTCTGGAAATTACATGTCTCTCTCTTAATGGTGCAACAATTCATGTCATGTAGCGGTGCATTGTGGACTGGAATAGGGGTCTCTAGTGGTAGTAGGGGTCATCTCAAATCTTGGAGGAACTCTTATTTAGGAATCTAAATAACTAATTGCGGACTTCTCAAATTATACGCGCGCATTTATGGACATGGACAGGCTAAGTCATTGTTATGTAACAAAAGTGAGTTTTTACAAATAGAGAAGACAAAATAATCTAGAACAGGTTATATATATACTCACTTGTATGGGATATTTAGTTATGCTTGCCTTTTTTCTGTGTATCTTCCAAGGCAACAATAGGGTGAATGAAATTGCGCTAGTTTCTCGATTTACCACAGTGCCCAAATTGGTCATGTTATGTGAGACTGTAATCATGCAAATTACAAATTGAGGAAAATATTTGTATCTACATTTTCATAAGAATTCAATACATTGAAAATGTTAATGGGGTTCCTTCTTAATCTTTTAATCCCTATCATTATGATAAACCATACTTTCAGGAAATTTTCACAACTGCTGTCTCTCAGTTTCCTCTTCTTTGTATACTAATGTTAGCTGATATGTAATTCTGAAATCGTACCTTTTGTTTGCACAGTAGCACTGAGCTGAGAAAGGATTGAAGAATAATGTTGAAAGAAGCGAGACAGTCATTATGTTGACATACCTTCCTGCGGCGTTCTTCCAACTGTGCTGGAGTGAGTAGTTTGCGTGGCCTGTGTGGCGACAGAGGGCCGACCAGGGGAGTGAGTCTCTTCCCCCGCAGAGACCTATCACTTGTTGAAGGCTCAATCAACAGGGCTTTCTGAGCTGCACAACAGAACAATGCTTTTTATACATACATCCTACTATATGAATGGCTGTAATAAAGGTCAGTTCTTATATAGCGCAGTGTCCAGTCCTCAGGACTGTTTTACACTTTACTCCCTGGCAGATCTGTTCAATCGAACACCATCTCAACCTCTCTGGGAAGCATACAGCCACACCGCAATTAATGCGCGAAGACTGTTCATACATATCCACCACTGTCTATATACAGCTAAGTGAACTAGAGCAATGTAGAGTGAACAAACTTGCCCAAGGTTCGACACAGCAGCATAGGATTCGAGAGTCCGAAGCTCTAGACACTGCACCACTGCGCTCCACTAAGAACTAACCTTTAATGGCTGTCAGTGTAACTTGAAAAAATTTCAAACGAGTACGAGCATGTCAGCCATTACAGAGATAACACCTTACAACATGTGACTACTACTAGCCATGTCACATGCACCAAATAACACCTTACAAAATGTGACCACTACTAGCCATGTCACATGCACCAAATAACACCTTACAACATGTAACCACTACTAGCCATGTCACATGCACTAAATAACACCTTACAACATGTGACCACTACTAGCCATGTCACATGCACCAAATAACACCTTACAACATTTGACCACTACTAGACATGTCATATGCACCAAATAACACCTTACAACATGTGGCCACTACTAGCCATGTCACATGCACCAAATAACACCTTACAACATGTGGCCACTACTAACCATGTCACATGCACCAAATAACACCTTACAACATGTGGCCACTACTAGCCATGTCACATGAACCAAATAACACCTTACAACATGTGACCACTACTAGCCACGTCACATGCACTAAATAACACCTTACAACATTTGACCACTACTAGACATGTCACATGCACCAAATAACACCTTACAACATGTGACCACCACTAGCCATGTCACATGCACCAAATAACACCTTACAACATTTGACCACTACTAGCCATGTCACATGCACCAAATAACACCTTACAACATGTGACCACTACTAGCCATGTCACATGCACCAAATAACACCTTACAACATGTGACCACTACTAGCCATGTCACATGCACCAAATAACACCTTACAACATGTGACCACTACTAGCCATGTCACATGCACCAAATAACACCTTACGACATTTGACCACTACTAGCCATGTCACATGCACCAAACACTAAAACCTATTACTACTACTACTTAAAATAAATCCAACCCTAGATTGTGTGCATGCCCCACTCACCAGAAAGCAGTTCATCAAATGATTTCTTGTCAGCGGTAGAGGGCTCCTTGGCATAATCCTTGCCTTCAAACACATACATACTTGAACTGGCCTCACCCTGACTGTCCCCTTCGGCAGACTCCACCTCTCTCAGCTACAAGGCCAAACAGTTGGCTACACATGTACACAGACTCAACACATGCATCAAGATCATAATACAGGATAGCACAATATAGCATCTTAGTAATATGTTAACATGAGCAAATGCATCCCGCAGTATGCTTTATATTGGATGTATTAACCCTTCAGACCATAAGTCATTTTTATGAAACGTGCTCCAAATCCTTGCAGCACAAAATCACCAAGATACGGGTGCACTAGTTTTTTGCATTTAGCTTTTTGTATTTAGTGTCCGATCATTGCAAGTTGTACTTATCACAGATAATTGAATTCCACACAAGATGGTAATAAATATTATAAACAATTTTTAAATTAAACGTGCAAAATGCAATATGCTGTGTCTGGGTGTGTTTGTATAGAATGCATTGCAAATCTACAAACTCTTGTCAGTTGATATTTTTAAACAACGCTCATTCAAAAACTTACAATATAAAGCCATATCAAAAACACCCCTAGTGCACAGCAGCTGCACTAAGGAATCCAGAGACACAAGTTACATAAGTATCCAGACGATGGCGCCACCTCCACTCGTTAACAAAGTTAGAACAAGTTTCTGGCCGATTGCGGCCGCTCAAGGAAACGGACATCTGGCCGCTTTTGGCCGGTCAAGGTCTAAAGGGTTAACAGAGAACGTTACCAGTTAACAAAACTAAAGGAAATTTACAAATATAAAAAATAAAAAAGTAAGTTCTTTAGCAAAGTATCCAGTCCTTATGACTGCTCAAAACACTTTATACTTTATTCTCTGGCAGACCTGTTCAATCAAACACCATCTCGACTACTCTGGGATGCATTCAGCCATGCTGCCATTAATGCATGAAGAATATTCGTACACCAATATCCTCCACTGTCTATAGCCAGGTACTTATTAATTGCCGTCTTGATCTGGAATATTTTTTACTAAAACAAGAATTGTCAAGGCTGTAAGCCACTATAAAAAAATGTTTTTACACGTTTTGGAAAGCACTGAAAAATACTGTTAGTGTTTCAAAAATCACGAAATTGCTATTAAAATGTGCTGTCATGTTGCGGTGTACATGATACAGGTAAAACATAGAAAATGCCTGCATATTGAACACATGGAAAAACTGTGTACATGACATTAAAATTTGGTACAATTTATGTATGTCACTGCAATGACCACTGCTCTAACCACTGTACTAACCACTGTACTAACCACTGTACTAACCACTGTGCTAACCACTGTATTAACCACTGTACTAACCACTGTACTAACTACTGTACTATCCACTTTACAGTCCATTTTACTAACCACGGCACTGTCCATTGTATAAACCACTGCACTAACCACGGCACTGTCCATTGTACTAACCACGGCACTGTCCATTGTACTAACCACTGCACTGTCCATTGTACTAACCACTGCACTAACCACGGCACTGTCCATTGTATAAACCACTGCACTGTCCATTGTACTAACCACTGCACAAACCACGGTACTGTCCACTGTATTAACCACTGCACTAACCACGGCACTGTCCACTGTATTAACCACTGCACTGTACACAGTATTAACCACTGCATTGTCCACTGCATTAACCACTGCATTGTTCACTGTACTAATCACTGTTCTGTCCATTGTACTAACCATTGCACTAACCACTGTACTAACCAGTGCATTGTTCAATGTACTAACCACTGCATTGTTCAATGTACTAACCACTGCACTGTCCACTGCATTGACCACTGCATTGTCCACTGCACTGTACTAACCACTGCACAGTCCACTCCAATAACCACTGCATTGTTCACTGTACTAACCACCACACTGTCCACTGTACTAACCACTGCATTGTCCATTGCACTAACCACTGTACTAACCACTGCATTGTCCACTGTACTAACCACTGCACTGTCCACTGCACTAACCACTGCACTGTACATTGAACTAACCACTGCACTGTCCACTGCACTGACCACTGTACTAACCACTGCACTGTACACTGTACTAACCACTGCATTGTCCACTGAATTAACAACTGCACTGTCCACTGTATTAACCACTGCACTATCCACTGCACTGACCACTGTACTAACCACCGCACTGTCCACTGTATTAACCACTGCACTGTACACTGTTCTAACCACTGCATTGTCCACTGTATTAACCACTGCACTGTACACTGTACTAACCACTGCACTGTCCACTGTATTAACCACTGCACTGTCCACTGTACTAACCACTGCATTGTCCACTGATTTAACCACTGCACTGTCCACTGTACTAACCACTGCATTGCCCACTGTACTAACCACTGCGTTGTTCACTGTACTAACCACTGCACTGACCACTGCTCTGTCCACTGCACTGTCCACTGACCACCACACCTATCACAGAACAGACCACCAAATCGGCCAGCACTGACCACTACGTCACTACAGTGACGTTGACACTAACGTTTGCTGTTGCTTCAGCCGCTGTGTGTTGGTTGAGCCACTGGCCATGAGAGGTAAGGCCAAGTATATGGTCGAAGTCAGTCATCTCCAGGGTGCTTGCTTCACTCTCCAGGAGTTTGTCCACGCCAAACTTGAGGATGTCTTGCAGCTGCAACAAGACTCATGCTCACTAACATTGTGGGCCAATTCATGGCAACACGTACACTATTTAGCATGGAAATGAAGGTTAAATAAATGTTTGCTCCGTTGTACAACCATCATGTTTTCTGTTATTATTTAATAATAAACTATTACAATAAAATAACATAATATATTTGGCCATTGTCTCAGTCCATCACTGGCTTTTATTGCACAATGTCACACATTGTCTTTTCACAATGTCAACTGTTAAAAAATTTAATGTTGTGTACCAAACCAATTTTTGAACATTTTACAACAAAGTGAATCTGGAGGTTATTGTCAGCAATAAGGGAATCCTTGCTTGCACCAAAGGAGAAGTATTGTCTCACCTGGAGGTTATTGTCAGCAATAAGGGAATCCTTGCTTGCACCAATGGAGAAGTATTGTCTCACCTGGCAGTTATTGTCAGCAATAAGGGAATCCTTGCTTGCACCAAGGGAAAAGTATTGTCTCAACTGGAGGTTATTGTCAGCAATAAGGGAATCCTTGCTTGCACCAAGGGAGAAGTATTGTCTCACCTGGAGGTTATTGTCAGCAATAAGGGAATTCTTGCTTGCACCAAGGGAGAAGTATTGTCTCACCTGGAGGTTATTGTCAGCAATAAGGGAATCCTTGCTTGCACCAAGGGAGAAGTATTGTCTCACCTGGAGGTTATTGTCAGCAATAAGGGAATCCTTGCTTGCACCAAGGGAGAAGTATTGTCTCACCTGGAGGTTATTGTCAGCAATAAGGGAATCTTGCTTGCACCAAGGGAGAAGTATTGTCTCACCTGGAGGTTATTGTCAGCAATAAGGGAATCCTTGCTTGCACCAAGGGAGAAGTATTGTCTCACCTGGAGGTTATTGTCAGCAATAAGGGAATCCTTGCTTGCACCAATGGAGAAGTATTGTCTCACCTGGCAGTTATTGTCAGCAATAAGGGAATCCTTGCTTGCACCAAGGGAAAAGTATTGTCTCACCTGGAGGTTATTGTCAGCAATAAGGGAATCCTTGCTTGCACCAAGGGAGAAGTATTGTCTCACCTGGAGGTTATTGTCAGCAATAAGGGAATTCTTGCTTGCACCAAGGGAGAAGTATTGTCTCACCTGGAGGTTATTGTCAGCAATAAGGGAATCCTTGCTTGCACCAAGGGAGAGCACCAAGGGAGAAGTATTGTCTCACCTGGAGGTTATAGTCAGCAATAAGGGAATCCTTGCTTGCACCAAGGGAGAAGTATTGTCTCACCTGGAGGTTATTGTCAGCAATAAGGGAATCCTTGCTTGCACCAAGGGAGAAGTATTGTCTCACTTGGAGGTTATTGTCAGCAATAAGGGAATCCTTGCTTGCACCAAGGGAGAGGTATTGTCTCACCTGGAAGTTATTGTCAGCAATAAGGGAATCCTTGCTTGCACCAAGGGAGAAGTATTGTCTCACCTCGAGGTTATTGTCAGCAATAAGGGAATCCTTGCTTGCACCAAGGAAGAAGTATTGTCTCACCTGGAGGTTATTGTCAGCAATAAGGACATCCTTGCTTGCCCCAAGGGAGAAGTGTCCACCCTCAATGACGGCGCTGGTCAACTGAAGTTTAGCCTCTGCTCGCCTTAAGATGATCTCTTCGATAGTGTTATGACCAAGCAGTCGAATCACTTTCACTGGCCTGTACATCCATCAGATACACATCATTGTGTGTGTGTGCGCGCATGTGTGTGTGTGTGCGTGTGTGCACGTGTTTGTGTGTGTGCGTGCATGCATGCATGTGTTTGTGCATGCGTGCATGTTTCTGTGATGACTACGGCAGAGGCTTTGTCACACAGTAGGACTGAAGAGCAAAACATAAGGACACCACCTATATTGATGTCATCATCGAACACAATGGACAGCAAAGAGAGAGACAAGATATATAAATACATGTGTGTATGTGTCTATGTGTGTTTTATGGTATGTAAAGAAAACCTCACTATTAAAGAGAAAGAAAAGGCATTTTCTTGGGCCTATGCATCTGACTGAGTTACTAAACCATTAGTAACAACAATAAAGAATATTATGTCTGCAGTTTACTAGAATAACATTGATGAAGACACAACATTTAAATTCCACAGATTTGTGATATAGAAAGCCTAACATCACCAATACCTAATCTGCCCAATTCGCCAGTTGCCAAACTGAGATTATTTCTCTAATTTGCATCGCCAAATTTCTTTTGGCACAATTTTATGACCACACGGTTTTCTGTATGTAGAATAACAGTTGTTACAAAGTGTAACTTTGAATCGAAGGGAATACGAGAAACCAACACATTGAGCTGGCATATCCACGTACATGTCAAGAAAACAGGGGCATTCGACACGTCACCGCAGCATCAGGGTCAAAGAAGCTCTGGGTGCTTATTGGTCAAACACTGGGGGCGTGTCTCAATATGGCATCTGCCAGGAACTGTAAGATTTAACTAGAATCCCCCTCTTTGAAAACAAATTCGGAGTAAACCACTGGTGTGATATTGTTGATTGTAGTTGTAAATGGTTAGATTGTAATAATTCTTTTAGTAAATAGCATCATTCTATCATTTTCATCTGCATTATAGTCATCGTAGGTACATAGAGATGACTTCTGTGACTGTTCTTTGTCTCAAGTTCATCATTGTGGCTCGTATCGTCGCTGAACTAATATATTGGTTGTGCTGTCTTTCGTTACGTGATTCGGCTGCCATCATAGCAAATCCACTGCAGCCGATCCAGTACACATAAGCTGAACTACCCGACATCTTACATAAGTGTCCACCAAAGCTACTCTGTCATAAAATTAATTTTGAGCGATGTGAACCACACATGTGACAGTCATGAGTTCTGTCTAGCATGGAAGAGAGGGAAACAGAGCGGCCTGCATCGGCGGCTACGTAATCATCCATGCAGATCACCTCTACCAAAATTTTTTACAGCTAATGTTCGCTCGCTGAGGAACAAAACGGGTTGCTTCACACAACACTTGTTAGCAATGCCATCAAGGTCATCCACTTTCACAAGTTACCTGATCTAACGAACAGAGTAAATTCTTTTGATAATGTTAACAAACGTATGCACTGCATATTACCTCCAGGCACTCACCTTGTCTGCCCTATCCTGTGTGCCCTTGCTGCAGCCTGAAGGTCATTCTGTGGGTTGAAGTCACTATCCACAAATATCACTGTATCTGCAGCTACCAGATTCAAGCCTTGACCTCCTGCAAGTTAAACAAATGAGCTGATCAACATCAGTCAATCTTACGAGTGTTTTTGTACTCTCTCTCTTCCCTCCCCTTCTTCCCTGCCTCTCCCTCCTTCACCCTACCACCTCCATCACCTGAAACTAAAAACTACATTTCTTAAAAGAACTAGCACATCTTTGATGATACTATAGTAACTACACAGATGCAATTTTGACTTAAACCCTCTCCTCACCCTCCCTCACTCGGCCTTCTTCCCTGCCTCTCCCTCCTTCACCCTACAGCCTCCTCCCCCTGCCTTACCCTTTCCTCACCCTCCCTCACTCGGCCTTCTTCCCTGCCTCTCCCTCCTTCACCCTACTGCCTCCTCCCCCTGCCTTACCCTCTCCTCACCCTCCCTCACTGGGCCTTCTTCCCTGCCTCTCCCTCCTTCACCCTACCACCCCCTCCCCCTGTTATCCTCTCCTCACCCTCCCTCACTCGGCCTTCTTCCCTGCCTCTCATTCCTTCACCCTACCGCCTCCTCAGCCTCCCTCCCTCCATTCCTCTCTACCACTCCCTCCCTCCCTCCCTCCCTCGCCCTCCTTCTACCCCCTTATTGCGGACTACCCAAAAAAGCGTGTTGGAATAATGTAGAGAAGAAATTGCCATGTAATGTTGGAGTTAGAACACATCTCTGTTTTATACCATTTACGATAGCAAAGTTGTTGGATCTGATGCCCCTGTTTTGGACAGTTCCTTTTTATCACCTCCAAAACCATGGTAGGACAGCCTATTTTGGTTAGTTTTGTTATTGTATATATACTATATATACATACTATACTATGTATACATACTATATATATATATATACAGTGTATATATATATATATACTGTACTATATATACAAGAACCTCAATAAATCTATTTCATCCCATTTCATTCATACAATTTTTCACAAAGTTTTGCTCAGATGCACCAAATTTAATAGTTTGTCTGATGATTTTAATGAAACTAAAAACTACATTTCTTAATTAAAAGAACTAGCACATCTTTCCTGATACTACAGTAACTACACAGATGCAATTTTTACTTAAATCTTTCTGACATGAGAGGAGCAAAAACTCTAAATACTGAGGCATGTTCAAGTTACCTGCTTTTGTGCTGAGGAGAAACACAAATGTGTTAGAGTTTTCGCTGAAGTTCTGTACTGCGAGGTATCGCTCCTCACCTCGCACCGACCCGTCCAGTCTCTCATACGTGTAACCTGAAATGTGTGCATGGTTGGCATGCAACAAACAATATTTCAAGTTCTTGTAATCGGCATGTAATAAAGTAGTTTTTATAAAAAACTTTTATTTGTAACAAAGAAGTTTCATACAAAGTAAAACATACTACCAGTATATACATAGTGGACTGACCCCTGTAGCCCAGATAGTGATGTGTGTAGTATATACATAGTGGACTGACCCCTGTAGCCCAGATAGTGATGCGTGTAGTATATACATAGTGGAATGACCCCTGTAGCCCTGAAGTGATGCGTGTAGTATATACATAGTGGACTGACTCCTGTAGCCCAGATAGTGGTGCGTGTAGTATATACATAGTGGACAGACCCCTGCAATCCAGATAGTGATGCGTGTAGTATATACATAGTGGACTGACCCCTGCAATCCAGATAGTGATGCGTGTAGTATATACATAGTGGACTGACCCCTGTAGCCCAGATAGTGATGCGTGTAGTATATACATAGTGGACTGACCCCTGTAGCCCAGATAGTGATGCGTGTAGTATATACATAGTGGACTGACCCCTGTAGCCCAGATAGTGATGCGTGTAGTATATACATAGTGGAATGACCCCTGTAACCCTGATAGTGATGCGTGTAGTATATACATAGTGGACTGACTCCTGTAGTCCAGATAGTGATGCGTGTAGTATCTACATAGTGGAGGACTCCTGTAGTCCAGATAGTGATGCATGTAGTATCTACATAGTGGACTGACCCCTGTAGTCCGGATAGTGATGCGTGTAGTATATACATAGTGGACTGACCCCTGTAGTCCGGATAGTGATGCGTGTAGTATATACATAGTGGAATGACCCCTGTAGCCCTGATAGTGATGCGTGTAGTATATACATAGTGGACTGACTCCTGTAGTCCAGATAGTGATGCGTGTAGTATCTACATAGTGGACTGACTCCTGTAGTCCAGATAGTGATGCATGTAGTATCTACATAGTGGACTGACCCCTGTAGTCTGGATAGTGATGCGTGTAGTATATACATAGTGGACTGACCCCTGTAGTCCAGATAGTGATGCGTGTAGTATATACATAGTGGACTGACCCCTGTAGCCCTGATAGTGATGCGTGTAGTATATACATAGTGGACTGACCCCTGTAGCCCAGATAATGATGTGTGTAGTATATACACAGTGGACTGACCCATGTAGCCCTGATAGTGATGTGTGTAGTATACACATAGTGGACTGACCTCTGTAGCCCAGATAGTGATGCGTGTAGTATATATATAGTGGACTGACCTCTGTAGCCCAGATAGTGATGCGTGTAGTATATATATAGTGGACTGACCTATGTAGCCCAGATAGTGATGTGTGTAGTATATACATAGTGGACTGACCTATGTAGCCCTGATAGTGATGTGTGTAGTATATACATAGTGGACTGACCTCTGTAGCCCAGATAATGATGCGTGTAGTATATACATAGTGGACTGACCACTGTAGCCCTGATAGTGATGCGTGTAGTATATGCATAGTGGACTGATCTCTGTAGCCCTGATAGTGATGCGTGTAGTATATACATAGTGGACTGATCTCTGTAGCCCAGATAGTGATGTGTGTAGTATATACATAGTGGACTGACCTCTGTAGCCCAGATAATGATGCGTGTAGTATATACATAGTGGACTGACCACTGTAGCCCTGATAGTGATGCGTGTAGTATACACATAGTGGACTGATCTCTGTAGCCCAGATAGTGATGCGTTATAGCCCAGATAGTGAGGCGTGTAGTATATACACAGTGGACTGACACCCTGTAGGCCAGGTAGTGATGCATGTAGTATATACATAGTGGACTGATCTTGTAGCCCAGATAGTGATGTGTGTAATATATACATAGTGGACTGACCCCTGTAGCCCAGATAGTCCTGCAGTATGTCCAACATCCTGGTCATCTGGGAGAACAACAAGACCTTGTGGTTGCGAGCTTTCAGATACATGAGCAAGTGATCGATGAGGACAAGTTTGCCACTCGCTTCCACCAGGTGCTCTCCCAACTGGAACGGTTCCGGCTCAACTCCTAGTGACAAACACAGAACAAAGGATAGATGAAACCAGTGTTCCACCTATACCACAAAAGGTACTGATCAGCCAAACTGACAACTTCCAAAAGTGACTGGCCCTTCACTGACCAAGTTACCAATGTGTGAGTGAAAACAGCTGGCAAAAAATGTACAGTTGTATTGCCAGCTGATAATGATTTAATACATATATGTCATACAGGTGTTATCCTGATCATATGTAAGCTTACAACAGCAATGGTCCTATTTGATGTATCACCAGTAAGTAAAATTTTCTGTAACTGGTTTCAAACGTATTTCTATAAATTCTTTAAACTAATTACGAACCAATGAGATTTTAGAAATTGCCTACGTTTTATGTAATTTAATTGAAACAGGTTGCTGTTTGAAGGAGTGTCATCACCACTGATGTTGTCATGTTAAAAATAACTGTTAAAAATAACACGAAATATGAACTTCATTCTATTTAAGAACAATTGTAACACAAAGCTGTCCGTACCGTCGAAGAGGTACGGATGGTTCACACATTTTCGCAACTCCATCAAGATATTCATTAGTCGGGTTTTTGACACAACGTTAGAGTTCTCAAATGCATCTACAACACAGAATATGTATGAGAGTTAATGAGGCACACAGGAGTAGATGAACGCACTTTGTACTTTCCAACAAAGAATATACATGAGAGTTAAAGTGATTCTTTGTAAGCATTCAAGATGTACTGCTTCAAAATGTAATAATTTCCCATAAGTACTTTATTTGCAAATGTCTTGCAAGTTTATGCATAATTGGGGTGTTAGCTGTGCAAAATTGTGTTTACGCGAATAATTTTGAGCATGCTACCACGTGGATGATTAATTATGCAGCCTGAATATAATTAAATTTCATGCACACGCAGTGAAACACACAGAGACTGGTGATGTCACACACACAGTTAACATGTCAGATTTTTAGTTGTTGTTGTTGAGTTGTTGCAAGCAATGGCTTTTTAAATCAGCAATTCGTAGACATAATGTATAATGACAGCTACTTTTAACAATGCAGGAAGCTTATGCATTGTTTATTTATCCTGCTTCTAATGCCGTCCACTGGGTAACTTTTCGATTAAGTATAATTATAACATCTGACCCATCAATCCAACTGCCAGGCGACGGCAGCAGTTGGTGCAGGTTGGGTCTGTGTGGCTACGGGTCTTACCTTCCCAGTCAGCCATTTTTGAAAAGTTCCTGTTTCTCCACTTATTTGAACCGAAACATGAAAACGTGAGACTAATACGTTCACAGATTGTTTCTAATGCTACAGCTACGATTGTTAGGAAACCTGGCTGGCATGTCAACATTCTATGTAAAAGTTTTAGGTTTGTTAAAAAGTACACAATACCGTGTTGCCACAGAATTTTGCGATGCACAACCTTTGGACACTAGCAGATCTGCACTCTTGTACACATAAGTTTTTATTCATGAATATATTTAAAAAAATCGAATAATAGATCAGATCAAGCTGCGCTGCTTCATGTGAATAGCACATTTGATTTTAATAGTACTCGCTAAAAAACATACAAATTAAACATTTACTTTTTACATGTTACTTTACTGTTACTGTACACTTTTCATTAGAATGGCCCATATGTATATATACAACATTATTAGAGCAATAATAAAGGAAACCATACAGTGCACTCTGGATAAGGTCGCAGCACCTCCAGGGACCGATGACAATATTGATAAGTGGAACTTCTGATAACTAGAAAGTTATCAGAACATCCCCTTATTGGGACCTATGCCCAGGACTGCGGAAAAAGATTTGACATAACTTAGCGAAAATCAACATATGTGAGTTCGAGTTATATGGAGTCAGTGGAGTGCATTGTATATGACCAATGCATACTAGTAATTATGTAGAAGCAAATTAAAAGTTGGCCAAAGTAATGGATTTGGATTTTGAATCAGCATAACAAGGTTCTCTTGTATTTCTTTTCCATTTAGTCAGCTGTACGCATGGTGATAAGTTCCATAATCTAATATCTAAACTGAATTAATCTGCACAGTGTTGAATTAGTTAACTCATATATAGGCTCAGTAGAAGCGAATTAAAAGTTGGCCAAAGTAATGGATTGGGATTTTAGTCTGATTGAATCAGCATAACAAGGTTCTCCTGTATCTCTTGTCCATTTAGCCAGATGTACACTGTAAAATTAGTTAACTCATATTTAGGCTGTTTCCTAAATTTAACTTTGTTTATTTGCAGGAACATTTTGACCATCAATAGTCTGAAAATAGCCTAGCTGATGGAAAGAACTCTACTCAATAGTGCCATTAACTGGACAATGGGTCACCTGACATAAGATGGTGCCTGATTTTGTTCTGCTCCATTCTGTTCTGTGCGACATCTACTGGGAAGTTGTACGTCACTTCGTGTTTCAAATGGATGTGTGCATCTGATAGCTTTGCGTATCAAAATGCATAGCAGTGCTATTAATTGGACAATGTGGTAACTGACACAGTAGTGAAGAAGAAGTCTGACTTTGTTCTGCCACATTAGTTCCGTGTGGCTTCTGCAAATGCACAACATCCCGTCATTGTGTTGCAAAATAGGAGTACATACACAATAAAATTTATGCTTTCTTATGCTCATCATGTTTGGATTGTGTTCTTCAGTATATTCTTCAAAATTTGTTTAAACAAGTTCGTGTTATGTGAACTATACTGGGAGTAGTGTATAAAAAGGTGTTGACAAAGTTGCTTTTATAATAATTTTGGAATTCATAAAATATAAATGTTCCACAACATTCTAAATGTTTTAAGGATCTTCTTAAGATTGAGTTAAATACACCAATGATGACTGCAAACAGTGTTTTAAAATATGCGTTACTTTTAAAGTTTTGTAATTTTGCAACTTTATTTCCATCATACAATGGCCATTTTATTTGTTGTTATCGAAACAGGAGTTCGACAGAAACAAATTCAATATCTTTTACTCTACATGATGGGCATAACAAATTGCACTCCCAGTACAAAATAAAACATGAATCTGGCAGAGGCATGTCCCTTGTTGTTACACTGATGCAATATATTTTAATATTTGGTCGACAATAATGTTATTATGCCCTTTATAGATCTACATTTTTAAACTAAAATTAAATCCTATGTAGTTAGTTAAGTAGACAACTACCTATGATATTTTAATACTGTACATTACTTCATGTGATATACAATGTTGTATTTATACTGTTTATGGAAATAGCAGCTGGATTTATGGTGCAAACAAAATGGTTTCATTATTGAATGTTTCTCAGCTTCAATAAGTTTCTGTTATCTAAACATCTCATTAAAGCTAAACTTTAAAATGTATAGCCAGATGTACCTGGTGAAAAATAGTACCATAGGTGACATTTTGTATGTTTTTATATTCCAACAAAAACAATGCCAATCATTCAATATGTCATCAATGACAATGTCATACGACGACTTTGTATGTGGAGAGCTGGTGCTTTTTCTTTTAAATCAATCTGTCTGTCATGAGCTGTCACTATGTTCATTCTTCGCTTATTCAATATATTTTTCCTTCTTTTCTTTATTGAATCTGTGACATGTTTCGTGACCAATAATTTTATTAGTCACGACTTATTCTCATGGCGGTAGCTAATCCAGACACACACATGTTGATGACGTTTTATTGTGTCTGTTAACTCGACGTAGTTAATCGAAGTCTGACGGACAGTCCCAAATATTCATGAGCATGCCTTATATAGATCGTGAAGGCGGGGCCAAAAAGGAAACTCTGCGTATGCAGAGTTATTTTATCAATGTATTATCAGGGTCATTAGTGATTAATAAAACATAATTCTAATTAAATAAAGGCAGAAAATTACATGAAATAAACATATTAACAGGATTACTTAATAGTTGTATACATTACAAAGAAATTAAAATTCTCAAAGAATTGCTTTAATGAGGCACACAGGAGTAGATGAAGCACAATTTGTACAGTGTCGATCAAGTTATCTTAGTGAGAAGTGACCACCCATTGCAGTAACAACAAGAGACAAAGAAGAAAGGTTAAAGATTGTACTCAAATCTTAATAATAGAACAATGTGCATCAGTCCACAGTCTCCTGGTTATACCAGGTGTTTCTCGATTGCCTTCTGTGCTAATGACAGACACACTGAGCCTTCTGTTGTATGGTCAGTGCTAGTGACAGACACACTGAGCCTTCTGTTGTATGGTTTGTGTTAGTAACATACACACTGAGCCTTCTGTTGTATGGTCTGTGATAGTGACAGATACACTGAGCCTTCTGTTGTATGGTCAGTGCTAGTGACAGACACACTGAGCCTTCTGTTGTATGGTCAGTGTCAGTGACAGACACACTGAGCCTTCTGTTGTATGGTCAGTGCTAGTGACAGACACACTGAGCCTTCTGTTGTATGGTTTGTGTTAGTAACATACACACTGAGCCTTCTGTTGTATGGTCTGTGATAGTGACAGACACACTGAGCCTTCTGTTGTATGGTTTGTGTTAGTAACATACACACTGAGCCTTCTGTTGTATGGTCAGTGCTAGTGACAGACACACTGAGCCTTCTGTTGTATGGTCAGTGCTAGTGACAGACACAGTGAGCCTTCTGTTGTATGGTTTGTGTTAGTAACATACACACTGAGCCTTCTGTTGTATGGTCAGTGCTAGTGACAGACACACTGAGCCTTCTGTTGTATGGTCAGTGCTAGTGACAGACACACTGAGCCTTCTGTTGTATGGTTTGTGTTAGTAACATACACACTGAGCCTTCTGTTGTATGGTCTGTGATAGTGACAGACACACTGAGCCTTCTGTTGTATGGTTTGTGTTAGTAACATACACACTGAGCCTTCTGTTGTATGGTCAGTGCTAGTGACAGACACACTGAGCCTTCTGTTGTATGGTCAGTGCTAGTGACAGACACACTGAGCCTTCTGTTGTAGTGGTTCTGTGTATGGTCAGTGCTAGTGACAGACACACTGAGCCTTCTGTTGTATGGTCAGTGCTAGTGACAGACACACTGAGCCTTCTGTTGTATGGTTTGTGTTAGTAACATACACACTGAGCCTTCTGTTGTATGGTCTGTGATAGTGACAGACACACTGAGCCTTCTGTTGTATGGTTTGTGTTAGTAACATACACACTGAGCCTTCTGTTGTATGGTCAGTGCTAGTGACACACTGAGCATGGTCAGTGCTAGTGACAGACACACTGAGCCTTCTGTTGTATGGTTTGTGTTAGTAACATACACACTGAGCCTTCTGTTGTATGGTCTGTGATAGTGACAGACACACTGAGCCTTCTGTTGTATGGTTTGTGTTAGTAACATACACACTGAGCCTTCTGTTGTATGGTCAGTGCTAGTGACAGACACACTGAGCCTTCTGTTGTATGGTCAGTGCTAGTGACAGACACACTGAGCCTTCTGTTGTATGGTTTGTGTTAGTAACATACACACTGAGCCTTCTGTTGTAAGGTCAGTGCTAGTGACAGACACACTGAGCCTTCTGTTGTATGGTCAGTGCTTGTGACAGACACACTGAGCCTTCTGTTGTATGGTTTGTGTTAGTAACATACACACTGAGCCTTCTGTTGTATGGTCTGTGATAGTGACAGACACACTGAGCCTTCTGTTGTATGGTTTGTGTTAGTAATATACACACTGAGCCTTCTGTTGTATGGTCAGTGCTAGTGACAGACACACTGAGCCTTCTGTTGTATGGTCAGTGCTAGTGACAGACACACTGAGCCTTCTGTTGTATGGTCAGTGCTAGTGACAGACACACTGAGCCTTCTGTTGTATGGTCTGTGATAGTGACAGACACACTGAGCCTTCTGTTGTATGGTTTGTGTTAGTAACATACACACTGAGCCTTCTGTTGTATGGTTTGTGTTAGTAACATACACACTGAGCCTTCTGTTGTATGGTCAGTGCTAGTGACAGACACACTGAGCCTTCTGTTGTACGGTCTGTGCTAGTGACAGACACGCTGAGCCTTCTGTTGTATGGTCAGTGCTAGTGAGACACACTGAGCCTTCTGTTGTATGGTCTGTGCTGGTGACAGACGCACTGAGCCTTCTGTTGTATGGTTTGTGTTAGTAACATACACACTGAGCCTTCTGTTGTATGGTCTGTGCTAGTGACAGACACACTGAGCCTTCTGTTTGTATGGTCAGTGCTAGTGACAGACACACTGAGCCTTCTGTTGTATGGTCTGTGATAGTGACAGACACACCGAGCCTTCTGTTGTATGGTTTGTGTTAGTAACAGACACATTGACCCTTCTGTTGTATGGTCAGTGCTAGTGAGAGACACACTGAGCCTTTGGTTGTATGGTCAGTGCTAGTGACAGACACACTGAGCCTTCTGTTGTATAGTCAGTGCTAGTGACAGACACACTGAACCTTCTGTTGTATGGTCAGTGCTAGTGACAGACACACTGAGCCTTCTGTTGTATGGTTTATGTTAGTAACAGACACACTGAGCATTCTGTTGCATGGTATGTGCTAGTGACAGACACACTGAGCCTTCTGTTGTATGGTCTGTGCTATTGACAGACACACTGAGCCTTCTGTTGTATGGTTTATGTTAGTAACAGACACACTGAGCATTCTGTTGCATGGTCTGTGCTAGTGACAGACACACTGAGCCTTCTGTTGTATGGTTTGTGTTAGTAACATACACACTGAGCCTTCTGTTGTATGGTCAGTGCTAGTGACAGACACACTGAGCCTTCTGTTGTATGGTCAGTGCTAGTGACAGACACACTGAGCCTTCTGTTGTATGGTTTGTGTTAGTAACATACACACTGAGCCTTCTGTTGTATGGTCTGTGATAGTGACAGACACACTGAGCCTTCTGTTGTATGGTTTGTGTTAGTAACATACACACTGAGCCTTCTGTTGTATGGTCAGTGCTAGTGACAGACACACTGAGCCTTCTGTTGTATGGTCAGTGCTAGTGACAGACACACTGAGCCTTCTGTTGTATGGTTTGTGTTAGTAACATGCACACTGAGCCTTCTGTTGTAAGGTCAGTGCTAGTGACAGACACACTGAGCCTTCTGTTGTATGGTCAGTGCTAGTGACAGACACACTGAGCCTTCTGTTGTATGGTTTGTGTTAGTAACATACACACTGAGCCTTCTGTTGTATGGTCTGTGATAGTGACAGACACACTGAGCCTTCTGTTGTATGGTCTGTGTTAGTAACATACACACTGAGCCTTCTGTTGTATGGTCTGTGCTAGTGACAGACACACTGAGCCTTCTGTTGTATGGTCAGTGCTAGTGACAGACACACTGAGCCTTCTGTTGTATGGTCAGTGCTAGTGACAGACACACTGAGCCTTCTGTTGTATGGTCAGTGCTAGTGACAGACACACTGAGCCTTCTGTTGTATGGTCAGTGCTAGTGACAGACACACTGAGCCTTCTGTTGTATGGTTTGTGTTAGTAACATACACACTGAGCCTTCTGTTGTAAGGTCAGTGCTAGTGACAGACACACTGAGCCTTCTGTTGTATGGTCAGTGCTTGTGACAGACACACTGAGCCTTCTGTTGTATGGTTTGTGTTAGTAACATACACACTGAGCCTTCTGTTGTATGGTCTGTGATAGTGACAGACACACTGAGCCTTCTGTTGTATGGTTTGTGTTAGTAATATACACACTGAGCCTTCTGTTGTATGGTCAGTGCTAGTGACAGACACACTGAGCCTTCTGTTGTATGGTCAGTGCTAGTGACAGACACACTGAGCCTTCTGTTGTATGGTCAGTGCTAGTGACAGACACACTGAGCCTTCTGTTGTATGGTCTGTGATAGTGACAGACACACTGAGCCTTCTGTTGTATGGTTTGTGTTAGTAACATACACACTGAGCCTTCTGTTGTATGGTTTGTGTTAGTAACATACACACTGAGCCTTCTGTTGTATGGTCAGTGCTAGTGACAGACACACTGAGCCTTCTGTTGTACGGTCTGTGCTAGTGACAG
The DNA here is from genome assembly GCA_020002185.1 of Paraescarpia echinospica. Classification (NCBI taxonomy): domain Eukaryota; kingdom Metazoa; phylum Annelida; class Polychaeta; order Sabellida; family Siboglinidae; genus Paraescarpia; species Paraescarpia echinospica. The sequence goes on along the minus strand of CM034540.1, from coordinate 34,907,141 downwards.
ACACGCTGAGCCTTCTGTTGTATGGTCAGTGCTAGTGACAGACACACTGAGCCTTCTGTTGTATGGTCTGTGCTGGTGACAGACGCACTGAGCCTTCTGTTGTATGGTTTGTGTTAGTAACATACACACTGAGCCTTCTGTTGTATGGTCTGTGCTAGTGACAGACACACTGAGCCTTCTGTTTGTATGGTCAGTGCTAGTGACAGACACACTGAGCCTTCTGTTGTATGGTCTGTGATAGTGACAGACACACTGAGCCTTCTGTTGTATGGTTTGTGTTAGTAACAGACACATTGACCCTTCTGTTGTATGGTCAGTGCTAGTGACAGATACACTGAGCCTTTGGTTGTATGGTCAGTGCTAGTGACAGACACACTGAGCCTTCTGTTGTATAGTCAGTGCTAGTGACAGACACACTGAACCTTCTGTTGTATGGTCAGTGCTAGTGACAGACACACTGAGCCTTCTGTTGTATGGTTTATGTTAGTAACAGACACACTGAGCATTCTGTTGCATGGTATGTGCTAGTGACAGACACACTGAGCCTTCTGTTGTATGGTCTGTGCTATTGACAGACACACTGAGCCTTCTGTTGTATGGTTTATGTTAGTAACAGACACACTGAGCATTCTGTTGCATGGTCTGTGCTAGTGACAGACACACTGAGCCTTCTGTTGTATGGTTTGTGTTAGTAACATACACACTGAGCCTTCTGTTGTATGGTCAGTGCTAGTGACAGACACACTGAGCCTTCTGTTGTATGGTCAGTGCTAGTGACAGACACACTGAGCCTTCTGTTGTATGGTTTGTGTTAGTAACATACACACTGAGCCTTCTGTTGTATGGTCTGTGCTAGTGACAGACACACTGAGCCTTCTGTTGTATGGTTTGTGTTAGTAACATACACACTGAGCCTTCTGTTGTATGGTCAGTGCTAGTGACAGACACACTGAGCCTTCTGTTGTATGGTCAGTGCTAGTGACAGACACACTGAGCCTTCTGTTGTATGGTTTGTGTTAGTAACATACACACTGAGCCTTCTGTTGTATGGTCTGTGATAGTGACAGACACACTGAGCCTTCTGTTGTATGGTCTGTGTTAGTAACATACACACTGAGCCTTCTGTTGTATGGTCTGTGCTAGTGACAGACACACTGAGCCTTCTGTTGTATGGTCAGTGCTAGTGACAGACACACTGAGCCTTCTGTTGTATGGTCAGTGCTAGTGACAGACACACTGAGCCTTCTGTTGTATGGTCAGTGCTAGTGACAGACACACTGAGCCTTCTGTTGTATGGTCTGTGATAGTGACAGACACACTGAGCCTTCTGTTGTATGGTTTGTGTTAGTAACATACACACTGAGCCTTCTGTTGTATGGTTTGTGATAGTGACAGACACACGGAGCCTTCTGTTGTATGGTTTGTGTTAGTAACATACACACTGAGCCTTCTGTTGTATGGTTTGTGTTAGTAACATACACACTGAGCCTTCTGTTGTATGGTCAGTGCTAGTGACAGACACACTGAGCCTTCTGTTGTACGGTCTGTGCTAGTGACAGACACGCTGAGCCTTCTGTTGTATGGTCAGTGCTAGTGACAGACACACTGAGCCTTCTGTTGTATGGTCTGTGCTGGTGACAGACGCACTGAGCCTTCTGTTGTATGGTTTGTGTTAGTAACATACACACTGAGCCTTCTGTTGTATGGTCTGTGCTAGTGACAGACACACTGAGCCTTCTGTTTGTATGGTCAGTGCTAGTGACAGACACACTGAGCCTTCTGTTGTATGGTCTGTGATAGTGAGACACACTGAGCCTTCTGTTGTATGGTTTGTGTTAGTAACAGACACATTGACCCTTCTGTTGTATGGTCAGTGCTAGTGACAGACACACTGAGCCTTTGGTTGTATGGTCAGTGCTAGTGACAGACACACTGAGCCTTCTGTTGTATAGTCAGTGCTAGTGACAGACACACTGAACCTTCTGTTGTATGGTCAGTGCTAGTGACAGACACACTGAGCCTTCTGTTGTATTGTTTATGTTAGTAACAGACACACTGAGCATTCTGTTGCATGGTATGTGCTAGTGACAGACACACTGAGCCTTCTGTTGTATGGTCTGTGCTATTGACAGACACACTGAGCCTTCTGTTGTATGGTTTATGTTAGTAACAGACACACTGAGCATTCTGTTGCATGGTCTGTGCTAGTGACAGACACACTGAGCCTTCTGTTGTATGGTCTGTGCTAGTGTTTGTGTACTCTAGCTAGCATCTGAGCATTATACCTAGAACATTTGTACTTTAGCTAGCACCTCTGTATACTTCAGCTAAAATACTTCCATACCAACATCTTTGGTGAGGATGGCTTTGTAGTATTTCTTCTGCAGAGCAGACAATCCGTGATACAGAATCACCTCAGACTTTGTTGGCAGGTCCTTGACAACTTCGGCCTTTGTTCGACGCAACAGGAATGGATGTAGAAGTCGATGCAGCTCAGAGACACCTAATGGCAGAACATTTCTATATAGGAGCTTACGTACTGTGTGTACTTATGTATGGGTGTAACATTGGGTGTACTTGTGTATGGATGTAATGCTAAGTGTACTTGTGTATGTATGTAATGTTGTGTAACTGTGTATGGGTGTAATGCTGTGTGTACTTGTGTATGGATGTAATGCTGGGCGTACTTGTGTATGGGTGTAATGCTGGGTGTACTTGTGTATGGGTGTAATGCTGGGTGTACTTGTGTATGGTGTAATGGTGTGTAATTGTGTATATGTGTAATGATGTGTGTATTTGTGTATTTGTGTATAGGTGTAATGCTGTGTGTACTTGTAAAGGTAAGTTCTTATATAGTGCAGTATCCAGTCCTCAGGACTGCTCAAACCACTTTACACTTTATTCGCTGGCAGACCTGTTCAATCGAACACCATCTCAACCTGGGAAGCATCCAGTCACGATGCAATTAATGCACGAAGACTATTTGTACACAAAAAAGCCTGGTACTTGTTCACATAGCTAAGTGAACTAGAGCAACGTAGAGTGAAGAAACTTATCCAAGGTTTGACACCGCAGCACAGGATTTGAACCTGGTTTCTCTCGGTTGCGAGTCCAAAGCTCTAGCCACTGCACCACGGCGCTCCACAACTTGTGCATGAGTGTAATGCTGTATGTACTTATGTATGGGTGTAATGCTGTATATACTTAAGTATGGGTGTAATGATGTGTGTACTTATGTATGGATGTAATGCTGTATGTACTTATGTATGGGTGTAATGCTGTGTGTACTTGTGTACAGGTGTAATGCTGTATGTACTTATGTATGGGTGTAATGTTGTGTGTAATTGTATGAGTGTAATGATGTGTGTAATTATGCATGGGTGTAATGCAGTGTGTACTTGTGTACAGGTGTAATGCTGTGTGTACTTAAGTAGGGATGTAATGCTGTGTGTACTTATGTAGGGATGTAATGCTGTGTGTACTTATGTAGGGATGTAATGCTGTGTGTACTTATGTATGGATGTAATGCTGTGTGTACTTGTGTACAGGTGTAATGCTGTGTGTACTTATGTAGGGATGTAATGCTGTATGTACTCATGTATGGGTGTAATGCAGTGTGTACTTGTGTACAGGTGTAATGCTGTGTGTACTTATGTAGGGATGTAATGCTGTGTGTACTTATGTATGGATGTAATGCTGTGTGTACTTACGTAGGGATGTAATGCTGTGTGTACTTATGTATGGATGTAATGCTGTGTGTACTTACGTAGGGATGTAATGCTGTGTGTACTTATGTATGGATGTAATGCTGTGTGTACTTGTGTACAGGTGTAATGCTGTGTGTACTTATGTAGGGATGTAATGCTGTATGTACTCATGTATGGGTGTAATGCAGTGTGTACTTGTGTACAGGTGTAATGCTGTGTGTACTTATGTAGGGATGTAATGCTGTGTGTACTTATGTATGGATGTAATGCTGTGTGTACTTACGTAGGGATGTAATGCTGTGTGTACTTACGTAGGGATGTAATGCTGTGTGTACTTATGTATGGATGTAATGCTGTGTGCACTTATGTAGGGATGTAATGCTGTGTGTACTTATGTAGGGATGTAATGCTGTGTGTACTTATGTAGGGATGTAATGCTGTGTGTACTTATGTATGGATGTAATGCTGTGTGTACTTATGTAGGGATGTAATGCTGTGTGTACTTACGTAGGGATGTAATGCTGTGTGTACTTATGTATGGATGTAATGCTGTGTGCACTTATGTAGGGATGTAATGCTGTGTGTACTTATGTAGGGATGTAATGCTGTGTGTACTTGTGTATGGATGTAATGCTGTGTGTACTTATGTAGGGGTGTAATGCTGTGTGTACTTATGTAGGGATGTAATGCTGTGTGTACTTATGTATGGATGTAATGCTGTATGTACTTATGTATGGGTGTAATGCAGTGTGTACTTATGTAGGGATGTAATGTTGTGTGTACTTATGTATGGATGTAATGCTGTGTGTACTTACGTAGGGATGTAATGCTGTGTGTACTTATGTATGGATGTAATGCTGTGTGTACTTATGTATGGATGTAATGCTGTGTGTACTTACGTAGGGATGTAATGTTGTGTGTACTTATGTATGGATGTAATGCTGTGTGTACTTACGTAGGGATGTAATGCTGTGTGTACTTATGTAGGGATGTAATGCTGTGTGTACAGTGTGTACTTGTGTACAGGTGTAATGCTGAGTGTACTTATGTAGGGATGTAATGCTGTGTGTACTTATGTAGGGATGTAATGCTGTGTGTACTTATGTATGGATGTAATGCTGTGTGTACTTATGTATGGATGTAATGCTGTGTGTACTTATGTAGGGATGTAATGTTGTGTGTACTTATGTATGGATGTAATGCTGTGTGTACTAACGTAGGGATGTAATGCTGTGTGTACTTATGTATGGATGTAATGCTGTGTGCACTTATGTAGGGATGTAATGCTGTGTGTACTTGTGTATGGATGTAATGCTGTGTGTACTTATGTAGGGGTGTAATGCTGTGTGTACTTATGTAGGGATGTAATGCTGTGTGTACTTATGTATGGATGTAATGCTGTATGTACTTATGTATGGGTGTAATGCAGTGTGTACTTGTGTACAGGTGTAATGCTGTGTGTACTTATGTAGGGATGTAATGCTGTGTGTACTTATGTAGGGATGTAATGCTGTGTGTACTTATGTAGGGATGTAATGCTGTGTGTACTTATGTAGGGATGTAATGCTGTGTGTACTTATGTAGGGATGTAATGCTGTGTGTACTTATGTATGGATGTAATGCTGTGTGTACTTATGTATGGATGTAATGCTGTGTGTACTTATGTAGGGATGTAATGTTGTGTGTACTTATGTATGGATGTAATGCTGTGTGTACTTACGTAGGGATGTAATGCTGTGTGTACTTATGTATGGATGTAATGCTGTGTGTACTTACGTAGGGATGTAATGCTGTGTGTACTTATGTATGGATGTAATGCTGTGTGCACTTATGTAGGGATGTAATGCTGTGTGTACTTATGTATGGGTGTAATGCAGTGTGTACTTGTGTACAGGTGTAATGCTGTGTGTACCTATGTAGGGATGTAATGCTGTGTGTACTTATGTAGGGATGTAATGCTGTGTGTACTTATGTATGGATGTAATGCTGTGTGTACTTATGTATGGATGTAATGCTGTGTGTACTTATGTAGGGATGTAATGCTGTGTGTACTTATGTAGGGATGTAATGCTGTGTGTACTTGTGTATGGATGTAATGCTGTGTGTACTTATGTAGGGGTGTAATGCTGTGTGTACTTATGTAGGGATGTAATGCTGTGTGTACTTATGTATGGATGTAATGCTGTATGTACTTATGTATGGGTGTAATGCAGTGTGTACTTATGTAGGGATGTAATGTTGTGTGTACTTATGTATGGATGTAATGCTGTGTGTACTTACGTAGGGATGTAATGCTGTGTGTACTTATGTATGGATGTAATGCTGTGTGTACTTATGTATGGATGTAATGCTGTGTGTACTTACGTAGGGATGTAATGTTGTGTGTACTTATGTATGGATGTAATGCTGTGTGTACTTACGTAGGGATGTAATGCTGTGTGTACTTATGTAGGGATGTAATGCTGTGTGTACTTATGTATGGGTGTAATGCAGTGTGTACTTGTGTACAGGTGTAATGCTGAGTGTACTTATGTAGGGATGTAATGCTGTGTGTACTTATGTAGGGATGTAATGCTGTGTGTACTTATGTATGGATGTAATGCTGTGTGTACTTATGTATGGATGTAATGCTGTGTGTACTTACGTAGGGATGTAATGTTGTGTGTACTTATGTATGGATGTAATGCTGTGTGTACTTACGTAGGGATGTAATGCTGTGTGTACTTATGTAGGGATGTAATGCTGTGTGTACTTATGTATGGGTGTAATGCAGTGTGTACTTGTGTACAGGTGTAATGCTGAGTGTACTTATGTAGGGATGTAATGCTGTGTGTACTTATGTAGGGATGTAATGCTGTGTGTACTTATGTATGGATGTAATGCTGTGTGTACTTATGTATGGATGTAATGCTGTGTGTACTTATGTAGGGATGTAATGCTGTGTGTACTTATGTAGGGATGTAATGCTGTGTGTACTTATGTATGGATGTAATGCTGTGTGTACTTAGCAAAGATGTAATGCTGTGTGTACTTATGTAGGGATGTAATGCTGTGTGTACTTATGTAGGGATGTAATGCTGTGTGTACTTATGTATGGATGTAATGCTGTGTGTACTTATGTAGGGATGTAATGTTGTGTGTACTTATGTATGGATGTAATGCTGTGTGTACTTACGTAGGGATGTAATGCTGTGTGTACTTATGTATGGATGTAATGCTGTGTGTACTTACGTAGGGATGTAATGCTGTGTGTACTTATGTATGGATGTAATGCTGTGTGCACTTATGTAGGGATGTAATGCTGTGTGTACTTATGTATGGGTGTAATGCAGTGTGTACTTGTGTACAGGTGTAATGCTGTGTGTACCTATGTAGGGATGTAATGCTGTGTGTACTTATGTAGGGATGTAATGCTGTGTGTACTTATGTATGGATGTAATGCTGTGTGTACTTATGTATGGATGTAATGCTGTGTGTACTTATGTAGGGATGTAATGTTGTGTGTACTTATGTATGGATGTAATGCTGTGTGTACTTACGTAGGGATGTAATGCTGTGTGTACTTATGTATGGATGTAATGCTGTGTGTACTTACGTAGGGATGTAATGCTGTGTGTACTTATTTATGGATGTAATGCTGTGTGCACTTATGTAGGGATGTAATGCTGTGTGTACTTGTGTATGGATGTAATGCTGTGTGTACTTATGTAGGGATGTAATGCTGTGTGTACTTGTGTATGGATGTAATGCTGTGTGTACTTATGTAGGGGTGTAATGCTGTGTGTACTTATGTAGGGATGTAATGCTGTGTGTACTTATGTATGGATGTAATGCTGTATGTACTTATGTATGGGTGTAATGCAGTGTGTACTTGTGTACAGGGGTAATGCTGTGTGTACTTATGTAGGGATGTAATGCTGTGTGTACTTATGTAGGTATGTAATGATGTGTGTACTTATGTAGGGATGTAATGCTGTGTGTACTTATGTATGGATGTAATGCTGTGTGTACTTATGTAGGGATGTAATGTTGTGTGTACTTATGTATGGATGTAATGATGTGTGTACTTACATAGGGATGTAATGCTGTGTGTACTTATGTATGGATGTAATGCTGTGTGCACTTATGTAGGGATGTAATGCTGTGTGTACTTATGTAGGGATGTAATGCTGTGTGTACTTGTGTATGGATGTAATGCTGTGTGTACTTATGTAGGGATGTAAAGCTGTGTGTACTTATATACAGGTGTAATGCTGTGTGTACTTATGTATGGATGTAATGCTGTGTACTTACGTAGGGATGTAATGCTGTGTGTACTTGTGTATAGGTATAATGTTGTGTGTAATTATGTACAGGTGTAATGCTGTGTGTACTTGTGTACCAGTGTAATGATGCATGGGTGTAATGATGTATGTAATTATGTACAGGTGTAATGCTGTGTGTACTTGTGTACCGGTGTAATGTTGTATAATGATGTATGGATGTAATGATGTGTGGCTTGTATTTGTATGTAATGTTGTGTGTACTTGTGTATGGGTCTAACAGACAGTTATGTAGGTAAGTGTGCTGGATACTTATAGATTAACAGACTATTATGTAGGCAAGCGTGCTGGATAGTAACAGAGTACTATGGAGGTACGTGTGCTGGATACTAACTATGTAGAGAAGTGTTCTAGATTCTAAGAGTACAATGTAGGTGAGCACTGGATACTAAGACTACTATAAAGGTTAGTGTGTTAGATACTAAGAGTTCCATATAGGTGAGTGTGTAGGATACTAAGAGTACAATGTAGGTGATTGCTGGATACTAATATGCTAATGTATATATGTGAGTGTGTTGGATACTAAGAGTACACTGTAGGCGAGTGTGCTAGATACTAAGAGTAGTGCATAGATGAGTGTGCCTGGCAGTACCTGAGTTGTCAGTCACTTGAGAGTATCTGTCGACAAATTCGGCCGAGTACTGGTCGAGGAAGATGTGTGGAGCGACAAAGGAAAGGAGTGCGTAGAGCTCACGCAGGTTGTTCTGCACCGGAGTGCCAGTCAGGAGGATGCGGTGGTCAGTGGCAAACTGCAACAGTCACCAGCAACAGCCATATTACCCTTACTGTATAAGACAATATTAGGCCTTTCAATTCACCAGGTATTACTGTAAAACCATCCATTACTAGCTTCCAGTTACAGCCATCCATTGAGCAACAAACGGGGGAGGGGGTAATTGTCATTTTAAATTCATTCCCATTTCTGCTCTTGTGGCATTCCATGCAGCAGATAATATTTTTTACATAACTACACTGTCCCACCCTAGGAAATAACTGACAACTCAATTTGTTCACTGAAAAAAACTCTAAATAACTACCTTTGTGTTTATTCAAATACACTGCCAATTGGTAGATCAGACATCAATGGTCCAAGGAAGCCAATTGGTAGATCAGACATCAATGGTCCAAGGAAGCCAATTGGTAGATCAGACATCAATGGTCCAAGGAAGCCAATTGGTAGATCAGACATCAATGGTCCAAGGAAGCAAATTAATACAAAAGAGGCCAGTGGACCTGGGGGAGATACACTTGCAAAGCCCCAAACTTAGTATTAATATATAGATTCAAATTTTACATCATTATCAAGTCAAAATTATACTTTTAAAAATAATGTCCACTAGACACACCAACTCAGATAAAGGTAAAAGGTAAGATCTTATACAGCACAGTATGCAGTCCTTAGATCTGTTCAAAGCACAATATTCAAAGTCGGGTTCTCTTAATTGAGAGTCCGATGTTCTAGCCACTGCGTAAAAGAGTTGAGACACCACTAGATCCAAAATGGCATGAACAAATGCTATTTGCATTTGCAAATACAATGAAACAATGTGAAAGATCTTCACTTTGAAACACCATCAGATAGACCATCTTAGCATCGGATATCTACAAGGGATGTGTTATGAGATTAGAGTTTTCCAAGTGCTCATTTGCATATTAACACCAAGATAATGTTAAAAAGGCAACATGTAAACACCTCTGACTAATCACTTGCAAATAGAGAATGCTACATCCACAACCTGAATGTAAAATAAGGAAAAGCTTGTGTAATCTTGGTAAAATGGTGCCTTTGTAATGTTCAGTAAAAACGTCCACACTATATATATACTGTTTATATGAGTTGTGCAGCCTAAGGGCCCAGTTGAACAAAACAAAGACAAGTCATTGTTATCAGTAAGGAGTATGATAGCAGATGAAGTTAATGCTATGTTATCACTTGTCAGCATAAAAAGGATGCTTATTTTTAAGTGCTTTATAACTCAACCATGATATTTTCTTGTTATATTGCTTAACAGGCATGCTAAAGCAAATTAAATACAATTATTTTGGAAGTGCAATACAGCAAACAAATCTACATGTTTGGGTAGAATAAACATTAAATTATTTATTTACATGCTACCATCATGTTTCCAGTGGACAGTTGCATGGGTGGGTTTTGGTGGTCCAATGGCATTTTTGGTAAGTAGACTTGGGCAATAGGACCACCACTAATTTCAAACTTTCGTAGAGAAGCACAACATTAACTACTGGATACTGTTAAACTAACTAAAGATTCTTACATCAAGGAGAGTCTGATGAAGCTGTGATTCACGATTCTTCAGTCGATGTGCCTCGTCAACCACAAGGGTGCACCACGAGAAAGACTGCAAGAACGATGCGTCCTTCAGGCATATCTGTATGAACAAAGGAAATGGGGCAGTAAAACATCAAACCTTACATACATGTTTGTTTGATCTTTTAAACAAATCTGATCTGGAAGTCTGCTAATAATATGTCATGTACCGTACTCTTAGTGATTAGAGGCTGGTTAGAATAACGATTTAGTTGCTTGTTAGAAGACTGGACTCTCAATAGATTCCCCTTGTTCTATATAATAACCACTGCTAAATACTTGTCATCTTTAAATTGGTGTCATTGATATATATATATATATATACTGTTTATCATATTAGATTGGTGTGTAAACAAAAATTCAGTTATGTTGTCACTGTCAATATTGTGTCACTTCTGTGTACATATCACATAATAAATTCAGTTTTAATTCAAAGAATACTATAAAAATACTAGAACATAAAAAATACAATGTGACATTATAAACACCTATTATGAGTTTGGGCCTTGAAATGTCTTTAGCTCGCTGTCCTCAGCACATCAAAAGCATTTCTTGGTTTTGGCTGTGGCTGAGGCTCAATGCTAAGGCCGGTTACCATGATAAATTTGTATCTGAACGCCGATACCACGTGTATCACTTTATCATACAAACAACGCATCCATGTTCGACAATGTGAACACTGTCCAGAGTCCTTGTTTTCGTTCCGCCAAGGCTGTATTACAAGATCCACCGCTGCAGCCATGGTCTTTGGCAACACTATCAAACGTTTGACAGTAAAACAAAATGTCTTTGATACCTTTCCATTATAAAATATGCACTAGCATTTTATTACGCAAAATATTGTTGAGATCGCCTGTCGTCTTGAGATCGCCTGTACGGGTGCATACTAATATGTAACAAGACGCTTATTGGGTGAATAATTAATGACTCCCCCACCGTTTGCCAATCACGCATGTGGACACAAATGAGTTGGGCCATTCATACATGTCATCATATATGCATGGCTGAATTTAAGTCGCCATTGTTTAAATAGTAACAAACATGTAACAAAACAAACATTGATTGAAATATCAAATAAAATGATTAGGCTTTAGGGTCATCCCTACCATGTTTCTAGGTAGTGTCAGGTTACTGGAAACATGACGGTGGCCAATCGGATTGAAACTAGTGGCCCATTGGGCCAGTAAAATATGAAAACTGGTGGCCCAAACTGGCCCGACAGGTTCAAAAAAGGTGCCAGGCCAGCGGACCAGGGTTAATGTTGAGGCCTGCAAGTGGTATAAAAATGTTGGCAACAACAGGTTTATTTCAACAAAACATTATAAATTTTTCATTTTCAGCAAAAATAACATACTGTCCGACACCTTTAAGAAGTACAGCTGTAGTAGAGTCTATATAACAACGGTTCTTAACCTTTTATGGCTGCGACCCGAACTCCAGTTGCTGAACTTGTTTGGCAATCCATGCATTCAAACATACATGATCAAAACAAATAGGCACACAATTAATAAATGAAAACAATTAGATCATGTAGACTCACCAAATCTGCGCCGTTCATTGGTTTGTCGACATAAAAAGATCATCCTGTAATCACCAGAGGAACGTGATCAAACAGCCTCATAGTGTTTATACAATTAATGCAGTGTCCTATGATACAGCGAGTCTTCTTGAACATGACTCGACCGAAACAGATGGTATCAGTGTGCTTTTAATTTTTATAAAAAAATTGTAAGTACTTTACTCTTCTAACAACTGTTTTGCACTCCATTAGTGAAATCGCTGGAATTGATTTAGAATATTTATTCCATACACAACAGTTGCTTTAGATTTTTGTGGAAACGGAATATTCAATTTACGATTGGCAGAAACTGATCCCACCAGTACAACAGACCCATGCCTGTAGTAAATATGTCAAACCTCACAGGTTGCTACTGCTATTGCTTTGGCAAAAGAAGACACTAGCCGCCAGCAACCTTAGCACCTTTGGCTAGTCCATTACACATGCACGTGACGTCATGACCTAGAAACGGCACGCCTTGCAACGAGCATGAACGACATCATGTGCCGGCGGGTCGTTGCATATTGAGAGGGAGCAGGTTCTTTTAACGCGGACGATACGCAATTATTCACTACAGTTTTTGAGCTATGTTATACTAAACACTGTTACTTATCATTATATATCAGTAATTTAACAAATAAAGAGTGTAGGAATAAAACATTATTTTTCTAATCACACGTGCCGGCTTCAAAAGTCTATTGTGAACAGGCTGGTCTTCCAACTTGCGAAGTTTGGCGCCTCCTCAGATCAAAACTATTTTAATAAGTTTTGCAAGTATCATAAAATTTAACAATTTAACGACTAATCTAACGATAGAAGTCTTCCGGCGATCAGACTTTAACTTTTGAAGATACAAACAAAATAAGGAATGCTTGGCGATATGTATAGTCAAAGCGCTCCACGAAAGTCTGTCGCTCTGGTTTATCCACTTTCGAAAGTCGGCGTCTCCTCAAATCAACGTATTTTATATTTTTGGCACACACGATTAAGAATTTAATGGCGACCGGGATAGGAGTCAAGATAGGGGCGCTTGAACAATCGAAATGACCGCGTGGCGCGATCGGGATACGTAGTCGACATCGGGGCATTTGCAGACGATCGAGTGTCTGCAAGCACCCCGATCTCGTGATGCATCCATTCCCGAATGCGGGATGCGCTTAGTTGGGAACAATCTAACCGATCGGGATGCCTGCAAATTCAACCTAGGCAGAACACTGTCACATATAGTCACAACAACCCCCATGTCATGATTGTCTGTCATACCATACCTCACAGGTAGTCACAACAACCCCAGTGGCATGACTGTCTGTCATACCATACCTCATAGGTAGTCACAACAACCCCCGTGTCATGATTGGCTGTGATGGAATGTCGCATTGACTCTCTTGTAGACTTGTCACCAACATAGCACGTCACCTTTGTGTCAGGAAGGAATCTAAAATAATCACATCCAACGATAAATTTGCATTAAAAACTATCAACACCTTATGATAAAACTAACCAATGTCGTGTGTGAGCATGTGCGTGCATATTTGCATGTGTGTTCAAGGCTGCTGACATTTGTTTCTATGTAAAATTATTGTTGCACCTCTTAGTTGAAGTTACCAAACACTATTTGCTTTGATGCTAACCTTGCGAGTTCATTCTGCCAGTTTGCAAGGACAGATAGGGGAGAAACAACAAGACAGGGAGCGCTGTTGTTCTGCCGGCTGCGCACGAACGCCATTAGTGCGATGGTCTACAAAGTAACAGCAACCTTTAGTAATCACTTATCTAGCAAATACTACAATGTTACAATGAGATGCAGTGTTTCTCCTGGGTAAAATTAGGCATGTGGTGGTGGTTTGGAAGATCCTCCTGCATGTGGGTCACTGCTACAGTGCATCAAATTCAACTGTGGTACTACTCGTTTTGAATCATGTAGAGATATAAAACCGTGAAAGGGACAAGAAGAGATGCCCAAACATATGAGTAACTATATTCTAAAAAGACATCAAAGAAAATAGAAGTGACTATTGCACACTGTGGAGAAGTCCAGTCCTGTTATTGCTATTCGTCCACAGCATTGCAACGCAGTCAGAGATTATGGAAACTCTGTATAAACACTTATAATACAGTTAACATTGCAGCACATTTATTTACTAATGTTACATATCCATCACACTGCATTGTGTGAAGATGACCATTGGTCATGTACCATTATGATGTCAATATTTTACTTTGTTTATATTTAATTTTAATGAATAAGACTATTATAAGTTCTTATGTTTCATTAAAATTGCTCAAAATCATACCAAAATGTCAATGAAAAAACTGGAACGATCAGTCTCATGTAATTGTGTTCACAACAATTAGATAAACTATTTTGGCATCTACTTATAATCCAGCTTGTGTATGCGGTTAGGTTAACGTTTTCCTCTTAGACGGCTTGAACCTCGAGCACCAAACTTTCAGGGATTAATCTAGGACACCTAGAATAGCAAATATTTCAAGAAAGTGGCCTCTGCATCATACACTTGGCAACCTGAAGTAGACGCTGACACAATAGTGCCTATGTATACCCTCATGCCAACAGCATAGCAATATAATTATTTGACAATTCTACACTATCATGACCAGGGCTTATCGATGGGCATGAACTTCACATTCTCTCCGACCTTTTTAACAAAACAAGTATCTGCGAGCATGTTGTGGTGTTAGTTTCACAACTGTCATCTACCAAGGCATCCCGTCAAGTGACAAGCATTTTTGCTAGTGATATTATAATTTTTTTAATATTAAATTGCTATTTTTAATTAATTATTTCTTATATATATTTTTTAAATAGCTGAAAACCATACTAAAACCTGACACAAAAATAACAACAATTATTTTTATGTTCACAACAATAATTAGCTAATTTTAAGCACTGTTGCCAAGATTTTATCCAAACTTTTGGGTTTGTTACATAAGCTGGTGTACTATATATTGGGAACAATACGGTAAGTGGACTTTGTGGAGAATTTTTGAAATCAAAAACTTGAGAGGTAATATCAACCAATATAATTTCATAGATTCAGTTTGTTTGGTTTGTTTGAAGGCATTTGATCTGACTGTACCTGGCAGGTCTTGCCTAGACCCATCTCATCGCCAAGGATACAGCCGTGGTTATGTTGATATCGCTCAATCAACCAGTTCACTCCATCCAACTGGTAAGACCGCAGCTGAATGTCTGCAAGATAGTATTTACATGTACTATGCATATAATTACACACACACAGCTAACTCTCATTAAACATTCATAGTACCCCTCGGGCACTAGAACAGGTTACATCAAATTGCATCACATTAATCACTCGAATACATCATCATTTTGTAACATGGAAATCAACTGCTGAAATGGCCATGGTGCCTAAACATTGTAGTTGTTTGTAAAATATGCAGCCATGGATATAATGAAAGTTAAGCTTTTGCGATGTTCAAATGACAATAACTAAAAAATGGGCCAAGTGGCCCTGAAGTCCTTTGGACTAATACGTCTATATGTGACTCCGGCTGACCAAATGAGTGATAAGTCGAAAAAATTGTAACATTGTTTTCTTACATCCTTGTAAAGGTTTGGTAGGATGCTTTACAAGGTTTCAAAAATTATGACTGCTACAAAAACTGGCAAAGTTATGGAGCATTGAACATGGTAGGGATCAAAAAGTGAAAATGAAGAAAACAGCTATTGAAGTTTTACATTATATATGCAAATGGATTGCATGGAAATATTACATGCACAACATTCAAATGTGGCACACAGTATGTAATATGTATGTTATGTTGCAATGATACACTGGAAGTACAAATGTGCTGCTACAAAGACTTATCAAGTTATGCCAGATTATGTCTTCATGTGTAAAACTAAGAGGACAGATTATTTGAGAGCAAAAGGTAGACTCACTGTTTGACACAGTTTAAAAACCTACAGGCAACTGTCCAGTTTAACAGGGGTCTAGTGGCTTAATGCTGTCTGTTGACACAAGCTACTGCCAGTGACCAATTACACATTAGTCACAGTTTCCATCAAACAATAGCAGGCAGAGAATCTTAGCTCCACAGCTGGGTGTAATACACAACCAGAGCCACCACTGATTCAGCTCAATGCACCAACTAATACAATACACAACACTGTGAGTGACAGTGTCCAGAGTGAGGCCTAAGCAGTGTCCTCATTGCTGAATAGATCAATTTTAACAAGAGATTTAACAAGATTGCCATCCAGAAAATTACTCTGGATGGCAGGTGGACAAGGAAGCCTTTTGGCTTATCGAGAGTCCAATACTTTTTATCTACATGTATCCCGCCTTTTTAAGGTGTGTGTCGATTTTATTTTAAAACATATTCACGCTACTAGCACCAACACAATCAGGAGATAATCTGTTCCATTCATTTACAGTCCTTTGTGAGAATGAGAACTTTCTTATATCTAATCTACACTGCTCCTTTACTAATGTAGCTTCATGTCCTCTGGTCCTTCTATTTTTCTTAACTGAGAAAAAAATGTTTCTATCAATATTTTCATAACCATTCAATATTTTAAACACTTCTATGTGATCTCCTCTCAATCTCCTGGTCTCTAATGTTGTTAAACCACATTCTTTTAGGCGTATTTCGTAACTAAGATCCCTCAGATTTGGTATCATTTTAGTCGCTCTCCTCTGTACTCTTTCTAGCATATCTATGTCCTTCTTGCGATATGGCCTCCATGCTTGTATACAATATTCTAAATGAGGCCTCACTATTGTTTTGTACAGCGGTACTATTAATTCTTTTTCTTATACGCTATATTTCGCCTAATTAATCCAAGGATTTGATTTCCCTTTGACGCTGCAATTCCGCACTGCTCTGAAACCTTCATATCAGCACTAATGGTTAACCCCAAGTCCTTTTCTTTTACAGTAGTACTTAGAACAGTACCCCCCATTTTATATTTTACTTCTTCATTCCCATGACCTGTGTGGAGGCATTTACATTTCCCAAAATTGAACAGCATTTGCCACTTTTCAGACCATTTGATCAACCTATCAAGATCATCTTGTAAATGCTGTCTGTCTCCATCACTTTTAATCCTTCTAAACACTTTTGTATCATCCGCAAATTTTAACACCGTGCTTGTTATATCATCGTCCAAATGGTTGATATATATTAAGAATAATATAGGTCCTAGTACTGATCCCTGTGGTACCCCACTCAATACCGATTTCCAGTTTGAAGCCTCCCCATCAACTACTACACGTTGTCTTCTGTCATTCAGCCATTTTTCTATCCAGTTTATTATACCATTTCCTATGCCATGGGCCTTTAGCTTAAGGAGTAATCTTTGATGTGGTACTTTGTCGAAAGCTTTTTGAAAATCTAAATAGATATCTACTGGTGATCCCTCATCTACCCACCTAGTGATGTCTTCCAAAAAACATAACATATTTGTTAAGCATGACCTCGCTTTTAAAAACCCATGTTGAGAAGGGTTTATCAAGTTATGTTTAACAAGAAAATCCACCATGTGATCTTTAATTAGTCTTTCTAATAATTTGCAAATCACTGATGTTAAACTCACTGGTCTATAGTTCTCCGACTTGTTTCTCGAACCTTTTTTAAATAACGGTATAATGTTTGCCTCTTTCCATTCTAAAGGAACCACTCCCTCTTCTAATGACAAATTGAAAACTGTTGCAAGCGGTACGCTAATTTGTTCTACAATTTCCAATAGTAGTTTGGGCGGAATCCCATCCACTCCAGGTGATTTATTATCCTTCATAGCCCTTATTTTCTTAGCTACCATTTCCGAGGTTACAACTAACTGTCCTAAATAGTCTGAATCTGCCCCCTTGAACTTAGCCTCTGGTACTGGCAGTGAACTAATATCTTCCCTGGTAAACACTGAACTAAAATACTCATTCAGGTCTTCTGCCATTAAGAATCCCTCTGATATTGTATTTCCAGCACTATCTTCTAGAGGACTGACCTTATCCTGAACTTTCTGTTTGCTTCGAATATACGCATAAAAACTCTTACTGTCATGTTTTATATTACTAGCTAATTTTTTTTCATAGCTTCTCTTTGAATTTCTAATTTCAGCTGTAGCTTGATTAAGTGCTTCTTTATAAATGTTGTAGTCTTCATCATTTCCAGTACATCTATATGACTTCCACATCATTTGTTTATACTTAATTTTTCTAATGGCTTCTTTCGATAAGTGTTTCTTTTTAGACCGTTTCCCTTGTTTTTTGAAAGGTACAAATTTATCGACTATGCACTTAATTTCACTATTTAAGATATTCCAGCATTCGGTTGCTGTCTTATTCTTCAGTGTGTTATTCCAGTCTATCTTTGCTAAATATTTCCTCATGTCCTTATACCTTCCTTTGTGGAAATTTCTCCTATACTGCTTTTTACTATTCCTTTCTGATTTTACTTTGATGGTAAAATGTATCTGGTTGTGATCACTACTCCCCAGTGGCTCACATATCTTGACATTGTCAACTAATTCTTTCTGTGAGGACAAAACTAAGTCTAACACATTCTCTCCCCTGGTTGGTTCTAGCACATGTTGAGAAAGGAAACTATCTTGTACTAAAACTAAAAACTTGTGGTCCTCACTCCCCATACTCTGTAGAGATTTCCATTGTATATGCCCATGGTTAAAGTCCCCCATAATAATACAGTTCCGTTTGCTTACTTCCCTTATAGCGTTTTGTATTTTTTCATTCTCTTCTATGCTTATGTTTGGACTTCGATAAACTAACCCAACTGTTAACGTTGAGTTTCCTGTAACTATGTTACACCAAACAGCTTCTGTTATTATTATTAAATTAATTAGACCCAAGTCTGGCTGATACATTACATAAGTTGATTAATAAGTTACAGAAATAAAACAAATATTGATCTTATATGTCTATGTTTCTGTACATATTAAATAGCGCTTTTACTTCCATTTGTTTCATTATTTAATTATAGAAAATGCTCTGGGACCGAGTTATGTTTTACATGGATATTATTCCGTCAGTAATCACACCCATAGCCTAGGGCCTACATAATGTGTGAGTGCATTTTTTTATTGAAAGTATCAGTGTATTTTTTAATGTGGGCCAAAATGCAGCTTTAACTGAATTTTCCACGTGGATTTCTGTGAAGTGTGTTGATACATCCATCTGAGTGGAGTCACTGTGGAGTGAATCCTTCCACATGGGTGGCATGCAACAATTGAATTAGAACTCTTGACCTTGTTCTTTTGCATGCATTTCTAAGTGAGCGAGCATCTCTTACGTCAGTCATATGTGCTCCTCCCATAGGTAGCAATGATTGTTGCCAGTCGGGATACCTATGACAGGAATGTCCAAGAAACATTGTGCATGCCACAGGCATATTTATATTACAAAAATATTGTCTTAGCGCACTTTTGAATCCCAAATAGCGACCCAATTTGCGCTAGTCTGCACCGCTGCCGTCGTGCGTTATCGCATCGCGCTCGTAAAATTAGCAATATAGCAAAGTATGTTGATGCAAATCGGGGCGCTATTTGCGCCTCAAAAGTGCGCTAAGCCTAATACGCAATATTCTTAAACGTAAATATGCCTCAATGAGTCAATGCCTGATATAATGTTGGGGTTGAATAATGAAACTAAAGCACTGAGCCTGAGTTCTAGTTGTTTCCAACACTCGGAAACTGACTAGTCTGTATCTTTTGTGGTTACAATGTTATGATCTTTTGAGGTCTCATTCAACTAGTCAGCCTTTTTCAGAACATTATCGCCAAGCCGACCTTTCTATGGTGGCACTGAGTACTGAGGGTGGTCACTGCCAGGGTGCTTGTCGTCCTCAGTGGTTCTTTTATGTCCAAAATTGAGAGTATCAAAGTTAGGCAAAACTCAAGTTATATCGGCGAAATCGAGGTGGGTCCTAATTCTACCCAAGTGCCAAAGGTGGTTCCGTCTTCCGAACCCGTCGTGGGTCGAAACATCGGCACCTTGTTCACCCTTTTCCTTAGCAACGCCAACGCCATCGAGGAACACAACTGAGCGATAATACAAGTTTCTTACTTTTAAAACCACATTCGCCGAGTCTGTTTTTATCGACACGATTTGTGTCCATACTTTGTGATTCCAGTGCATTTATTATTTGCGTCAACTTCTCCATTGTCATGGTATATTTATAACGACAGTCGGTCTGGCATCCAAAGGCAAAACCAGACGTCTTTTTCCACGCTATTGCCTTTTCCACATCGTCAGCAGAAATTGAGGAAGTGGCGGCAAACTATTGTCGCCCCCTACCGTTTAATACTGTAACAGGACGAGCGTGCGCTTTCCAAGTTCTTGTTTTCTAACATAATTTAATGTATACTAATAATATAAATATTCCATAGTTTTAGGATCAGGCATAAAAGGTCAATACAAAAAAAATTGCATCACGAGTCATTAGAAGTGTATTGGGGTGAATTGTTTTACCTTTCGTTCGAATCAAGGCTTATATAAAAGGGTCCCGGGTGGTTCGACTCCCATATAAAAGCAAAGCTTCCTTTTATTTCTTTTTCTTAAATTACTTTTTCATTCATGGCATGTGTACATGTTAATATGTATAGTTTACACTCAAAAGACGAAACTTCAAATGGCCAACAAATTACTTAAAGGTCCTCAACCAATTCGTTTGCCCATCGCCAATCCGTTTCTTTTAGGTTCAGATGTGTAATGTGTGAATAGTTTAACTAGTGTGCTCAGTCGGTTTAATAAAAAATGCGTACTTGTTTTTTTAATCGTCAAAAAACAAGATTTGTCGTTACATCGGGTATAGCAGGCGAAAACCAATTGCGCTGTCGACCTCCTGCGCCATTTCGGTCACGTGCTTTACGCGAGATCGGCATCCCACGCATTCGAAAACAATAACAACATACACGTGCTTTGGTGTATCAAGATTCCAAAGTGGTTGTACGAAGGTACGTATACTACACTATCGCATTTAGCAACAAGAACTGTAATGATGGAAGCGCCTAACAGGCAGCAGGCCAAATTGTTCTCTGGAAATTATCGTGTTTTTCAATGGATTTACGCTGCATTGAGGATCACAAATACCATTGTTTGTTCGTGAAACTACAGTGATTCTCACGGTACACTTTTTATACGTCAAGACAGTGTACGTTATCTATGATTTTTAAATGTTATAAATGAATGCCGTCCGTGACGTTGACGAAGTTGGTGGTCGACAACGCCCGTGAGTTACATAACTTGGCAGGCTGTAATTGTGCGACGATGTGCTTCATTCGGGCTCTTTGGCCTGGCTCCAGGGGTGTCACTCTCCGATTGCCGGATGCGACATATTCCTTTTATTAAGACGTTTAGGACTGTCTGCGACACGTCCAACCTTGCGTGGCAAACGAGGGGGCACGCGCAAACAGCGCGCGA
Organism: Paraescarpia echinospica; assembly: GCA_020002185.1. Classification (NCBI taxonomy): domain Eukaryota; kingdom Metazoa; phylum Annelida; class Polychaeta; order Sabellida; family Siboglinidae; genus Paraescarpia; species Paraescarpia echinospica. Next base: position 34,885,806 of record CM034540.1, on the reverse strand, counting down.
TCCCAACGTGGATTACTAACCATTTGGGGTATGCTACACGAGCTGCAAATGTTGCCAGAGCAAATAATGCAGCCCATCTGGTAAATTTACACTGCATTAAACATCATGCATGTGGTGTTCCACTGACGATGTGTTGTCTCAACGCTCGGTCAGTTCGAAATAAAGCTTTGTCGCTGGCAGACCTGGTAATTTCCAGGGACATCGATGTATTAGCGTTGACAGAAACCTGGCTTGGAACAGTCACTGACAATCAGGTAATAAAAGAACTTGTGCCATCTGGCTACACATTTCAACATACCTCTCGCTACAAGTTCGATGCCGCGTCAAAACCTGCCCAGAAGCGCGGTGGTGGAGTGGGCTTAATGTATAAGTCCGGCATGAAAGTTGAGAATGTGCCATCAAGTCATAATAGGCCTAAATTTACCCATTTTGAACATGCCGACTATTATATTACGACACGTGGCGCCAAGTTCAGATTGGGTGTTATATGCCGTCCACCACCGGCTTTACAACATCTGTTTTCTTCGAGCAGTGGTCAGCATACTTGGACATCGTGATGCTGGACCCGCATGACATCGTTATTACCGGCGATCTGAACTTCCATCTTGACATTATATCAGATCCTGACGCACGGCATTTTTCTGAGACGCTCACTGACCGTGGCATGAACCAAATAATTACAGATGCCACGCATAATAAAGGTCAACTCCTGGATGTAGTTATCGTTCGAAACAACAGTGCAATAGTTACTACACGACCGAGTGTGTATGACCCGTGCTTATGTGACATACATGGAAATCCATCCGGTGATCACATGGCCATAATGTTCTGTGTAAATGCCACAAAACCTGCTCGAATGCGTAAAGAGATAGTTGTTCGACGATTGCGTCATATACGTCTTCCTGATTTCAAACGTGACATTACCTCTTTGCTAAATGACATAAATAGTGAGGCATCCGTTAGTGACATGGTTGCCACATACAACAATGGCTTACGTCGGCTTGTTGACAAACATGCCCCACTGCGGAAGACGACCATAACATTGCGACCGGACTATCCGTGGTACACTGACGAGCTTCGTGACGAGAAACAGCGTCGACGGCGAGCTGAGCGCAAATGGCTGCAAACTCGTCTTGAGGTACATCGACAGGCGTATCGCGCTCAATGTGTGGTGTTCAACAACATGCTGGTTACCACAAAGAAAAACTACTACACAGCTAAGATCGCCAACTGCAAAAATGACCAAAAACAACAATTTTGCATCACAAGAAACCTCATGGGCAACAGTGGCGTAACGACAATGCCATCGCATGTGTGTCCGGTGGACATTGCACAACGCTTTGGTGATCACTTTATTGAGAAAGTTTCTAACATCAGAAAATACATCGTCGACTGCGGTGAGGATCGTTCGGACATTCCGTTGGCTGCTATGAGCAACGACGCGGCATTCAGTGGTGTCCCATTAGTCTGCTTTGAGACACTGAATCGGACATTGAACGATTAGTTGCATCCGTTCCGGTTAAGTCGTGTGAATTAGATCCAGTACCGACGTGGCTGCTAAAACAATGTTCGCATGAGTTAGTTCCACTAATCACCGCTACAACAAATGCGTCTCTCACCTCAACGAATGTACCTGCTGACTTCAAGCATGCAATCGTTAAACCACTCCTGAAAAAACCTACGCTGGATAAAGACATTTTGAGCAACTACCGGCCAGTGTCGAACTTGCCATTTGTGTCGAAATTGGTTGAGAAAGTCGTTGCAAAACAAATTGGCACGCACGTTGTTGAACATGCTCTGCACGACCCTTTTCAGTCTGCGTACCGTCGTGGACACTCCACAAAAACAGCTCTACTCCGTGTCAAGAATGACATTGCCGCGACACTGGATAGAAAATGTACAACAATTCTCGTGATGCTTGATTTGTCGTCCGCGTTTGATACAGTCGATCATGTGTTGTTGATGACTCGACTTGAACACTCATTCGGTATCACCGATAAGGCGCTTGCGTGGCTGAAATCATACATTAGCGAACGGTATCAGAAAGTGGCAGTAGGAAGTGCCGAGTCGGTTGAGTCAATCTTGACGTGTGGCGTCCCCCAAGGGTCGGTGTTGGGCCCTACTTTGTATTGCATGTACACCAAACCTATCGGAGATATTGTTGCTAAACACGGCATGGAGCATCACTGTTATGCTGATGACCTTCAAATCTACCTCACAGTTGAACGAGATGAATCAATTGTGGCGGCACTGGCTAAGGTGGAATTGTGTGTTGCGGAAGTGGCTGCATGGTTGACTAGAAACCAGTTAAAACTGAACACAGAGAAATCCGAGGCGATCGTTTTTTCTCCAGCGAAGAAACGCGGCAGTCTGCCTGCCAGTGTATACACCACAGTAGCCGGCCATCGAATTCAACCATCATCGTGCGTGCGCAGTTTGGGTGTGGTATTTGATAGCAACCTGAAAATGGAACAGCAGATTGCCAATACTGTAAAAAGCTGCTTCTATCATATTAGAAACATTGGGCGAATTCGGCCACATCTGACTGAAGAATCATGCAACACACTTGTTCACGCACTAGTGACATCCCGTTTAGATTATGGGAATGCACTTCTTTATGGTCTCCCACACACGGTGATGCAACGTCTACAAAGGGTGCAGAACTGTGCCGCTCGCCTAATTACTCGCACGAGGAAATACGAACACATCACGCCCGTGTTGCAACGTTTACACTGGCTACCCGTTCATTTGAGACCGACCTACAAAATGCTGGTGTTTACGTGTTGTGTCTTGAATGGTCTAGCGCCGGACTACATAAGTGAGTTAATTGGCTACCGCCCCATCAGCAGAACTCTACGATCTACCTCGCAGCCTCGCCTTTTGTTCGTACCGGCCTCACAAATTGCTCGGCGGTTCTATGGAACAATTTGCCTCCTACGCTCAGGACAGCAACATCATTACAAGTGTTTAAAACACTTTTGAAGACTCACCTTTTTAAACAAGCGTTTTTATAATTCACCGACGAGGACATTTTATGTGCTTTCTATTGATAAAAATATGTTTTGTTTTATTAGTTTCTTAACATATTTATGGTTATTCTTCTTGTATAAATGAATGTATTTATAGTAGTTTTTAATAATTTCTTAATTTATTTAAACGTTTTTTATGATCTCTCTTTTTAGTAACTATATTTAAGGTAATGTTATATTTTTTATATATTTATTTCTTAGTTACCATTTCTTTCTGTGTAAAATACTATTATATACGTGTGCATGTATGTAAAGCGCCCGAGGGCAATTTTAATTGATCGGGCGCTATATAAGTACTTTTATTTATTTATTTATAAGAACGCGTAGCTGCGTATTAATTCAACGAGAATTGCAGCTTGCGAACATCAACACTTATCAGCCAGAGATTCAGTCAGAGGCTGTGTCAACGAGCATAATATTTGATGTGCATTGTAATTTGTATTTGGTTACTTAGGATCTTGGTAATAAACTATGTTATTGCGACAATACATGTAGAGAATAGATGACGTGTGGCTGCGAAATGACAAATAACATTGGTTTGGCAGTAGGCCCCTGTTGATCGTGCAAGTAACTTAGTCAGGGAGCATCCGTAATTTCGTGCAACAGAACGTCAAACACGGGAGTATTATATTGGTGATCATAATTATTAAAACAGTGTTTTGTGACGCATATTTTGATACTAATACTGCAGAATGTTGTTGATTTGCAATGTAGTTTATGCAAAATATTTGAGATTTGTTATATTGACGACCATGATGGTGATTTTATTAAATATAAAAATGTAAATACATAAAATATAAATACAATTAAAGTACACCATATATAAGGATTAAACAAGATAATGCTCGCACTTGTTTCTGTTGTGGTCTTTGGTGCCTGGCTATAGTTTATGTAATTGGTATCCTGTGATACCTTTCAACTGACATATGCCAGCTATTCTTGTGTATTTACCAATATGTGTATATATTCTCACCACAGCAATATATGAATGCATAATACGTAACTTGAATTATGATGTCGCTAGAGGCCACACTGCAACCCAAGAATGGGAATGAGAGGAGGCAGAAGAGGAGCTAAGGCGGTCACCTGGGTCAAGCAGACACAGGGAGGATACATAGTCTGTGGGAGGCCCACATTTGATCAATCCAGGTAATTTCAAATTTATAACAATCAACCACATATAAGTTATCAAAAAATTTAATGTGCACATTTACATATATATTTGTTTTCATACACATTTTAATAATAACATCTTGGACGTGGAAAACTAAGTTGACTTCTGCACTTATATTATACCCACATACATATTAATACACCTTTAAAAGTATTTAGCATACGGCGATGACTCAGAAATAAGTTTATAAAATAATTTTTTAATAAGGTAAACATACATGTTATGAACCTTTGAATTCTTGGCGAGTACTGTTAGCATCACAATAACACCTCATTTTGTAATTTCCAACATTCACCTTGACCATTCAACTTCAGGCAGAACCTTAAAATGTCAAACATGAATATGTGTAGTAGTTACACATGGCAGACACTGACATGAATTTGTATACTGAAAACAAAACAAAAAATATAAATGCTCTTTACTGATGCTTTACTGATTAGCAGAATTCAAATCAGTCTATAATATTGACTAAGATCAGGCATCACTGTAATGAAATTGAAAATTTTGTAATTCATGTAATGACAATGAAAACCTTATGAAAAAAAAATAGTTAACATTTTTCACCGTTTTGAAAAAGAGCACATTCTACTAATGTATGCATGCTGTATCAACCCACCCTTTCCCTCCTCCGGAACAACCCCTGTAAACACTGACTGTTCCTAAGATATCAACATGTATAGATGCAGCTGTACTAGCACATTTCTTGCTGCCGTTTTTCTTGTGAAATGCTGCAGGTCACACATGAAACATTATTTTACATTTACTGATTATGAGAATGAACATTCCATAATTATTTACTACCAACACTACAATAATACCTGTTTTTGTTTACTGAATATATGCTTTTCTTTACAGGAGATTGGACTAGTGTGCTTAGTATCACTAGTTCTCCAAGTTAATATTCTACAGCCATGCAGCATGCTGCATATTAATGGTTTGTCATGTGAATGTCTGAATATACAACAGATAATTGGCGACGAGGCGGATGGGATGGTATCAACTCATCGAAGTGTTGAAACAGGACAGTTTCCTGATACTGTGAGTGAAACAGTTATTTGAATTTGACGTGTGAGCTGTGAGGGAAACAGCCAAAGAAGACGCACGTGTGAGCATGGCAGACTTCACCGGGCTAATGGCGCCTAAACTCTGCCTAGCTGGGTCAAACACGAAGGAAAGTTGGCAGACTTTCAAGCAGCAGTTCAACATGTATTTGCTGGCGTCAGGGAATACTACGAAGAGTAACGCAGAGAAGAATGCAATGTTACTGACATTCGGTGGCGCATAATTGTTGGTGATTTACAATTCGTTCGATTATAACTTTGAAGGCGCGGCAGCAGAAATACCGACAGTGAAAGTAGTACTCGAGCGATTTGACAACTACTTCGCTCCGAGGACAAACGAACTGATTGATCGGTATAAATTCCGTTCGTGCAAGCAGTCGTACGATGAAACGACGGCGTCGTACATAGCGCGGCTATGTAATCTAGCAAAAACGTGCAATTTCGGCGACGAAAAGGAGAACAATTTACGTGACCAACTCGTCTACGGATGCCACGATGACAGTCTCCGGGAGAAATTATTCTGCGAGGAAACGCTGACCTTGCAGAACGCGAGACAGATTGCCACAGCCCACGAGGCAGCGCGACAGAACATGAACTTCTTCCGCGGACAGCAGACGCACGATGCGCCGGCGGCTACCGTCAACAGGGTGACGAAGATCAAGGCCGACAAAACAGTTCCGCCGCGGCAGGGCAGCACGGAGATGCGACGGGTCGTCCGGGGACAGGGCCAAGTGAAATGCAAGTTTTGTGGCCGAGAACATGCTTTCGACCGAAAGGAATGTCCAGCTTTCGGTAAGCGTTGTCACATTTGTGGACGGGACAATCACTTTGCCAAGATGTGCCAAGTGCAGGGCAACCGTGAGCGTGGTAAACACAAGAACACTGAGCGACAGCGGCCGATGCATTTTGTGTCTGTGACAGTCGATACGGACGATAGTCAGAATGATGTTTCAAATGTGTTAGATGTGCATGCACTGCATGATTGTGAAACCGATTGCATGATTGTTGACGCATCTGCTATCGTTGTATATCCAACTGCAAATAATATTGTGTTAGCCATGGAGCTTGACACAGGGTCTGCAGTATCGATGATTCCTGTTGATGTGTACCAGTCGAAGTTTTCAAACTGTCGGCTCCAGCCTAGCAACAAAGTGTTCCGTAGCTTCACAGGGGAATCTGTCCCATGTAAGGGCATGTTCAGTGTGAATGTGCAGTATAATGCACATAATGTAGATCTGATGCTGTATATTGTCCCGGGCAGTAGACATGTGCTGTTTGGCAGAGACTGGCTAGAGGCCATTAAACTCGACTGGGCAGGGATCAAGTTTCGACCTGGGCCAGGGTCGGTGTGCCTCTCACATGAATGTCAGCTAGATGGGCTAGTCAGTAAACATCAGGGTTTGTTTGATGGGAAACTGGGGTTGTTGAAAGGTATCAAAGCACACATTGAAGTAGTAGAGGGAGCTAACCCGGTGTACACTAAGCTGTATCGGGTCCCCTATGCTCTGCGACCAAAAGTCGAGCAAGAGTTAGACAGGCTTGAAAAAGCAGGGGTAATTTCGCCAGTTACAAGTAGTGACTGGGCAACAGGTGAGGTGGTTGTGCCCAAGAAGAATGGTGCTATTAGATTGTGTAGCAATTATAAGACGACAGTTAACCCTCAGTTGAAAACTGTGTCCCCGCCGAATATCCACATTGACGATATTCTGGCAGATTTGGCTGGTGGAGCAAAATTCTCAAAACTTGACATAGCAAATGCGTACAACCAAATGGAGGTTTCTGAGGAATCTAGGCAATATCTGACCATATCAACGCATAATGGACTATTCCAACAGAACAGGTTAGTCTATGGAATCACAACTGCGCCTGCTATCTGGCAGAATGCGATAGAGAACGTGTTGCAAGGATTGCCAGGTGTCAAGGTATATCTAGATGATATCTTTGCGTCAGGAAGAACTGAGGCAGAACATCTGAGAAATTTGGGCATGGTGTTCGAAAGACTGACAGAATATGGGTTGTAGTTGAATCGGGAGAAATGTGAATTCTCCCGAGATTCTCTCGAGTACCTGGGTCACGTGATTGATGCCCAGGGTATTCACAAATCGGAAGACAAGATTGCCGTCATATGTGATGCACCCAGACCCACTGATGTGAGTTTACTGAGGTCATTCATTGGCATGGCAAACTACTATCGAAAGTTTGTGCCAGATTTTGCGTCCACACTCCATTCTCTCACCACGTTGCTTGAGAAGGATAGGAAGTTTAAGTGGACAGGTGACATGGATGACGCGTTTCTGGCAGTGAAACGTGCTCTAGGTGAGTCAGGGTTTCTGATGCATTTTGACAGCAATCTCCCTGTGACAGTTGCATGTGATGCATCGCCAATTGGTGTCGGAGCGGTGCTCTCTCACATCATACCTAATGGAGAGGAGCGACCAATTCAGTGTGCATCTCGCTCGTTGACGAGAGCAGAACAGAAGTACTCACAGATTGAGAGGGAAAGACTAGGAATCATATTTGGTGTGAAGCGATTCTATCCTTTTCTGTTTGGCAGGAAGTTCACTCTTGTCACTGATAACAAACCACTAGCGGCGATCATCAGTCCTAGAAAGGACATACCAGCGGTAGCAGCAGAACGCATCCAGCGTTGGGCAATGTATTTGTCTGGTTTCAGCTATAAGGTGCGCTACCGGAGCAGTGTGCAGAATGCCAATGCGGACTGGCTCTTACGGCTATCCACACAAAACGAGGATCCAGGTACATCTACAGATGAAGATGTGGCTCTCGTTCTTGGTGTTGGGGTGTTACCTGTCACTAACGAACAGATCAAGGGTGGAGTTCGGAAAGACCCATTGTTGTCACAGGTGATGAGGTACACACGAGATGGTTGGCCTGATAAGTTGCCAACTGATCGGGCAGATTTACAACCGTTCTTCAGTCGTCGTAACGAACTATCTCTCGATGGTGATGTGCTGTTGTGGGGAATGAGGGTGATCATTCCAAAACAGTTTCGAGCAGAAATTCTAGATGAGCTACACACAAGACATATCGGAGTAGTGAAAATGAAGGGTGTCGCACATTCATATGTCTGGTGGCCAGGCATGGATGCAGACATTGAAGCATGTACTAAGGCTTGTGAGTCATGCCAATTGGTGCAGAGGAATCCAACCAGTGCTCCATTACATCCATGGATACCTGCATCGCGACCAGGGGAACGCATACACATTGATTATGCTGGTCCTGTGGAGGGGAAAATGTTCCTCATTGTAGTTGACTCGTTCTCGAAGTGGCCAGAAGTTGTCATTGTCAACAGCACAACCAGTGAAGCGACAGTGAAGGCACTGAGAACCATGTTCAGTAGAGTCGGAGTCCCCCAGACTTTGGTCTCAGATAATGCTCCACGGTTTAAATCTCAGGAGTTCAAAGACTTCCTGGATAGGTTGGGGGTGTTGCATAAACCTACCCCGCCATATCACCCGAGTTCGAACGGGCAAGCTGAACGATTTGTTCAAACGGTAAAGAAGGCTATGAAAGCTATGGCATCGTCAGGGGAAGCACTCCAGGTTAGATTGGATAAATTCCTCCTGGCATATCAAAATGCTCCGCATGCTTTCACAGGAGAAACTCCAGCAGTACGTTCCATGGGTAGACAGTTGCGTACACGACTTGGCAGGGTGAAACCAGATAACTGACGAGAAAACACATGGTTATTAGAGAAACAAATGCAAAGTGGTTCTCAAAATCTGAGATCATCCAGGGAAGGAGACATGGTATGGGTTCGAGGTTACCACGGGAAAGAAAAGTGGGTGCCAGGATCTATAAGTGCAAGGTGTGGTCCGTTGACATATGGAGTCATTGTTTCTAAGGGATTGTGGAAACGCCACATTGATCAGTTAAGTTCAAGGATAAACTCGACTAACATGCCTCTGACAGAGTTACCACTGACTGCAGTGACTGATCATCATGACTACTTAGTGGGCTCTATGCCATCACTGAATCAGAGGAACGACAACGAGTTGACGTATGACGCCCCCCAACAGCAAGCAGCTCATGATAGGACTCAGGCAGAATTGGTGCCACCTACTCAGGTCGATAATGAAACACACCTGAGAAGGTCTTCTCGTGTGAGAACGGCACCAGATAGACTAGATCTGTAGTGTAACAGAGATACGTGAGTCACTGTGGTCTACGTTACATTAGATTAGCAAAAGTAGCGAGGTGAAATACTATTGTGACTCTACGTTAGATTAGTGTAGTTATAAGTAACATGGTTAAATGTTATTGTATTGTTGAATTACATTGGTAGTACATAACTATGTTACTATGTTTATCGGGTAGATCATTTTGCTGTAGGCATACAGAAGAATTTATACTAGTGAGTAATACTAGTAGACTTTTTCATAATTAGTCCGGGAGGGAAATGTTATATATGCATGTCTATGTGGTGGACTATGTGTATAGTGGTGCGTAGGGATACACGTTGTAGTTGAGAACTATGTGAGTAGTGATATGTTGATATGCAAATAAAGTTCAGTTGAGTGCCAACCCTAAGAACCACGAGTATGTGTTACTGTAGTGTATGAATATACAACATACACATATTACTACTTTTTTGTCACAATAAACACTTAAGGATTCAGTGAATACGTTAGATGAAACTGTAATTGTTTAGTCATATAGGGACGATATATGTTATTATATTTAGGGTTAATAAATTTATTTAGGTGAACATTTTGGTTAAACTGAGTATTTTGCTAAACTGTACTCATTGTCGTAGTTAACTAAGATGACTGATTCAGCTAGGAACACGCGTTCCTCTTTTCCAGTGAATTATTTTGTCATCATTAAGTGCATATGTTTTGGAAGAATTATGAATAATTTGCTTTTTTATTTAATATGCACATTTGTACCCAATCGTCCAATACGTTGTCCTATTACAACTGGATGGAAAACGTTGCCATTTTTATGGCAAAAGGACCCCGATTTTTACCATGCCACAATGTTATGTCCTTTCGTAGCATCCTTTGCCTTTTTGATAACGGAACGTAGACTAGTTCGAGTTGTTTCATGCAGCGCTCGGCAACGTTCTATTAACTGCCTTGTCTGTATTACTGTGTTTACAATGTAATGGTCTTATGATATAGCATTCAACTAGTCAGCCTTTTTCAGAACATCATCGCCAAACCGACCTTTATATGCTGGCACTGAGGGTGGTCACTGCCAGTGTGCTTAATTTGTCCGGCACATCATGGTTCATCAGAGTTTCCATAGTCTGAGAATGCGATCAGAGTCATCAGAACCATCGATGGTAATATCATCAGCAACGCAGTGAACATTTTCCAGCCCTTCCAGTGCCTGTTGCAGACGCTTTTGGAAAATGTCTTGACTTCACAGGCTTCAGTAGAATATCGTTCAGCACTTGTAATGTTCACGCTTCATGGCTAGGTTGAGAGGTCTCGGAACAATGCAGATCCTAGCTTACAGCCCCAGAACGTTTCTTGGCCACATATATTTGGTTCACCCAATCAGTGGGTTGGTCCACTTTGACTATGACACCAGTGTGTTCTAATCGGTCTAGCTCATCTTTCACGGAACTGTTCAGTGATTCTGGTAGGGTACGAGGTGGTCTCACCAGGAAGCTAGCCAAGTTTACCGTCGAACACTTCTGGATAGTCTTCAGTGCATAGAGTTTTAGCAACTCTAGAGTCGGAGACTGAAGATGCAGTTTCAAAGTTCTCGTAGTTCACCGTGATGAGTTTCATGCATTCAGCAGCTTTACGGCTGAGTAGTGGTGTCAGTTCGTAATGATCCACTATAACATAGTCCATTTTGAACTTGTCTCCTCTAGCAGCTAGGATTTACGGTTTTACTTCGGCACTTGCCGAGAGCTTCAGTCTTCACATTGTTCAACATCTCCAGAGTGGTTGGTTCTGAGCGGATATGTTTCTCCTTCATATACTTCTTGGGCAGTATGCTGACAGTTGAACCACAGTCAACCTGCATCTTCACTGACTGCTTTTCGACCAGCATGTTGCACAAAATGGGACCATCTTGTGAGGAGAGTGCGTGCACATCGGCAGTGATGCAGCTGATATCACCAAAGCTAGCACCGGAGCTATATGAGTCTGACCCATCTTGTACACTGTGAACAGTCTTAGGACATTGTGCGGAGCCTCTGAAATGGTTTCGGCCCCTACATGCACCATACGTCTTGACCCATGCAGGACAGAGTTATTTCTTTATGGGGTGCGTTTTATAGCCGAATTTGCATTTTCGCTGACTAGCAGATTTTCTTCCACCGAATGTCGACTTGGTAGTGTAGTGTCTGTATCTGGTGTTGACAGTGCTTCTGTTTTATTCAGAATGTTGCAGTGTTCTTCAGCCTCTAGCATGCACCGGCATATGTCTACCGCTCTGGGTAGATCAAGTTTCGATTGTGAAATGAGTTTGTTGCGGATCTTGTCACTCAGGGTCAACAATCAGCTTGTCTCGCATACAGTTGCAAAACCCACAGATTTTTGCCTGATTTTTCAACACAGAGTAGTGTATTGCTCAAACGACTCGTTTTCCTGATTCCTGGTGTTAAATTAACTTATACCTTTCAAGTTTCAAAGAATTCTTTCACTTCGCCTAAGATGCGTTCGTCAAATTTTCTTATGACTTCATCAGGTTTGACGCGTTTGTCTTCCGTCAAATCCATACCATTGATTATACGTATAGTGCATCTTTCCGGTTTCCCAGTATACAGTGTAGTAGAAGTGCCGTTACACAACTGTCTGGCTTAACGTCGAGTCCAGACACGATTAGATAGTTTCCCCACATTTGTTTCCATAACTTCCAGTTATCGACCTGATTATATAGATCCAGTTCCAATGCAGGTGGAGGCGAGCGGCTGGGCAAGTTCACACAGATGTGATTCTGAGACCGAGGGTCGTCGACATTTGGAGCAGTCACAGCAGGTGGGCCCGATAGCGGCCACGCCGGTCATTACAACTTACAGCTGAATTATCGTCAGCCATAGTTCACTCTTTAACACAAATGTCACTTTTGACAGAACTGCCTTGCCATACTCAGTTACCTTCGATCTCCCACCGCTGTCATCATGTTACGATATTTACTCGGGCCTGACTGTATGGACTTTTGAATATATAGGCAGAATAGAGACGATAGTTATACTAAATCAAACTATACCACTATACACAAGAAATGTAGGCCTACGTGTATTTGATTGAATCACTCCAACGGCACCTCAGCCCCCGCCCCCCGAAAAAAACTAAATTGTTATACTATTTCCCAACTGCTGTAAGCACCCTGCACTGATCTATATTTATAACTTTCACTGATCTATATTTATAACTGGATAGTGGACGTTGCCCTATCTCTGATCACTGGGGTGGCTGACTGGAGAGATTATGCTAAAATTATGTGTATTGGACTAGCCTAGGCTCACTGCCTGCCATTGTTCCAGTATCAAACAGAATGCCTCCATGTGGGCTGTAACTATAATGTGTAACGGGAATCCTTACTGCACTGGCAGAACCGGAGAAACTATAAAACAGCAACAAACATAATTATCAATGCAGTATAAAGATACGATCTAGGATTAAAACAAAATAATGTAGGTATAAAATAATATATAAAATAAAATAACTTAGGTATACTCGAAAAGATTAAAGCATATTTAAACAAAATTATAAGGAATATTATTCAGATGTTTTACTACACACGTTGCAGCTATTATTTCACTCCAATTCAATCAGTATTATGTCATTAATTGCTACTATTTTAAAGTCAAAATGCATGCTATGTGTAATGTACCTTGTGAACAAATAAAGTTTTATTGTAGTTCGATCTCTTTCTTCTCTCCATTCTGGGGGAGGGTGGTAAGGGCAACATGAGAACAAAAAATGTGACTCTTAAAGAACCTTTAACTGTGCTACATGCGAGATTGCAGTTCACCAACTCTCCTGCAAGGTTTCTATAACCACTGGAAATCAGCCTAAATAGCAGAGTATTGGGATAAAATTCTACAGTATTTTTAATAACACATTAACTAATATATACAGTCTTCACGAAACGGTCTACTCGAATATTTTATTTCCAGATGTATCTTCACTGGCATGCATATAGTCTCCACTCTCCACTAAACATTTTACTTCTATCATAACCCTTAATGATATGTAACTATGATTCACCAAAAAGCATTTAATTAATAATTACAAACTCACAATATAGTCCAAAGGACTTCAGGGCCTCTTGGTCCATTTTATTTCAACCCTCGTTATAACGCGCCTCATTAACTTACAACGCGGATTCGGATATAGCGCGGTCGGCTGTACGTGGACTTTAAGGCGCCTCGCGCTTATACGTATCATTTCTTGGAATCTGACCACATACATTCCACTGTGCTAGAAAATTATGGATGCTCCACAAGCAAAGAAGCGGGAAAATTATGCAGCTGTATTCCAGCTAGAATGGGTCCAGCTATTCGATCGATGGCATAATAACCAAGTCGAAGATTGCATGCCAGGCAACTGAAATCAGCGCGACAACACACACCGATGACTTCTTTTTCAAGTTGAGGGCGGTCACTCCTGATTAGATATATCATGTGCCGGGGCACAACCTCCCAGCAGTCTCAGTCTGCCACACAGCAACGCAGACCCCGAGAGAGCGTTCTCGGTGGTTCGCAAGATCCACACCGAGGCACGCAAGAGCTTGCACGCGGACACGGTTACTGCTTCCATGCAATGCGAGATGAACTGTGACAGTTCTTGTTATGACTTTGACGTGACGCCACAGATGCTGCGCGAAGCCAAGCGGGCATCCCACCAGTACAACCTGGAGCACCCATGCACACTGCCCACATGCGCCCAATAAATTGGCCAGTGCAATGCACAGTCACTTCACTTGTTTTGTACTGGTTTTGGTGTGTTTTTGCGCTAAATTTGTAAGGATTTTCTTCTTATCCCAAGGATATCTGATCCAGATCTCACTGACACTGGTAACATATATACTCAGCCTCGGCTCAGAGTTGACACCTCTGTTTAATTGTGCAATTTGATTTTGTGCTTAACTCAATATTGGGTATCCGTATTATAACTTTGCACATGTTTGATTTACTTCACTATGGACTTAATGCTTATTGTTATGTACCCTGATGTCTGAAATAAACGCTTATTATTATCTACGTAGATAAACAAAAACAAAAGTGATGACGCGGCGTGTGTATGTAGTGTATTACGTTGCCGTCATCAATGCCATCGAAGAGTATTTGAAACATGCGTCTGTCCAAACTTATTAACAGCAACGTGTCATTTGTTAAGAAGGTGGTGGTGGCTTAATGGTTAAACTTAGAAAGAAAGGGATATATTAATTGGTGGCGGTGTCAAAACTACGAGGTGATGGGTTGGTTGAACAATTCAATAATGCAGGTGATCATTATGTCATGGATAAAAAATGTGGAAAGACTTACACTGTCTAAAAATTGTAACTAAATCATCTCAGGCAACAAACCAGGTTGTTGCATCTGAATGTATGCCAACTCGTACGAACTCGAGAGGTTACGATTATCAAACTCACTGTCGCATCAAACAGGACAACATTGATCTGGCCAAATTCCTGACCTTTCTGTGAAGTCACAACCATTTTCCACCGACAATGACGAGCACCTACAAAATCTTGCTACTGGGGCCATAGCTGATGAGAGAGTCAATGTACACCAAGCTGTGGATATTGGAATGAAAATCCACCAGAAAAAAATCACAGATCAGAAGTGCAGAGACATCGTTCTCGGGAAGTCAGACTGAGTGAAAACCTTCGCAGATATGAGGAAAACTATCATACTGAAAGATGGAAAAGAAGTGCGCATGTCGTCGATGGAGCTGTACCAGAGACTGTTGGCCAAGGCATTTACTTCTGAACCACCAGATCGCAGTGTCTTCTCACATGAGCTAGCAGCCGTAGTCCCAGCTTTATTCCACGACAATGGCACAATGTGAAGGCCAGTGAAGTCTAAATTAGTTTCGTACATCGCTATCCTTGATCCCCATGGATGTTGTCTGCAATGATGGAATTGACGACAAAGCCACAGTTGTGGATGGATGCGCAGTTCTGCGTCAGATACCCTGGCCAAAGACAGGTACCTTTCATGAAGTGTGTTCATCTTATGTGATGTATGTTCTCCATTTGGCAGCACACGATAGGGCCTGGTTCATAGTGCTCGACAGCTATATGAAGTGCTCACCACCAAGGAACCCGAACAGAAGCGACGTAAATTGGGCAATATCCTTTCCACTGATGTGTTGGTTGGACGTAACACTCCAGTGCCTTCAGACAAAAGTAGTTTTCTTTTAAACAAGCACAACAAACAGCAACTCATTAATCTCCTCTCTACTTACCTGCTGAAAGAAGGTATCGAGGAGCTGGCGAGGAAGGATATGTGGATACCACAATTGCGAAGTGTACTCCAGAAGTTGCAGAATCCCACGAGAACGTATGTATCCGTTGTGATGATACAGATCTGCTAGTAATCCTGCTTTACCATGCGCCTGAGAAGTCCACTATTTACATGCAAACCAAACAGACTAATCAGTATCCGCGCTGGTCAACATGCTCTCGGAAAGGAGATGTGTAAGTGCTTAATTGCCATTTGCACGCGCTATGTCTGGCTGTGACACAAAGTCAGCTATCTATGGTATTGGCAAAGTCAAACACATGAAAGTTCTAGGATCTTCAACAGAGCTGAGAACATCCGTTGCCATATTCGGCAGTAACACTTCATCGAGCGCCGACATTGTAACAGCTAGGGAGCGGTATATGGTTTCGTTTTACACCAAAAGCAACTGAAATGTAAGTCTCGACGACCTACGATACATGCACATAATTTATTCAAAGTATGTCGCCATTGAAAGAATTCCATCGACAAGTCGAGCATGCTAATTCCATTCACTCAGAGTGCTCCTATAGGTTTCTACTTGGGTTAATCTGAAGACGGTATTTGACAGAAAGAAACAATATGGCTTCCACTGTGACGCACACTCAGTTGTGCTCGTCAGCACAGACAAAAAACCAGCACCGGAACATATTCTACAAGAGATCCGTTGCTCTTGCAAGCACCCAGATAAATTGTGTGTCTTGCAACTGCTCAAAGATGCGTCTTGCCTGTACCGTCCACTGCAAATGTCAAGGACAGTGCGCAAACGGCCCAACTCTTGTACAGCTACCCGACAGTGACGATGATGACAATGCTGTTGATGATGTTTAAAAAATGATATATTAGAAGATTACAGGTAGAACATTTATGATCTCTCCTAGTTATATTCAAGTTTGAATGCTATACCATTCACTGTTTGGGGTATAAGTGACATTCATGTGATCTTAGTTAAGATGTTAATTAAATCCCAGAACAACGTTGGTACGGAGTGCTATACAAGAAATGTATTACTAATTAATTAATTATTTGGTTAATTACTTACTTGATTAATTAAACTCCATCATTAATGTGTGGCTGAATAGACCAGTATACATATCATTACAAACGTATTAACCAATATATGAAACAGTTAAACATACGATTAACAAACGCAAACAAAAAGTGTTTCTTCGAAATTGGACCGAAACACCCCAAAACAAGGATTGAGGTAAAAACAAAGTTCCCCAGGGTTGATTTTTAATTTTGTTGAAGTTCTAGAAACCATACTGGTCACCTTAAAACAAAATTGGCTTTTTAACCAAAATGTCTGGGCCATCGTCAATTTCTACTGGATGACTAATTTTTAGCATATCATTTCTAAAAAAGAACTTCTAACAAAGCTTTTAAAAACTGTAATGTGCAATACGATTTTTAACAATAATTATGCCGTAAATGAAAGAAAGAAATACGCAGAGAGCATTTTCAAATCAAGCTGAGCCCGAGTCATTTGGTGCGGAATAGCGTCTGGGTTTGGCGCGCACACGGATTAACGGATCACAGGATTAACGTCTATCTGCTCATAGAGGGTGCACGGCTTTTATACGTTCTGTTGATTGTAATTTATACGGATTTCCTGAAGGTCACATTGGACCTAATTTGTAATGTATTTGTTGAATGTGAATGTTTAAGTAGGCTAAGGCTAAGCACTGTTGAAATATTTTGCCCTTTTAAGTAAACAAATTAAGGCTTTTATTTAGACTATTGACTTAATCTTAAACTTAGACAGTGTTGCCTGTTGGACTTGGTTATCAAACTGGGCCGCGTTCAGAGTAGTCTAGTAGGTATGTGGACAAAAATGTCAAGCTTGCCCAATGTCTAAACAAATAACACTGATGAAAAGAGGTTTAAAAAACATAAACAATGATATCAAAATCACTTAATTATGTTGAATATTAATGGAGTTATTGATTTTTTTGTTTCAGGAATCGGCCTTTGTTTTAGTCCTACTAAATACATACATTTGCATTACAGCTGTGTGACCGAAAATGTGACTTTTTCCTCAAAAAAGCATGTAACTTCCTTAATAATAAAGATATCTTCATAAAATTTGGACTGAAGATATAGGGTAATGAGTTCTTTCAAAAGATCTAATCAAAACTGCAATATAAGATACAAGTATTAATTAATTAGTGTTAATAATATTAATTACAGCCGTCCAGTCCACACCTGAAATTACAGAAACTATCCTAAAAATGAATCAGTAATATACAAAATGCAGTTGTTTTTACCTTTCAAAGCCAAATAACTGTTCTTGGTTAGTTGTTTTGAATGAACAGAGTATTTGATGACAACAATGAGCAGTGGGCTGTTCAGTGCTAGTATCGCTGGTACTTGGTTGGATTTCCTGAGAAATGTCAATGTGCAAGTCAAACTTCTGATTGCATAAAGACGGAAATGTGATTAATTCATTTAAATCACTAAGTTTTTTTAACTTATTGTCTATAGTTTGTGATACAGTTCTCTTAATTGCATTATTTAAGGTATTTGGGCCTTGTTCAGCATAGATTGATGGAAAATGTGCTCGCAATTGTCTCTCTGTCTTGGCTCTGCTACACTCCCCCGAGGTAATATACAAGTATAGTATGTGTCTATTACAAAGATCATCAACCTTTGGAAGAGTTGAGAAATTATCCACAATATGCTGCTTTTCAATATCAACATGGGTACCACTACCAGGTGGCCCTCCACGGGACTTCTTCTTTGGAGGCATCTATACATCATAAAAAAGAAACAATATTTTTCAGAAATATATAACAATTCAATAGATATGCAGAGCTAACAAGTTTGGTTTAAATGAAATTCCACCTGAAATGCAAAATAATTCCCTTTCATGAAAGTAAAAACACTTCCTCTGCATCACACCCCTAAGAGCACATGGTGATTTGTTTGTAAACATTGAACCAGAGCCAACAAGATTGAGAGAAATTGGTCACATGACCTGAATGCGTGTTTTAGCGACGGAAAGAACTGGTCATAAATCCACAATCATCTGCTTTGTGGTAAATCATCTGGCAATTAAACACATATTTCTAATGTCCTAAATCATAGCTACAGCTGCACAAAACATAACATATATGATCTCTACAATATAAACATGTTTAAATCAGCAGAGATGATGCAACCATTTTCATTTGCCATGACGCATCGACGCTGCTGCATCTCAAGATGCCGCAAGCTGACAAACCACTTCGCAACATAAAATCGTTTTAAAACTTCGTCAGTTATGAGATAAAAACCTATATTTTATGTCTATATACCTTTCATTACCGCCTATAGAGTTTATCACAGTTTTATTTTGCGTTGAAATGGGGACTAGTTTTCGGAAAAGCGTCCAAGGCTAAATAATTTTCGGATTTGAACAAATCAAAAACGCGGCAGTCAATGAATATCCCGACTACGTCATATCCAGTGAATCACTCGGATTTTCCGTTCCAACAGCCAGTCACAGGGCGCTCTTTGTGGGGATGCCCTCAACGCCAGGCGAGACCCCGGAAGCACGAATTTGGAACAAAGATGGCGGACAATGATCGACAGATATCCACATACCTAAGTCTAGGCCCAACATTTCAAAAAATGACATTAGCCTTAGCCTTAGGGGTACCTAAATGTTACAAGCTGTCATCCATGCCAGGATTTATGGCAATTGTGTAGAATCCGGACCCACCTCGATTTCGCCGTTATAGCTTCAGTTTTGCCTAACACTGATTCCTCAGTGCGTTAGTTCCATCATTCAACATCATCCCATGCATACTTATATTACGAAAATATTGTGTCTAATCGCACTTTTGAAGCCCAAATAGCAACCTGGTTTGCGTTAGTCTGCACAGCTGCGGTCATGCGTTACCGCATTGCGCTCGTAAAATGAGTGATATAGCGGCATATGTTGATGCAAACCGGGCGCTATTTACGCCTCAAAAGTGCGCTAAGACACAATATTCTTTAAAAAGGTAAATATGCCTGGGATAATGTTGAATAATGGAACTAACGCACTGAGGTATCAATGTTACGCAAAACCCAAGTTCTAACGGCGAAATCGAGGTGGGTCCGGATTTTACACAAGTGCATGTAATTGAAATGAAAGTACAACACACCAAATTATATTGAAATTTTAGTTAGGTTTCGTGACCGAAGGTGTACAATAGTTCAAAACAATTACTTACATACGTGGCACAAAATGTACGGCTTCTTAAAAATAAATAAAATTATTCACATTTCACAGGTTAATATCTCTTTCACTATTTAACCTGTGTCAATGAAACTTTGCAGAATTGTTCTCTACAATGTATAGATCACATAAATATACTTAGAACATAACTATAGCGTATGGTTAATGTGCACCAAGTTGATAAACATAATGATTTATTCAATAAATCACTTGCGAAAGGTTTTTCAGGCTTGATTGTGAGCAAAATACACAAACCTCAGAAACTAGTTGTATATAAGTGGTATGTATACACATGCAAGTGTGCATATCTGTGTAATATCCCAAACAAAAAAAAGATAGAACTTTCAACCAGTGTAGTTCAACCCAAATTAAACTGAAACACAGATGAGTTTCAACTATGGAGGAGTTGAAAATTTCACATGCAAATGAGCTCGCGTTCAACTGTTGAATCTCAGTTGAGTTTCAACCCGCGTTCAACTGTTAAATCTCAGTTGAGTTTCAAGTCGGTCAACTGTTGAATTTCTGATGATATGAGCTAGCTTTCGATTTACACAGCTGCATATGTCAGATAGCGAAGCATATGCATCATCTGTAGGAACATAGGCATGCATGCAAGCCCTTGAATTCACAAATGCCAATGTTCTGATTCTGACACACACACACACACACACACACACACACACACACACACACACACACACACACACACACACACACACACACACACGCACATCTGGTGTATTTAAAATTGCCCGCCAAACGAGCACAGGCCGGGCATACTGAGTCATGATTGATTAGTCAGTCACCAGAGATTGGGTGACTGACCATATTCCAGAATCGAATTACAGGGTATGTGGGCAAGACCAGTTGACCTGTTTGAACTCGTAGTCATTTATCTGTTTAGAGGTTGGGGATATGTGACCTGAATTCTTTCTGTAGACCCGGCATACCTCATTTATAGCTAGAAACACAGAAAACACATTGCATTGTAGAGATCTCAGTGGTATTCATCAACCTACTGGAAGTTGTGGTTATTGTTTTTAATAAGGGTTGATGCATTCATTATCATTATATAACTGCAGTGCAACATTATTGTCATTGTTATTACTTGGTGTTATATAATCACTTGGTGTTATTACTTGAGGTTATGTAATCACTTTCCATGGAATTGTCCTGTGATGCAAAGGAGGGGTTATTGATACTGGGAAAGTAGCTCGAAAAACAATGTTGGGATTTCTTATTATTTAAAGTTGATAGTTATGTTGTAAACGGGACTGGTTTTTGCCTAATAAAAGTTTGCAGCAAAAGAAAAATCCACATCCATTTTGTTATCATAAGTTGGTTATTTTTAAGAGAAATATAACATTGTACCATCTTTGAATATGTACATATTCATAATTAAGACAGTCAAACAATTAAGTCATATTGCTCGGAGAATGTACACTGATATGCGTAGATACACATATATACAAATATTAACAATTAAATAGTTCAAGAGATATTAACCTGTGAAATGTGAATAATTTTTTTATTTTGAAGAAGCCGTCACAAACTGTCTAATTTCAGTCCCAAATTTCAAACTGCCGTAACTCGAAAACTACTGGAGCTAGAAAACTAAAATGTCAGATTCTTGTTATCTAGATCAATCAATTACAAAATAATATTAAAACCATAATAAATGTTCATCAAATTAACTTTTAAAAAATACAATAAAACTGTGGTACCATACTATGCCAACAGCCATTATTTCCCAATCCACAATTATGAAATCAAATTGTTTTAACTGAATTGTTTAATTAGAAGGAAATGTAGAAGTAGTAAATGGGTCAAGAATGTTATATACCTCTCAGGCTCACTTTCCATGGAATCAATGTTACTTTTTTCTTATATTTTTCCCTGTTACTTTCTTTCCTACAACCAACATCCCTTTATTCATTAGCCAGTTTGTGGTGAAATTGCCCTGAGGTCAAATACATCGAAACGTATTTAAAATAATAACGCTTATTTCAGAACATACAAAATGGATGAAAGGAAAAAGCGTCATGCACAGTATAACAGGAAATGGGTTGCAGCAAAAAGAACAGCATCATACATGAATGAAGATGCCCAAAAAAGTCTGCTTAGTGACAGTGATGAGTTTGTATTAGACTTAGTTACTTTCCTTATTATAATAAATTAATGTTTCTGTACTTTTTTGTAAAACAAATTGATATATGTTCATGTAGCCTGCTTTTATATAACATCTTTTATAGTTTGTTGCACCTTTTTCTCTAGGAGCATGCCTGAAGAATCACCCTAAGGCAAAGGCATCTGATGTGGAGGCCGAAATCGCAGAGACCTTGAAACATGCACCCAAGAAAAGAGGAGGGACAAAATACAAGGTAATACTGGATTCTGATATATTCTAGCTGTCTTCTTACAAAAAATGACTACTGAAGTCAGAAACCCTGCAGTATATTTTGGTTCCCCTTGCAATCAGGCTATAGTAAAAGAGGATATTAAGCCCTGCACTTGGTTAGATATTAATCCACCCTGTCAACAAATAGTACCGTGGTAATGGTCAATCATAACATGTCTTCTAAAACTAACAAAGTTAATTAACATGGCACATGTGTTCATGAATAGGTCTATGATTTGTCCATTTGTTAGCACGTCTGTGCTGGTCATCTGTGTATTTCATCAATGCTATCTTATATTTCAAATGAGTAGTAGTTGTAAAAATAATTAACAAAAATGTGTGTTTTCCAATTCAGAGTGACATGCAATGTCGGTGGTGTAATGAGTTTCACCTTGTTTGGAAAACGGATATGGTGCCTTGAGCGGCCACACATTTCAAACTGGTGTGTGAAACTCATGTTGGTGTAATCTTAAGATTTTTTAACTTGCTGTACACTTAATAGAAGTAATATACTGCTTGTTTTATTATTAAATATCTGAATTAAACATTATTTTTATGTTCTTCTGTTTAGGCACCGGCTCCAAAGAAACGCACCAATGACATCGATATTGTTGAATTGTCCTCGCCTTCCTCCGAGAGTGACTGAGATATGTTTAATGATTTCTTAGGAGCCCAATCTTGGGCTAACGCAGCAGTCTGTGCACTTGCATATGGGTAGTTTGTTCATTTATTTTATTATAGGCAGTTTGGGTTAGGTAAATGGAAGGTTCTTGATGGCTGTTTGAAATGCTATTCAATTTAATAACTTCATTATAAACTTATTTAAAGGTACTCAACCAATTCGATTGTCTTGCTCCTCGCGTTTCTGAGTAATTTCACAAAAAAACAGAGGAAACAAGTACTCCCCAATTATATCCTAGTTCGTTTATGCATATGTATTAGTTCGTTTTTATAAAATTAATATAAAAACTGCGAACTCTTTCGTTTTTAGTAAAAACCGGATCCAGTTTTTTGCTTCGATTTTAGCTGAGTATGGACATTGAACTTGGCGTGGAATCACGTTCTTGTCTTCTCGTGATCGCGAATTATGGACGATATTGACCTTTGACCCCCCCCCCCCACCCTTTGGCGCTGTTGATGTTATGGAATTCAGAGTTTAGGCAACGAGTGGACGTCCACGAACATACATGCCACCGACATGGCAAAATGGGCTAAATTAGACAGACAAAAACAGTACCCACGCATAAAGGTGTATTTCTATTAGAGAACGACTATGGAAGAAACAAAGCAAACAGAAGGAGTTGCGCGACAGTGCCAGTGGACTGTGGCCGTGGGCCGTTGCCCATGCCATGGTGTCAGTCACAATATCAACAGACGAGATGCAGCGTTCGCAAAGGTCCTTCCAGACAGGTTAGTAATTTCGATTTATTCAGCTATAATCACGTATATTTAGACGCATGAGTATATATATTAATATTGCTTGTACTAAATTTATTTGACTGTTTTCTGTTTAGTC
This sequence comes from Paraescarpia echinospica, assembly GCA_020002185.1. NCBI lineage: Eukaryota > Metazoa > Annelida > Polychaeta > Sabellida > Siboglinidae > Paraescarpia > Paraescarpia echinospica. The sequence goes on along the minus strand of CM034540.1, from coordinate 34,861,989 downwards.
ATTGGCAATGGCGGTATGGGCGGTCTGGCTGGGCCCTGTTTACTATAGACTAATATCAGCTAACAGTACGACGCTATGTCTATGGCATATACTTATGTCAATGATAGTGACTATATTATGTCTATGTCGTATATGGTAGTAGGCTAGTAGCCTAAATAGGCTTCGGAAAATAGTAATAGTGTAAATGCATTATAAATTATCCGTAACGATTATAATTATTGAACCAAGATGTACATAATTTACTAACAACAGTAATGTAATAGTAATTTAACAAATGTATTACTTTTATATAAAAATATATTATTATGGGACATTTAAAAATTTAATTTGAATTCAAATGTATGTAGTCTTGGTATTTAATTATTTACAAGGAAAAGAATATTCCAGTAGTTTCACCAGGTTTTTTTATTGTCCCTTCTGTGAGTTTTTGTTATGTTTAGAAAACCAGCGTCCCTCAATACCATGGACATTAATGCCCATAACATGTATATATTATATGGATAGCTCTTGACCGTTGGCATTGGTTGCATTTGGCAGGTGGTCATTCATTGCATTGCAACTTTTGCAAGTACATTAACATGATTATTGTTAGAAACAATCAGTGCTGACTATTAATACATGTACTATATTTTCAGAACTTGAGGTGTGTCGACACCACATGCAGATGTATGCTTCAAAGCTCTTCACCTTCAGATAAACGAGTGTTATCAAATGTGGTTCTCTGTCACCAAACCTGTTATCAAAATTATAAATACAAGCAATAAACAAGTATGTCATAGGCGGATCCAGGCGGGCCTGGGGACAGGTGCCCCCCTAGACCATAAGAATTTGGCGTGTCTGCAAATCTTTTATAATGGGCCCACGCGACTGTGTCCTCCCAGACCGTTTGAAATGTGCCCCGGTTTAGGTGATAATGATAAGCTGAAGTTATGGCGTCTTCCAATATCACCATTCCAGTGGAGCGGGTGATGCTATGGCAGCGTGGTAGTGACAAAATTTAGACTACACCATTTGGTTTGGTCGCCAGTGGAGGTTTTTGTGCCTCCCATACTCGATTTCTGGATCCACCCCTGTATGTGATAGTTTCGAAAATTGTGTAGTTTATGCAATGCTTGATATGTATGTTTACAACTGGCAAATAATAGTGACTAGACTAGTCAGGGTCATCGCCATGTGACTGAGAATTACATGTACAAACACTACATGCTACTTTGCTCAGGTTTACTCAGTTGTTTGAAGAGTACCGGCTACAGACCGCAATATTTTTGTACGAATAGTCTCACATATTAATTTCAGTGTGGCTGAATGCTTCCCACATAAGTCGAGATGGTGTTCGAATTAACAGGTCTGCCAGGGATTAAAGTTTAAAGTGCTTTGAGCAATCCCGAGGACTGGATACTACACCATATCAGTACAGGTGTATAATCATCATGCGAAGTGAAAATGTAATGTAAATTATTTGTGAAAATATGAACCAGTAATAAAAAAGAATAATTTAGAAATATGAAACGTGGCATGAAAAGTATAATAACAGTCCTCATGATACATAGAGAACTTAAACAAGTAAAATGCTGCTGTCAGTGTATCAACAGATTGTTGTTGCAAAATGTAAAGTCTTTCAATACCATTACTTCATCACAAACTTGTGTTGTTGTACATAACAAGTACCTGGTGTACGTTGCAAGAACTCAGCTGGCTGCCAATGACTATCAGCAACACAAAGACAATGAAACCCTACCATTGTAACAATGCTGGATAATTTATGTATTTTGTCATAGACACTGCTAAAAGTTAAAGTTGAATTGAATACAAATACCATGTATTATTGACTTTTAATAAATGTGTCATCACCTATAAAATATAATACATGTCAGATCCATGCTAATTGTCACTGTGTCTCCAGTATAGGTAGATGCGGATGTACAGCAAAATGTCAGGAGGCTGGTATCACAATCACAATACTTTAGTGTCCCTTGGGAGGGAAATTCATTTGGAGTTTAGAGCAGCATATTAAGACAAATAAAACAAATGTACATGCAATATAAACAATGTAAAAATAAAAAGAATAAAAGTAATAAAAGTTATATCGGTTAAATAAATATATAAGTTAAATATGTTACAACAGTTTTTAAAAAGTCAAATCATCTCAGGCTCACTCAGTGTCAAACTGGCAGGGAAGACTGCCAGAGATGGAGGGGATCGAAGGTCAGTTACTTATTCATTAGTCTTATTGACGAGGGAACAAAAGAGTTTCGCGTGCGGTTCAATTTGCAGTGAGGGAGTTGAAAGCGGCGGTCAGAAGGAAGTAGTTTATAGCACGGAAACAGGGGATGTTCGGGGTCTGAGGAGATGTTCCTTCCCTTTCTGTCTGCCCGTTGCCTGTATAGATCTTCTAGAGTGGTCTGCTTTTTTCCCACCACCTTGCCACTAACCCTGACTGTTTGTGCCAGAGTGTTGCGATGCACGATACTCAGGCCGCCGTACCACACAAGAAACCCAAATGTAATAGAGCTTTCTATGTAGCATCTGTAGAAGGTTTGTAGAACATGTGTGCTGACACTGAGTGACCTGAGCTTGTGTAAGAAATACAGCTTTTGCTGGCATTTTCTGTTAATTACCGCTGTGTTTTCACCAAATGTGAGCTTTGCATCAATGATAGTGCCGAGATACTTGTATTCATCTACTCTCTTTACACACTCTCGGTTAATGAATAGTCTCTTGGGAGAAGTAGGATTTTTCCTAAAATCTATTATGAGTTCTTCAGTTTTATGAACGTTCAGGTCTAGGAAATGATTGTCACACCACACTGTGAAATCAGCTACAGCGCATGCACACACTTGATCAGAGCCGGATAGGTCGACGATAGCTGTGTCATCGCTGTATTTTATGAAATTGACGCTCTCCTGGCTGCTACGACAGTCGTCTGTGTAAAGTGTGAACAGAACAGGGGAGATCACCGAGCCCTGGGGGGCACCGGTGAAAGTGAAGAGTGAGCTCGAAACAGCACCATTATAGCGCACTACTTGCTTACGCTCAGTAAGAAACTGGTTTACCCACAAGATGATGTGTGGGTTCACATGCATATAGACAAGTTTACTCATCATGATGTGTGGCTGGATGGTGTTGAAAGCCGACGAAAAATCAATAAAGACTATCCTGGCAAACGAGAGTGAGAACTGCATCATCCACACCTCGATTGTGTTTATACACAAATTGGAGGGGATCCAGTTGACCAACATGCTGCAGGAGAGGACGAAGTACGCAGTACCATCGAAGACAGCGAACAAATACAGTGATGTCATCGATATCCAAACCGATGTAGTTCACCGAAGAATGCTCGACACTGAACCTGTCTCACGAGCTAGTCAGGCGTCACCATATTCGTATGTCGAGCAACCTGCATTCTACATTGGTTTTTAGTCAGTTAAGCTAACTGACTGACCTGGAAGCCAGTATACACCCCATCGGCACTGGGGAATCTGTCACGGATGCAACACACGACACAATTGGGATCAGTCGGTGGACATTCACATGACAAACCATTAATATGCAGCATGCTGCATGGCTGTAGAATCTTAACTTTGAGAACTAGTGATATTAAGCACACTAGTCCAATCTCCTGTAAAGAAAAGCATATATTCAGTAAACAAAAACAGGTATTATTGTAGTGTTGGTAGTAAATAATTATGGAATGTTTATTCTCATAATCAGTAAATGTAAAATAATGTTTCATGTGTGACCTACAGCATTTCACAAGAAAAACGGCAGCAAGAAATGTGCTACTACAGCTGCATCTATACATGTTGATATCTTAGGAACAGTCAGTGTTTACAGGGGTTGTTCCGGAGGAGGGAGAGGGTGGGTTGATACAGCATGCATACATTAGTAGAATGTGCTCTTTTTCAAAACGGTGAAAAATGTTAACTATTTTTTCTTCATAAGGTGTTCATTGTCATTACATGAATTACAAAATTTTCAATTTCATTACAGTGATGCCTGATCTTAGTCAATATTATAGACTGATTTGAATTCTGCTAATCAGTAAAGCATCAGTAAAGAGCATTTATATTTTTTGTTTTGTTTTCAGTATACAAATTCATGTCAGTGTCTGCCAAGTGTAACTACTACACATATTCATGTTTGACATTTTAAGGTTCTGCCTGAAGTTGAATGGTCAAGGTGAATGTTGGAAATTACAAAATGAGGTGTTATTGTGATGCTAACAGTACTCGCCAAGAATTCAAAGGTTCATAACATGTATGTTTACCTTATTAAAAAATTATTTTATAAACTTATTTCTGAGTCATCGCCGTATACTAAATACTTTTAAAGGTGTATTAATATGTATGTGGGTATAATATAAGTGCAGAAGTCAACTTAGTTTTCCACGTCCAAGATGTTATTATTAAAATGTATATGAAAACAAATATATATGTAAATGTGCACATTACAATTTTTTGATAACTTATATGTGGTTGATTGTTATAAATTTGAAATTACCTGGATTGATCAAATGTGGGCCTCCCACAGACTACGTATCCTCCCTGTGTCTGCTTGACCCAGGTGACCGCCTTAGCTCCTCTTCTGCCTCCTCTCATTCCCATTCTTGGGTTGCAGTGTGGCCTCTAGCGACATCATAATTCAAGTTACGTATTATGCATTCATATATTGCTGTGGTGAGAATATATACACATATTGGTAAATACACAAGAATAGCTGGCATATGTCAGTTGAGAGGTATCACAGGATACCAATTACATAAACTATAGCCAGGCACCAAAAACCACAACAGAAACAAGTGCGAGCATTATCTTGTTTAATCCTTATATATGGTGTACTTTAATTGTATTTATATTTTATGTATTTACATTTTTATATTTAATAAAATCACCATCATGGTCGTCAATATAACAAATCTCAAATATTTTGCATAAACTACATTGCAAATCAACAACATTCTGCAGTAATAGTATCAAAATATGCGTCACAAAACACTGTTTTAATAATTATGATCACCAATATAATACTCCCGTGTTTGACGTTCTGTTGCACGAAATTACGGATGCTCCCTGACTAAGTTACTTGCACGATCAACAGGGGCCTATTGTCAAACCAATGTTATTTGTCATTTCGCAGCCTCACGTCATCTATTCTCTACATGTATTGTCGCAATAACATAGTTTATTACCAAGATCCTACGTAACCAAATACAAATTACAATGCACATCAAATATTATGCTCGTTGACACAGCCTCTGACTGAATCTCTGGCTGATAATATGGTCATGGACCTGGTGACTGGCTTAGCCTTAGCTTAGCTTAGCTTAGGCTTAGACAGTCTTAGAGTTAGACTGCCTCGAGTCGAGTGTTGATGTTCGCAAGTTGCAATTCTCGTTGAATTAATACGCGGCTACGCGTTCTTGTTGCTAAATGTGATAGTGTAGTATACGTACCTTCGTACAACCACTTTGGAATCTTGATACACCAAAGCACGTGTATGTTGTTATTGTTTTCGAACGCGTGGGATGCCGATCTCGCGTAAAGCACGTGACCGAAATGGCGCAGGAGGTCGACAGCGCAATTGGCTTTCGCCAGCTATACCCGGTGTAACGACAAATCTTGTTTTTTGACGATTAAAAAAACAAGTACGCATTTTTTTTATTAAACTGACTGAGCACACTAGTTAAACTATTCACACATTACACATCTGAACCTAAAAGAACCGGATTGGCGATGGGCAAACGAATTGGTTGAGGACCTTTAAAAGATTATGATATTTACATTTTATACATTTACAAATTATAGTAAAGATAGTGTAAAGCTAGGTCTGTCAGAGAGTAGACTAAGTATAACGACTGGATACTACACTATATAAGAACTTACCTTTATTTTCTATGCTTAAGTTTCCCTATGGAAACCATTGTGTTGAACGATGCTTTATCTTGGTGTTTTGGTGATTTTTGTAGATGTGTAGACAGCTTAATTATATATAAAAATCTTTGTTAACTTATAATTGTTGTAATACACTTTATATAATTTCCTTCTGGTGAAATGCATCATAATATATTATAACAAACGTTTTGTTGTATTTTTCGACCATCATGTTCACAACTGTATAATATATTATACTATACTGTGGTTTGAATATTTAAATGCAATAAAATGCTTCCATAGCAATGAATCAAAAAGTGTGTTTTAATATAAATCATGGTCATGTGTCACCGGTTTGTAAAATCCCAAAAAAGTGTAGTATATTTTATATTATATATAGTACTAAACGTTACTCAATTACTTAGCGCACGCGTTTGCACAATGCCGTAAACTTCTTAAATTTAATTTATGTTTGTTTATTCACAAAAAAACTGCCCGTGAATGGCACGATGCGCAACATATCTTATGATTTATCTAAGTCAGTGTGGTGTCACAATAACGGAAACCGACCAACGGAGACGAAATGCATAAAGAACGAAAAAGACGAGGCGGGCGAAACACGATCACGTAACCGTGCGCTGGATAACGCCGACGAACCCTCGGAGTCCAATTTCGTAGCGCGAGGAAAACAGCTACATTGGCGCCACCTAGCGAGTAATACATATATTAAATCTGATATATTTGATAGGTGACGCCAATGTAGCGAGTTTTCTTCACGATGGTTTGGACGATTATATTTATCACTAGTCCGCTCACCAATAAGTACTGCTGTACGTTTTGGGGGCTCTGCTAACTTATACGATCACACCAACGTTACCAGCAAGACTTTTTGCTTGAATGTAACGTGTACTAAACGTGGCAATAACGTGATGTCTCCGTGTGAAATGTCCACGTGGAGACCACGTAATTGCGACCATACAAAATCACGTCGCTTCTACGTAGAAAATGCCACGTTGTGACACCATCAACGTGTTCTAGAGGTTGTGGTAACGTGAAATTGCACATGAAAACCACGTTGTGACCACGTAACTGCGACCCAACAAAACCACGTAGTTTCTACGTAAAATGCAACGTTGTCACAACGTAAGCGCAATGTGGCTGCCACGTGGTAACTACGTAGATAATGCCACGTTATGACGTCATCAACGTGTTCTAAAGGTTGTGGTAACGTGAAATTGCACAAGAAAACCACGTTGTGACCACGTAACTGCGACCCAACAAAACCACGTAGTTTCTACGTAAAATGCAACGTTAGCGCAACGTGGCTGCCACGTGGTAGCTACGTAGATGTGCTAGTTGGGACTGGACTATTATTGTTTTGGGTGACAAATGTTGGGCGCCCAAATGGTGGCGCCACGGTACGGAGCCTAAATAATTGGGGCTAACGCTTTCGGGGAATCCGTAAGGCGGCGGAATAGAAAAACAAAGCGTGATCTTTTCTAAAAACAACGATGCCAATGGTACGTTACCACCTTTCTCTTCTCGTCACTAAGCTCCATAAGTTCATAGTTCATGTTTGCGTTATCTAATCACAATTACCCAGTAAATCGTCGGTTATGTATATTTATGTGTCAATGTAAATACGTCCACGTGGGCGTAACAGTATCGAACATTTTATGAACTCTTTTATCGCCCAGGCTCAGTCATGGCCATGCGTGTACGATCTGTAATCTTTTATTTAAATGACCCAAATTTGTTATTCGTACTGACCCTATCCGGCACTTGTGTCGAATCCGGACCCACCTCGATGTCGCCAATATAAGGTGAATTTTGCCTAACTTTGATACCTCAGAGTCAGTCCCGTTATTACTAGTTAATGCCGGCATCACTCATCAGTGCATCACTCATCATTATCCTAGGCATATTTACGTTTAAGAATACGAGAGTCGGATGTTTGGGCCCCCGACGGGTTCGGCCCATGAGGCCAAACCATCCGTTCGCGCAGCCGGTTAACTGTGACCTGCTTGCGTTCGCGTGGGCCAAATCATCTATTTTTGTAACCGGTGTCGACGGGCTCTATGGGCCGAACCATCCGTCCTGCTTCTGTTTAGAAATCTGACTTTTGCGACCTTAGTTGCTGCGGAAATTGAAGTATTTGACTTGATAAATGTCTTATATTGCATGCAACTATTTTGACTTGCGTATTTTCGGTAAATGTGTTACGAATTATTAGATATTTATGGGTAATGTTTCAATGTATAGCTTGCAATAATAATTATATTTATTCTGGAAAGGACACACATTCGCCATCATCATACAGCCCTTGAAAAATCTTTACAATAGAGCTGTGAAATGTAGAATAACACCTCCATCAATGCGTCTTTGAAAAGTGTGGTCACACATTTATCTGTTCAATCCACATCAACTACATAAAGGGAATGAGCCCATTGCATGTGCTCACATTGTGTGTTCAGTTACTGTGTTTGTTTAGCTTACTGCTAGGATACTTTGCAACAAACAAACAAATATCACACATACAAGCAATCCAGGTAAGAGTGCGAGTTCAAACAAACAAATCAACAAACAATAAAGAGGTGGTAGGTAATTTATTGTGAAACATCAAAAACAATCTTCAAACGCAATGGGCCAAATTAAATGCAGTGGGCTGAGGTGACCGCTGCTTTGATAATTATCAATGGGCTGAAACATCCAACACCATGCACACATCAAATTTTCGATGAAGTGGGCTGAAACATCCGTTGGGTGGGCAGAAACATCCGACCCTGCATAGCGGATTTTTGTTACGTGGACCGAACCAACCGTCGGTGTGGGCCGAACATGTCGGGGGGCCAAACCATCTGGGACCCTAAGAATACACCCTGGCTATTTCTCGAGCAGCTTGAGAAATAACAGTCAGACTTCGTGTTATTTATATATCAGCTCGGAAGTTGTAATGACCAATCAGATTGCTTATTCGTCAAGCAGCCTGGTTGTCTGTTTTATAATGTTTTTGATTTGTATATTTTTAATCTATGTGTGCATGCAGTATGACTACCGGTAAAAGGCGCATGACCACGCATGACCAAAATGTAGATAGTGTCGGTAACCAAGTGGGCTGTTGGTGGCACGTAGGAGGTATGTGTGTGCAGCTTGCCAAATTTCTGTTTTTGGCCGACCAATTTTTCTTGTTCCTTCCGACGTCTATGTGAGTGCTGTCAGGCAGTGGTTGTGGTCTTTCTGTCGTTGCATTTGCTGTTTATCCTCAGTACTTCAGTTTTCTTTTTATTTATTTTTAGGCCGGTTTTTTATGCAAATGCATTCATCTTTGTTGCCTTTGCTTGCATGTATCTGGAGCTTGATGACATCAGCGCAATGTCATCTGTGAAGTCCAAGTCTTCAAGTTTTGACATGAATCTCCATCTTGGCCTGTGTTGTTTTCTTCAGTTCTTTTCATCATTATCCAGTCGATTACCATCAAGAAAAGAAATCCGGATATTACGGCTCCTTGCTTAACTCCAGTTTTTACCTTGAACCATTCAGATTGTTCACCTTCATCTAACACTGTCCTCGTACAAAATCTGGACCATTCTGATTATCTTGTGTGTGATTCCATAGCTTTCAAAGGCTCTCTTGGTGCACGGAGTCAAATGCCTTTTCGAAGTCTACAAAAGTTACATATAGCGTTGCTTGCCATTCCAGTACCTGTTCTATTATGTTTCGAAGGATGAATATCTGCTCAACTGTGCTTCGTCCTCTTCTGAAACCTGCTTGTTCATCTCTCAACTTGTTGTCAACTCTATCTCTTATTCTGTCTATTATCACTCTTCCAAACACTTTACTGGGAACAGATGTTAGAGTAATTCCTCTCCAATTTCCGCACGCTGTAAGGTTACCTTTCTTTGGTATTTTAACAATCAGTCCCTGTTTCCATGTCTTTGGTACTTTTTCTTGTACCCAAATTGTTTTGAATAAGCTTAAAAGCCAATTCTCTGTTGTCGCCATATGTCAGCTTTCAACAATTCTGCTGTAATGTCATCTTTGCCTCCGGCTTTCCAATTTTTAGTCCTTTGGGCCGAAGGTCCAAGGGACTATTGCCATCACTCTGCATCTGCCGTTAGCTGCCGTATCTCAGAAACTGTTCAGCAACTTGTTTTCTAATTTTGCATAGACATATCTTAGGGTACTGCCACTATGCACGAGAAATCTGTATTTGATTGAATCATTCTAAGGATCGCGTAGGGCCCCCAAGGGCCCAAAAAGCTGGTAATTTGTCACATTTTGCCTATTTTTTTTTAAAAACTGTACAGCAACTTTTTTTCTAATTTTGCATAGATGTATCTTAGGGTGCTGCCACTATACACAAGAAATCTGTATCTGATTGAATCATTCTAAGAGCAACTAAGGGGCCCTCAAAGTACAAAAGTTTTACATTATCTAGTGATGTGGTTTTGAGAAGGGCCCTTGAGACCACCCCCAACAGTAGATTATGTGTAATGTGCCAGAAACAGCCAGCAGCCTCACTCCACTCTGCTGCCTGGTGCTATTGTTCCATTGAGATCTTGACTAATCTTTAATTGGTCACAGGCAGAGCAGACACACTTGACCCCTGTTAGACTGAACAGTTGCCTGAAACTTTTAAACTGCATCTTCAATTTCAAAACTATTGATTTTCTATAATTGCAAGTTGTGTTTATTTTGATGTTCATTTAATTATTATAAAATGGTGTGACTGTGGTGTCTATTGGTTAAAGGTGTATTGTCACCTGTAGGTAACAAACATAGAAATTTTTTATTCTGGACAACTATAGAGTGAAATATCGTACATTTTATTGATATCAAATGCATTCTACTGTTCTGTTTACACTTGCCATGCCTTGTGTAGACATGGTACTATGTAAATCAGTTGTATCAATATAGACTGATAGTTACAGATTCACAATATAGTTGACACCTGAAACAACCAAATGTCAACCATTAGAAGAGTTGACATAGTTCTGCTATACACAAGAAATCTGTATTTGATTTAATCATTCTAGTGTCATCAGCATATAGTAGAACATACATTTTCAAGAAAATGTCTACATCATCATCACTAAGGTTGTTGTAAATTTCACCAGCTGCCATGTCAAGTCCCTTATAATTATGACCAACAGTATTCAAAATTATTCAGGTAAATAGCAAATAACAAAGGACACAAGTTTTCTCCTTGCCATACCTCTACATCACATGAGAAGAAGGCTGACACAACCTGGCCCTGATTTATACATGATTTAGCATTTTTGTACATCTTGTATACAACTTTCAACACAATACCATTAATACCGCATGAAATTATCTTAGACCACAGGGAGGACCGGTCTGCTAAGTCAAATGCTTTGTTATAATCGATGAAGGCACAATAAAGCCTTTTGCGTCGAGACAAATACAATTCAACCAATACCCCTATCTGAAAACTGCCAATTCTTCACCTATTACATTCGCTTTGTTTAGGTATGTGGTCAGTCTGGTGTTCTGAGAAATCACTAATGATTAATGAACACTTGTGCACAATGTCACCCACTTGGCAGGTTAGATTGATCTATTCAGCAATGAGGACACTGCTTAGGCCTCACTCTGGACACTGTCACTCACAGTGTTGTGTATTGTCTTAGGTGGTGCATTGAGCTAATCAACTTGACCATGAATCAGTGGTGGCTCTGGTAACTTTAAAGGATGGAGGATGAATCCAGTTGTTGGCAGTGAACATTAGTGCTGAGACGGTAGATTACCACCTACCAGTGTCCAAAGCTCTATGTTTTCAAAAAACTGTTCAGTAACTTTTTTTCTAATTTTGCATAGATGTATCTTAGGGTAATACCACTATACACAACAAATCTGCATTCTAAGGGCACCTCAGGGCCCCCCAAAATGCAAAATTGTCCTCCTGTTTCTCTGCTGCTCCCTCCTGCAGTCCCACAGATCTCTATTTATAACAGACAGACAGACGTACAGTATTTTTTTGACCATCATAAGCACATAAACTACAGTATAATATTCATTGTAAGGTCAGGGAAGCTCCCATTAAGACAATTATATGCAGCTGTCATGGGAGCCACCCTACTGATGTAACTGGATAGTGGACTTTGCCCTGATCACTTACTAGGCTGTGAATGGAGTGTTAGTTAATTTTCTTTAGTGTACCTTTTGTTCTCAAATAATCTGTCCTCTTAATTTTACACATGAAGACATAATCTCTTAGTTTTACACATGAAGACATAATCTGGCATAACTTGATAAGTTTTTGTAGCAGCATATTTGTACTTCCAATGTATCATTGCAACATAACATACACACTGTATGTAATATTTCCATGCAATCCATTTGCATATATAATGTAAAACTTCAACAGCAGTTTTCTTAATTTTCACTTTTTCGCCCCTACCATGTTCATTGCGCCATAACTTCACCAATTTTTGTAGCAGTCATAATTTTTGAAACTGTAAAAGCACCCTACCCAACCTTTACAAGAATGAAAGAAAACAATGTTACAATTTTTCTGACTTATCACTCATTTGGTCAGCCGGGGTCACATATAGACATATTAGTCCAAAGGACTTCAGGGCTACTTGGCCCATTTTTTGTGCACCACGTCAGCATGTTCATTGAAAGTGAATTTCTTATCAATAGTAAACTATTTAATTATAAGCTAATACTAAAAACCATTAGCTGTTTCTCTAAACAAAAATACTGATCTTAGACTTATAGTCTATTTAATGTGCATCAAAAGATGTTACAATTTCAATTTTGAGCACCTCTATGAAAAGCCCTCTTTTAGTGTGCTTTCTGCCAATCATCATGGCAGGTGATTGGCTGACGCGTTCATATCCAAAGTTTATTTACATGAAGTGTTATTCTTCATGGCACGATTACCATGGAATCACCCTATAATTATTTAGGGGGTATTTGTGTGCTTGGCTTATTTGGTAGTCTCTTTCAACTTTTGTCCTCAGCTTCTGAGCTTGAAGATGTTCCAAGAGGGTACAGAACCATGTTCTTCGGGAAGATTATTTCAGCAATCTATGACACAATTTCTTAAAACATTTCTCTAATCCCTGTACATGAGTATGTTTTCCTTATTAAATGTTTACACAGCTGTGAGTCTAATATTCAGATGGTTATGCTTTTAGGAACACAAAAAGAAAGCCAAAAGATACTTTGCGAAGGAAACAGGCAAATCAGCAGATGAAACAGCTGGCAAACATGTGGCCAGTGTACACGATGACAGACCAAGCGTTTCTACAGAATCCAAACAGAGTACAGGTGAAACAGTCACCAGTGATTTATCAGAAATGGACTTCTCTAGGTTGAAAAGTTCATCATCAAGGGGTAGGAAGAGACCCTCCGGCAGAGGACAGCGACATGGCAACATTTCTCACCAGGTCTGTTGTAGACATCAATTCATTATAAGTCGTTAGAGACATCAAGACATTCTTGGGTTTGGTGTGGCCTTTTAATAGAACTGTCAAGTTAATCAAATATTTCATGCTTTTAGACTTCAGGGCTTCTTTCTGCAGATTGCACTAAGTAATCTGTAGGATTGATTTCTTATTGACATGTTTGTTGTATTTAAGAACTTTGAATAAGTATATATTTCACATCTACAGCCAAATAATCTGTTGCAACACCAGCATTGTCAGTTTGCTTGAAAAGTGGCAAGTTCTCAGAAATATAACTTAGTAGAACTTGCAATAATATTATTTACTTTTAATGACTTTACTCAAACCAAACACACTTGAAATGTTGTCATTTAGCCTATTTGGAGATACCTCATATCGTCCAGTGTTGGTGAGGGAAGCTGGCCACTTGAATATAGCTTTTCATAATGAAATAGTTAAATGAGGAATCTACATTGTCAGTGTTGAGACACTGTTGATCAACACAAGTCAAACTATTTATGCCATCACTTGAAACTGGAAGACATCATTATCCTAAATGATTTATCATAAAATTGATCTGCTCATTCAGGGAGACTTGACGCTCGTTTGAAAGCAGAGTGGTTCTGTGTTTTAACAGGCAGACCCTTTTCCTGGAGATGCTCCAATTCCTGCAAGCAAAATGAGAAAATACAAACGAGGACACAATATGGCCATGGTATGTAGAGAAATTTACAGTATCAGTAATTAATCTTTGTGTGTAAGACATATCTTGATGTTGTTTCTAGGCGACTGCCTCATTTGTATTCAAAACGATACAGCTGTTATACCTTTTTCAATTAAAATTCCTGTTCACAAATATTTTTTATCAGTTCAATTCCACTTTAATTACAAATCGAACCCAGGTGTGGTTATGATCCATCATATTGACATGTGGACGTGTCATTTCAGACAGTATACCCCAGGGTATGTCTGTTTGTTTACGATGTTGGCTTATGTAGCTTTCATGCTATTCTGGTGCAGATTGTTCATCTTTGTCCAAATTTTTCATGTTCTGTTAATAAAAATAAATTTGTTGTTGTTAAGTTTTTACAGTTCTCGTTCTGTTTAATTTTGTTTAGGATGGCATAAAAACCAAGTTTCACAGTGCAAAACTAAGCAAGAAGGAGAGAACGGTGACATCTGCTGTGAGACAGGCAGCCCGCACAGAGCTGCTGCTCAGTGAACATGTCGGGTAGGCTCCACTGGCCAACACTTGAACATCTGCATCTATGTCTCCTATTAAAATTAATGCTGTTAGTGTAATAAGTTATAAACGTGTTGTGATAACTTTCCAATAACTTTCATATATCTTGAAAGTATTGTTTTAATAATAATTTCATAACAAAAAGTCTACTTCTGATGGCTGGTCTTTCTTCGTCGGTTAGGATATGAAGCTGTTGGGCAGTAAATATATAGAAAATGTGTTATGGACATGAAGACAACAAAACCATGTTTTTTAATATTGTGTTTATATGCAATAGATCACACTATGTTTTTAAAATGTGACGGAGATAGATCAAAAATTGCACACAATCATTTTTTCAACTTCGATTTCCTGGAAAACGAAGTGTTGTAAAACAACACTTCGTTTTCCAGGAAATCGAAGTTGAAAAAATGATTCATTTCTCACATTAGGCCAGTTAATTACTGTATTAATATTTCATGTGAAAGTTAAAAGAAACTTTGTTGTTAAATTTTCCTAGGAGCTCAGGAAATGCTATAATGTGTGGCTGTGTAGAATCTAAATGTGTTGTTGCCATGGCAGATTCATGGAAGCAGATGACGGGGAAGAGACAACCGAGTTCAGCCAGGGCGACATTGCCAGTGTGGTCGACATTGCCAGTGCTCAAAAGGTGACACTTTTGGCTTCTTATTTCATCTTCTTCTTGCTCCCGTGCAGGGTCAGGGGGGTCCACGTCACTTTGTTTGTAGATTCTTCTGCAGGGTCAGGGGGGCCCACATCACTTTGTAGTTTCTTCTGCAGGGTCAGGGGGGTCCACATCACTTTGTAGCTTCTTCTGCAGGGTCAGGGGGGCCCACATCACTTTTGTAGCTTCTTCTGCAGGGTCAGGGGGGCCCACATCACTTTGTAGCTTCTTCTGCAGGGTCAGGGGGGTCCACATAATTTTGTAGCTTCTTCTGCAGGGTCAGGGGGGCCCACATCACTTTGTAGCTTCTTCTGCAGGGTCAGGGGGGTCCACATCACTTTGTAGCTTCTTCTGCAGGGTCAGGGGGGTCCACGTCACTTTGTTTGTAGATTCTTCTGCAGGGTCAGGGGGGCCCACATCACTTTGTAGCTTCTTCTGCAGGGTCAGGGGGGTCAACATCACTTTGTAGCTTCTTCTGCAGGGTCAGGGGGGTCCACGTCACTTTGTTTTGTAGATTCTTCTGCAGGGTCAGGGGCCACGTCACTTTGTAGCTTCTTCTGCAGGGTCAGGGGGGTCCACATCACTTTGTAGCTTCTTCTGCAGGGTCAGGGGCCCACATCACTTTGTAGCTTCTTCTGCAGGGTCAGGGGGTCCACATCACTTTGTAGCTTCTTCTGCAGGGTCAGGGGGGTCCCACATCCTTTGTCACTTTGCTTCTTCTGCAGGGTCAGGGGGTCCCACATCACTTTGTAGCTTCTTCTGCAGGGTCAGGGGGTCCACATAATTTTGTAGCTTCTTCTGCAGGGTCAGGGGGGTCCACATCACTTTGTAGCTTCTTCTGCAGGGTCAGGGGGGTCCACGTCACTTTGTTTGTAGCTTCTTCTGCAGGGTCAGGGGCCCACATCACTTTGTAGCTTCTTCTGCAGGGTCAGGGGGGCAGGGTCCCACATCACTTTGTAGCTTCTTCTGCAGGGTCAGGGGGGTCCACAGTCACTTTGTTTGTAGATTCTTCTGCAGGGTCAGGGGGTCCACATCACTTTAGCTTCTTCTGCAGGGTCAGTAGCTTCTTCTGCAGGGTCAGGGGGGTCCACATCACTTTGTAGCTTCTTCTGCAGGGTCAGGGGGGCCCACATCACTTTGTAGCTTCTTCTGCAGGGTCAGGGGGGTCCACATCACTTTGTAGCTTCTTCTGCAGGGTCAGGGGGGCCCACATCACTTTGTAGCTTCTTCTGCAGGGTCAGGGGGGTCCACATCACTTTGTAGCTTCTTCTGCATGGTCAGGGGGGTCCACGTCACTTTGTTTGTAGATTCTTCTGCAGGGTCAGGGGGGCCCACATCACTTTGTAGCTTCTTCTGCAGGGTCAGGGGGTCCACATCACTTTGTAGCTTCTTCTGCAGGGTCAGGGGGGCCCACATCACTTTGTAGCTTCTTCTGCAGGGTCAGGGGGGTCCACATCATTTTATAGCTTCTTCTGCAGGGTCAGGGGGGCCCACATCACTTTGTAGCTTCTTCTGCAGGGTCAGGGGGGCCCACATCACTTTGTTTGTAGCTTCTTCTGCTTTGTTTGTTCTCAATCTCCCTCTGTTCTCTGTAATCACCGTCCATTCATTGCTGTTCACACCTGTATCATGTTGTCCTTCCATCTCAGCTTTGGCTTCTAATATCAATACTCTATGCCCGTTCAGGATACCAAAGTAACAATGTATCAAATGGGTGACAGTCAGGGGGCGACAGTCAGTGGGATGATAATGGGTGAAGTGAAAGTCAGTGGGGTGATAATGGGTGAAGTGGCAGTCAGTGGGGTGGTAATGGGTGAAGTGACAGTCAGTGGGTGACAGTCAGTGGTGTGATAATAGGTGAAGTGACAGTCAGTGGAGTGATAATAGGTGAAGTGACAGTGGGTGACAGTCAGTGGAGTGATAATAGGTGAAGTGACAGTCAGTGGGTGACAGTTAGTGGAGTGATAATGGGTGAAGTGAAAGTCAGTGGGGTGATAATGGGTGAAGTGGCAGTCAGTGGGGTGGTAATGGGTGAAGTGGCAGTCAATGGGGTGGTAACGGGTGAAGTGACAGCCAGTGGGGAGATAATGGATGAAGTGACAGTCAGTGGGGAGATAATGAATGAAGTGAAAGTCAGTGGGGAGATAATGGGTGAAGTGACAGTCAGTGGGGTAATAATAGATGAAGTGACAGTCAGAGGTGAGATAATTGGTGAAGTGACAACCAGTGGGTGACAGTCAGTGGGGTGATAATGGGTGAAGTGTCAGTCAGGGGGTGACAGTCAATGGGGTGATAATGGGTGAAGTGACAGTCAATGGGGTGATAATGGGTCAATTGGCAGTCTGGTGTAATAATGGGTGAAGTGACAGTCAGTGGTCAGATAATGGGTGAAGTGACAGTCAGTGGGTGACTGTCAGTGGGGTGATAATGGGTGAAGTGACAGTCAGGGGATGACAGTCAGTGGGGTGATAATGGGTGAAGTGACAGTCACAGGTGATATAATTGGTGAAGTGACAGTAAGTGGTGAGATAATGGGTGAAGTGACAGTAAGTGGTGAGATAATGGGTTAAGTGACAATCAGTGGTGAGATAATGGGTGAAGTGACAATCAGTGGTGAGATAATGGGTGAAGTGACAGTAAGTGGTGAGATAATGGGTGAAGTGACAGTAAGTGGTGAGATAATGGGTTAAGTGACAATCAGTGGTGAGATAATGGGTGAAGTGGCAGTAAGTGGTGAGATAATGGGTGAAGTGACAGTAAGTGGTGAGATAATGGGTTAAGTGACAATCAGTGGGTGACAGTCAGTCGGGGTGATAATGGGTGAAGTGACAATCAGTGGGGTGATAATAGGTGAAGTGACAGTCAGTGGGGTGATAATGGATGAAGTGACAGTCAGGGGGTGACAGTCAGTGGGGTGATAATGGGTGAAGTGACAGTCAGTGGGGTGATAATGGGTGAATGACAGTCAGTGGAGTGATAATGGGTGAAGTGAGTCAGTGGGGTGATAATGGGTGAAGTGACAGTCAGTGGGGTGATAATGGGTGAAGTGACAGTTAGTGGGTGACAGTCAGTGGAGTGATAATAGGTGAAGTGGCAGTCAGTGGGTGACAGTCAGTGGAGTGATAATAGGTGAAGTGACAGTCAGTGGGTGACAGTTAGTGGAGTGATAATAGGTGAAGTGACAGTCAGTGGAGTGATAATAGGTGAAGTGACAGTCAGTGGAGTGATAATAGGTGAAGTGACAGTCAGTGGGTGACAGTCAGTGGTGTGATAATAGGTGAAGTGACAGTCAGTGGAGTGATAATAGGTGAAGTGACAGTGGGTGACAGTCAGTGGAGTGATAATAGGTGAAGTGACAGTCAGTGGGTGACAGTTAGTGGAGTGATAATAGGTGAAGTGACAGTCAGTGGGTGACAGTTAGTGGAGTGATAATAGGTGAAGTGACAGTTAGTGGGTGACAGTCAGTGGAGTGATAATGGGTGAAGTGACAGTGATGAAGTGTTAAATCCAAGCAGCTCTTACTTTGATGAAGTCACCAGCGATCGATAGGTGTTGCAAGAAACTGTGCATAAAATGTATCAAAAAACGGGACTAAAAGGGGCCTTGAACAGGATGATGGAGAGGGTTAACAAATATTTGATTAGTAGGACACTATTTTTAGAGTATATTTAATTCAGATTGGAAATCAAGTAGGTTCATTTCACTTAGTCTTTAAAATTGCGCACACAAAGGGTTTTAGTAAAATAATTCAATTATATCAGTATAATGTCAATATATTTTAGGTTTTATGACATTTTATTGCATTTGTTGACATTCATTATTTTGTAGTGTTTTGAACTGAATCTGAAGCAGTTTGGCCCATACAGAATGAACTACACCCGGAATGGAAGGTATGTATTTAGCCATATATAAAAGGACCTATTTCACACCATAAGATTTGTTACATAGCCAATATAAATATGTTTATTTCATTCAAAATATACCTACTTCTTAAGCAATTACTTGTGTGTAGTGTTTATAAAAGGTTCTTCTTATGGCATAGTCTTGGAAACAGGTATACTTGTGCAGACTCTAACACGTGATGCAGCCAGGCTGTACACTTTGAGAAAATATGTTCCTGAAATAGACTAAAAGTCAGGTACTAGGCCATATCTGACATTTGTCTTATTATCGCACACACTCGCACCACACACATAATAATAAGGCTGTCTTTTCTATTGATTGGCAATGGTTTTTACATTAATATTTAGTACATAACATTTCATGCATCAATTCTGTAAAACAAAAGCGATAGTTCGCACTTGTTCGCGTCATATTTTTTTTGGATATCCCTCAATGGAAGGCGGACATATTTGGTACTACGGGAAAGCCCAACGTGTGTATTTTAATTCTTCGTTTACATCAACTTTAGCCAATAGTAGTGCCTGACACAGAGGCCTATCTGTATACTAAAATCGGCTGTCGCTGGCCGCGTGACTGAAAGAGACCATTGGCTAACTCTACTTGCGCAAGCGCAGGGTGCCCTTTCTTGACCTCAATAACTGTAAACAACTTACTGTGGCGATGGGTTTGTCGTTAGGAAACATTCCTAATTACTCGGATACTGTTACAACAATGAGTGTGAGTTTTGAATGCGTCGATTAGAGAAATAGAACCAAAACGGCCGAAATTGGAATGACAATGCAAGCGTAGCGATGTTAGGTCACTTGCTGTAGCCTTCGACATTGGGGCATGGACCTTGTAGACGGACAACTAAGTTCATAAAGCCATGAAGTTTAGGCATTATAATTATTTGTATACTCATTACTGCATAGGAATTATATGAAATGTCATTACGTTCAACTGTGTTGATGTCATGTTATGTTGTTACTCAGTTATTATATGGCGTTTGTGCGCGCAGAGATTATGTAATGTTATAAACTTATTTTTACTCTAGTTATATATGGCGTTTCTTGATAATAATACTATTAATAGGTCACGTATTTGATTCATAATTACATTATGTACGGAAAATACCATTAGACAACACAGTGCAAAATTTCAGAGAAAACTATTATGTGTAATTAATTAAGGTAATTTGAAGAAAACGTGTAAATAGTACATGAACATCAACTGTGTTTTTCTGAGTTTGAATGTTTCTACCCCAGTCATGTTCACTGTGACATAACTTTGGCTGTGAGTGAGCTAGGTCCATGTTTTATGCACCATTGGAAAGCTTAACATATCTTCTTTCCAACGGTATGGATAACTCAGTTTTTTGACATGTAACTCATTTTGTTAAAACTTGACACCTATTATAATAAGACTATATATATATAGATATTATAATAACACTATATACATACACTGTGTATATATATATATATATATATATATATATATAAACGTGTATTCCAGATATTGGGTGATTACATCACAAATATGACCAATTAAAGTTACTGTTAAAATGTATGACTACAAAGTACAGTTACTTAGAAAACGATTGTAATTGTTTTATTGTACTATCAGTTGAAGCAGATCAGATGCTAACAACTCTGATTTGTTTAAATGGAATTGACACATATCTGACTTCTCCCATTGGAGTTAGGACCCAGGCAACATACATCTGAACACAAAAGTTGCAGTCATGGTTGTCATCGTGATTATGATTACGATGATGACGCTACTGTGACTTAATAATAAACATAATTGAATATCCGAGCAATTACTAACAGGCTGTAATTGTTGATAATTTTATCAACATTACATACACTTACTGAATATGATTACTCCATCAGTGGAAGACCTCGATCAGATGTTAATGCAAAGCATATTATAAGAAACCAACCTGTGTTGTGAGTTTGTTATTGAGTTCATTCTGTGCAGACACTTACTGATGGGAGGTCGACGTGGTCACGTCGCTGCCCTCGACTGGCACACAAAGAAACTCATGTGTGAAATCAACGTCATGGAAACCATTCACGATGTCAAGTGAGTAGAGTTTACCCATATGTCTTCTACCTGAATCATCCAGTTCAAGTTAGTGGTTCTCTTTGTTGACATCACTGTATTGTGCTTTGTGTCTCCCAATAGACATCACTGTATTATGCTTGATGTCTCCCGATAGACATCATTGTATTGTGCTTTATGTCTCCCGATAGACATCACTGTATTGTGCTTTATGTCTCCCAATAGACATCACTGTATTGTGCTTTATGTCTCCCAATAGACATCACTGTATTGTGCTTTATGCCTCCCCATAGACATCACTGTAATGTGCATTATGCCTCCCGATAGACATCACTGTATTGTGCTTTATGTCTCCCAATAGACATCACTGTATTGTGCTTTATGCCTCCCCATAGACATCACTGTAATGTGCATTATGCCTCCCGATAGACATCACTGTATTGTGCTTTATGTCTCCCAATAGACATCACTGTATTGTGCTTTATGTCTCCCAATAGACATCACTGTATTGTGCTTTATGCCTCCCCATAGACATCACTGTAATGTGCATTATGCCTCCCGATAGACATCACTGTATTGTGCTTTATGTCTCCCAATAGACATCACTGTATTGTGCTTTATGCCTCCCCATAGACATCACTGTAATGTGCATTATGCCTCCCGATAGACATCACTGTATTGTGCTTTATGCCTCCCTATAGACATCACTGTAATGTGCATTATGCCTCCCGATAGACATCACTGTATTGTGCTTTATGCCTCCCCATAGACATCACTGTAATGTGCTTTATGTCTCCCAATAGACATCACTGTATTGTGCTTTATATCTCCCGATAGACATCACTGTATTGTGCTTTATACCTCCCCATAGACATCACTGTAATGTGCATTATGCCTCCCGATAGACATCACTGTAATGTGCATTATGCCTCCCGATAGACATCACTGTATTGTGCTTTATGCCTCCCCATAGACATCACTGTAATGTGCATTATGCCTCCCGATAGACATCACTGTATTGTGCTTTATATCTCCCAATAGGCATCACTGTATTGTGCTTTATGCCTCCCCATAGACATTACTGTAATGTGCATTATGCCTCCCGATAAACATCACTGTATTGTGCTTTATGTCTCCCGATAGACATCACTGTATTGTGCTTTATATCTCCCAGTAGGCATCACTGTATTGTGCTTTATGCCTCCCCACAGACATCACTGTAATGTGCATTATGCCTCCCGATAGACGTCACTGTATTGTGCTTTATATCTCCCAATAGGCATCACCGTATTGTGCTTTATGCCTCCCCATAGACATCACTGTAATGTGCATTATGCCTCCCGATAGACATCACTGTATTGTGCTTTATATCTCCCAATAGACATCACTGTATTGTGCTTTATGTCTCCCAATAGACATCACAGTATTGTGCTTTATGCCTCCCCATAGACATCACTGTAATGTGCATTATGCCTCCCGATAGACATCACTGTAATGTGCATTATGCCTCCCGATAGACATCACTGTATTGTGCTTTATATCTCCCAACAGGCATCACTGTATTGTGCTTTATGCCTCCCAATAGACATCACTGTATTGTGCTTTATGCCTCCCCATAGACATCACTGTAATGTGCAATATGCCTCCTGATAGACATCACTGTATTGTGCTTTATATCTCCCAATAGACATCACTGTATTGTGCTTTATGTCTCCCAATAGACATCACTGTATTGTGCTTTATGTCTCCCAATAGACATCACTGTATTGTGCTTTATGTCTCCCAATAGACATTACTGTGTTGTGCTTTATGTCTCCCAATAGACATCACTGTATTGTGCTTTATGTCTCCCGATAGACATCACTGTATTGTGATTTATGTCTCCCGATAGACATCACTTTATTGTGCTTTATGTCTCCTGAAAGACATCACTGTATTGTGCTTTATGTCTCCCGATAGACATCACTGTATTGTGCTTTATGCCTCCCCATAGACATCACTGTAATGTGCAATATGCCTCCCGATAGACATCACTGTATTGTGCTTTATATCTCCCAATAGACATCACTGTATTGTGCTTTATGTCTCCCAATAGACATCACTGTATTGTGCTTTATGTCTCCCAATAGACATCACTGTATTGTGCTTTATGTCTCCCAATAGACATTACTGTGTTGTGCTTTATGTCTCCCAATAGACATCACTGTATTGTGCTTTATGTCTCCCGATAGACATCACTGTATTGTGATTTATGTCTCCCGATAGACATCACTTTATTGTGCTTTATGTCTCCTGAAAGACATCACTGTATTGTGCTTTATGTCTCCCGATAGACATCACTGTATTGTGCTTTATGCCTCCCCATAGATATCACTGTAATGTGCATTATGCCTCCCGATAGACATCACTGTATTGTGCTTTATATCTCCCAATAGGCATCACTGTATTGTGCTTTATGCCTCCCCATAGACATCACTGTAATGTGCATTATGCCTCCCGATAGACATCACTGTATTGTGCTTTATGCCTCCCAATAGACATCACTGTAATGTGCATTATGCCTCCCGATAGACATCACTGTATTGTGCTTTATATCTCCCAATAGACATCGCTGTATTGTGCTTTATGCCTCCCCATAGACATCACTGTAATGTGCATTATGCCTCCCGATAGACATCACTGTATTGTGCTTTATATCTCCCAATAGGCATCACTGTAATGTGCATTATGCCTCCCGATAGACATCACTGTATTGTGCTTTATATCTCCCAATAGACATCACTGTAATGTGCATAATGCCTCCCGATAGACATCACTGTATTGTGCTTTATATCTCCCAATAGGCATCACTGTATTGTGCTTTATGCCTCCCCATAGACATTACTGTAATGTGCATTATGCCTCCCAATAGACATCACTGTATTGTGCTTTATATCTCCCAATAGACATCACTGTATTGTGCTTTATACCTCCCCATAGACATCACTGTAATGTGCATTATGCCTCCCGATAGACATCACTGTAATGTGCATTATGCCTCCCGATAGACATCACTGTATTGTGCTTTATGCCTCCCCATAGACATTACTGTAATGTGCATTATGCCTCCCGATAGACATCACTGTATTGTGCTTTATATGTCCCAATAGGCATCACTGTATTGTGCTTTATGCCTCCCATAGACATTACTGTAATGTGCATTATGCCTCCCGATAAACATCACTGTATTGTGCTTTATGTCTCCCGATAGACATCACTGTATTGTGCTTTATATCTCCCAGTAGGCATCACTGTATTGTGCTTTATGTCTCCCAATAGATATCACTGTATTGTGCTTTATGTCTCCCAATATACATCACTGTATTGTGCTTTATGTCTCCCAATAGACATTACTGTATTGTGCTTTATGTCTCCCAATAGATATCACTGTATTGTGCTTTATGTCTCCCAATAGACATTACTGTATTGTGCTTTATGTCTCCCAATAGACATCACTGTATTGTGCTTTATGTCTCCCAATAGACATCACTGTATTGTGCTTTATGTCTCCCGATAGACATCACTGTATTGTGATTTATGTCTACAGATAGACATCACTTTATTGTGCTTTATGTCTCCCGATAGACATCACTGTATTGTGCTTTATGTCTCCCGATAGACATCACTGTATTGTGCTTTATGCCTCCCGATAGACATCACTGTATTGTGCTTTATGCCTCCCCATAGACATCACTGTAATGTGCATTATGCCTCCCTATAGACATCACTGTATTGTGCTTTATGTCTCCTGATAGACATCACTTTATTGTGCTTTATGTCTCCCGATAGACGTCACTTTATTGTGCTTTATGTCTCCCAATAGACATCACTGTTTTGTGCTTTATGTCTCCCAATAGACATCACTGTATTGTGCTTTATGTCTCCCAATAGACATCACTGTATTGTGCTTTATGTCTCCCAATAGACATCACTGTATTGTGCTTTATGTCTCCCAATAGACATTACTGTATTGTGATTTATGTCTCCCAATAGACATCACTGTATTGTGCTTTATGTCTCCCGATAGACATCACTTTATTGTGCTTTATGTCTCCCGATAGACATCACTTTATTGTGCTTTATGTCTCCCGATAGACATCACTTTATTGTGCTTTATGTCTCCCGATAGACATCACTTTATTGTGCTTTATGTCTCCCAATAGACATTACAGCAGTATCCAGTCCTCAGGACTGCTCAAATGAATGATTAAATGAACTTGCCCAAGGTTCAACACCACTGCTCAGGATTCGAACCCGGGTTTTCTTAGTTGTGAGTCCGAAGCTCTAGCCGCTGCACTACTCGAGTAACAGTTAACACTGTATCATTTTGTGCTTGATGTATTTTCCAGACATAATAAAGATGCTGTCTTCAAGTTAAGTAATTTAACAGCTTTCCATTGATGCCTATTTATTGTTATTCCCAGTTCATCTTTCAGAAGATTTGCTGTTTTTAAAAACTGCTTTTGGATTCGCTGTCATTTGTACAGATTGCTATTTCTATGAAGACTTGTGGTGCATGAACAGTTTTGCCATGGGCACCACTCTATGTAATGTTCAAGACATGTGTAATGATGTACTTTGGTGTTTCAAGCTATCGTCTGACTGTGTCAATCAACTGTCATGTGTATTGTCAGGTGGCTCCACATTGAGACGATGTTCGCAGTGGCCCAAAAGCAGTGGACATACATATATGACAACCAGGGCATTGAGTTGCATTGTTTGAAGGCAATCGACTGTGCACTCCGCCTTGAATTCCTGCCCTATCACTTCCTTCTTGTGTCTGCCGTGCGTATCAGAAGGGATATCACATTGTTTGTATTCAACACGCTTGTTCTCTATTATGCAACATTACCATTATTGCGTCTTATATTAGAGAATTTGGACATTGGAAACTGTACTATTGTGGAAACACAATAAAGATGCATGCACGTAGTTGTTCTATAAATGTTGTTATATAGATCACACGCACATACGTACAGACGTGCATGCACACATACACACACAACATACACGCACAACACGCAAGCACGCACAGTGAAGAGTGAAGAGTGTAGACTTGTTTGCAGGATGACATTGTGCATTCTGTGTTTCCCTTTTTTACAGAGTTCGAAAGGTTATATATCTTACTTGGATGTGTCAGTTGGCCAGAAAGTGGCGGGCTACACGACCGGACTCGGACGACTGGATGTCATGTGTCAGAACCCACGCAATGCAGTCATCCACCTGGGGCATTCTGGAGGTCAGTTCACTGGTCACCCACCTAGGGCATTCTGGAGGTCAGTTAATAATAATAAGATAACTTCTGTTGTGCCTAAATCCTTTGAAACCAAGCTCAGAGGCACATAAAAACAAAATGATTGGTCAATCTCGAAATCCATAAGCAGTATTCCAGTTGTCAACAGATGGGTCAAGGCACTAGGGAGCTATGGTGGATAAGCAAAGTTGTAAAGATAAGTTTTTAAATGACGACATAATTTTTTATATTTTCAACTGATCTAACACTAAGATGGAGCATATTCCAAAGAGTTTGTGCAGCAACAGAAAAAGCCCTAATTCTAATGTTAGTGTTGAATCTAGGAAAAAAAGTAGGTCAGAACTAGATGATCGAAGCTGGATAGGTTTTCTTACAGGAGTAAGCAATGAAAGCAAATAAGATGGTTTCTTACTGGACAATGCCTGGTATGTAATGGTACAGATCTTAAATATTATATGATATCATACAGGAAGCCAATGCAAAGACTTCAAAAGTGGTACAGAGTGAGAAAAATAAGGAGATCTTGTAACTACACTTGCTAGACAATTTTGGACATGCTGAAGTTTTGTCAGTCAACCAGTGAAAGATATCTTGGAGGCAACCACTAAGTTGGTTAAGGGAGCGATTTGTATCCAGGGTAGCCAACGAAATGTAGATCTGAGTATCATCAGCATAAAGATGATGATCCAAGTTACGTCTTTGTATAACAGAGCTTAGTGGCATGGTGTAAAGAGTAAAAAGCAAAGGCCCAAGAACAGAAACCTGGGGAACATCAAATAACATTGTCGGTGCAGCTGAAAAGCAGTTCAGTGGTCATCCACCTGGGGCATTCTGGAGGTCTGTTAAGTGGTCATCCACCTGGGGCATTCAGAGGTCAGTTAAGTGGTCATCCACCTAGGGCATTCTGGAAGTCAGTTCAGTGGTCATCCATCTAGGGCATTCAGGGGTCATTCCAGTTGTCATCCATCTAGGACATTCAGGGGGTCAGTTCAGTGGTCATCCATCTAGGGCATTCAGGGGTTCAGTTCAGTGGTCATCCACCTTGGGCATTCAGGGGTCATTCCAGTGGTCATCCATCTAGTACATTCAGGGGGTCAGTTCAGTGGTCATCCATCTAGGGCATTCAGGGGTCAGTTCAGTGGTTATCCATCTAGGGTATTCAAAGGTCAGTTCAGTGGTCATCCACCTAGGGCTTTCAGGGAGGGTGTGGAGGAGTGGCTGGTGAAGGCAGTGATGACGTTGTACAGTGAGGCGAGCACCGAAGGTGGGGGTGCACCAGGGCTCAGTATTGAGCCCTCTGCTGTTTGCCATTGTGATGGACGTGGTGATGAAGGAGGCGAGAGGAGGACTGCCCTGGGAGCTGCTGTTCGCAGACGATCTTGTCCTTATGGCAGTGAACAGGGAAGAACTGAGAAGGAGCTGGTGGAGTGGCGCACAAGCTTGGTGGCCAAAGGACTAAAGGTGAACGCCGGGAAGTCGAAGGTGATGGTCAGCATAGGTGACAGAGGAGTGATGTCAGAGTCTGGTGCATGGCCATGTAGAGTCTGTTGCAAGGGTGTAGCCGCTAACTCGCTTCAGTGTACATCGTGTACGAAATGGGTCCACAGGAGATGCAGTGGTGTGAAGGGCAGCCTGCAGACAGTGAGCGCAACATTTGAGTGCAAGAGGTGTCGGGGAGAGTTACCCCCTGCGGAGGTGATGGAAGAGGGCTTGGAGGTGGATGGAGAGACATACAACAGAGTAGACGACAACTTCTGCTACCTGGGCGACATGCTAAGTGCGAAGGGTGAGGTGGATGCAGTGGTAACAGCGAGAGTGAGGTGTGCCTGGCAGAAGTTCAGGGAGTTAACACCCTTCCTGTCTTCCAAAGCACCCCCCCCTGAAGATGAAGGGCCAGGTGTACAAAGCTTGTGTCAGAAGTTGCCTGTTGTGGTGGTGCGAGACATGGGCCATGAAGACCGATCATGACATGAGGATGGAAAGGGTTGAGATGAGGATGGTGAGATGGATGTGTGGCACATCACTCAGCGACAGACAGCCCAGTTCAGAGCTTAGAAGACGAGTAGGAGTGGAGGCGATTGGGGATGTGATCAAAAGAAGCAGGCTGAGGTGGTATGGGCATGTAGAGCGAAAGGACGACGAGGACTGGGTGAAGGGCTGTACAAAGTAAGTGGTGGAGGGGACAGCTCCTGTCGGCAGACCAAGGAAGACCTGGCAGAACTCTGTGTCTGCAGACTTGAATCTGATGGGTATCGACCATTGGTATGCACGGGACCGTGGCAAGTGGAAGAGGGCAATGGGAAGAAAGGCTAACCCAGCAGAGCGTGGAAACACCGCCTCTAAACGACAATGATGATAACGCTTGCTTCTTTATGTCAGAAGATAACTTCTGCATTGATACTAAAATTAATTGATAAAAGGGAGTAAGTGACACTAAGTGACCAAATAAACAATGTCACAAAAAGTACTCCTCATACACACAGTCAAATAGTCCATAGAATTGTGGATAGCTACTTTGCCATAACATGCAAAACAGAGCAGAACAAATGCACATTTTAAGTTGCTCCTTTTTGCAATTTTTCACCAGAACTAAGGAAAATGTTGAGGCAAGTTAACTGATTCTATAAAATGTTATGATGATGTGTATGACAGGCACGCTGTGATTGTGCCATGGTGACACTTGTTCTCCCCAGGTACTGTCACCCTGTGACCTCACCCCGTGATTGTGTCTTGGTGACACTTGTTCTCCCCAAGTACTGTCACCCAGTGATTGTGTCATTGTGATGTCCACAGGTACTGTCACCCTGTGGTCACCCAATGTGAAGGAGCCACTGGTGAAGATGTTGTGTCATGGCAGCAGCACCCGCTCTATTGCTGCTGACCAGACTGGAAGGTCAGTTGTCTCTCTCTCTCTCTCTCCCTCTCCCTCTCCCTCTCCCTCTCCCTCTCCCTCTCCCTCTCCCTCTCCCTCTCTCCCTCCCTTTCTCCCTCCCTTTAGATACATGGTGACATCAGGTGTAAAGTGTGAGAGGGTGTATGGGTGTCTGTTGATATATGGTGACATCAGGTGTTTATTGAGAGGGTGTGTGGGTGTCTGTATATACACGGGTGACACCAGATGTAGACTGAGGTGTGTGGGTGTCTGTAGACACATGGTGACATCAGATGTAAACTGTGAGAAGGTGTGTGGGTGTCTGTAGACACATGGTGACATCAGGTGTAGATTGTGAGAGGGTGTAGATTGTGAGAGGGTGTGCGGGTGACTGTAGATACATGGTGACATCAGATGTAAACTGTGAAAAGGTGTGTGGGTGTCTGTAGACACATGGTGACATCAGGGGTAGACTGTGAGAGGGTGTGTGGGTGTCTGTAGATACATGGTGACAGATGTAAATTGTGAGAAGGTGTGTGGGTGTCAGTAGATGCATGGTGACATCAGGTGTAAACTGTGAGAAGGTGTGTGTGCGTGTGTGTGTGTCTTTAGATACATGGTGACATCAGGTGTAAACTGAGAGAAGGTGTGTGGGTGTCTGTATATACATGGTGACATCAGATGTATACTGTGAGAATGTGTGTGGGTGTCTGTAGAAACATGACATCAGGTGTAGACTGTGAGAGGGTGCGTGGGTAGATACATGGTGACATCAGATGTAAACTGTGAGAAGGTGTGTGGGTGTCTGTAGATATGTGGTGACATCAGGTGTAAACTGTGAGAGGGTGTGTGTGTATTGTAGATACATGGTGACATCAGGTGTAGACTGTGAGAGGGTGTGTGTGTATTGTAGATACATGGTGACATCATGTGTAGACTGTGAGAGGGTGTGTGGGTGTCTGTAGATTAGTGCTGGTTCGATATTCGATATATCGAAGTATCGCGATACTTGTGAAAGTTCGATACCGATTCTTCATGGTATCGCGATACTTCAATATAATTGGTATCGAACGGCCACGTTTCGATACCTTCGATATTTCGATACCTTCGATATTTTGATACCTTCAATACTTCATCGATATCAAGTCCATTCGATGTCGATGCGAAGACGTAACATCGTTTACGAAGTTACGACCGGATGTACGGGAACTACGGCTACACCGCTACGGGCTTCGCTTAATTCGTAACTTGACAGGGTTTACTATGTTGTAAGTGTTAGGCCGCTTACGCGTGGTTCTTTAAAAACATAACATATAACATCTGAGTGGTTTTAGAAAGCGTTTTTTGTGGAGTCAGCTTAAAAAAAGTTTGTATCTAAATATTTATTTAAGTGCGATCTTAGACTTAGGCTTAGCTTAGCCTCGATTATTCAACTCCAAGCCTCGTTACTCGACGTTAGGTGGCACTGCTGTTTGCCTCGCACTCTACCGCATGGCAAAAACACACAACATCCTAGTAATTGTATTGAGTGTTTATTGCACGGATTAGTATTCATGAATCTAGTTTAATAATAATATAAATAATTATTCAAGCGCGACACACTAGCCTCGTTTACCCAGGTTGAGTTTGGTGGCGCTATGTTTTGATGTTTGGTGGCGCCACCATTTGCCGTACTCGCTCAACCACGACGAACGACAAAATGTCAAAACGCGCATCGCCAATTTGGCAGTTTTTTAACAAAGACGGAAACACGGTAGAGTGTATACTATGCCATAAACGCTTCCCCCAAGCTAGTGGGGGAAATACGTCGAATTTAACGAAACATGTCAATGTCCATCATCCAAGAGATTATCAAAACATGATGATGGAAAGTCGTGGTCAACAAGAGCGACGTGTTCCATCTTCGATAGTGACCAAGCAATGGACATCTAATTACAGTCGAAGTGAATCACCATCGGTGGCCGAGTCTACTGCGGCGACAGCGTCAAGAAGTGAGGTACGCGATGTAACTGTGAGTGGCGATGATGACACGCCTACAGCCTCTACTGCCACTGGCCCTAGTAGGCAAAAACCTAGCAGTTTCACCAGAGGCAGAGGCAGAAACCGAACTGTTTCCGACATGTTCGCATCCGCAAACATGTATGACGCAAAGTCAACTTATCACCAAAAATTGACAAGGAGTGTTGTCAATTTCATTTGCAAAGAAGCACTGCCTGAGGCTGTGTACACTGTAGAAAAGGAGGGCTTAAAATCATTACTGGAGGCATTTGATCCACGGTAAGTGCTTTCAAACAAACTTTACAAAGACAAAGTGTTTTCTGTTCACAATGACACAATGTGAATAACTAGACTAATAGTAACATAACCAAAATATAGCCTATGCCCATACTACAGTCTAGGGGAATACGGCCTGATTATTTATAGCCAATAATTATATATTCATAGACAGTGAAATGCATGTGATCCGAATTATAATAAACCAACAAGTATATACATGAATAGAATAGACACCATAAACCTGGGAAGTAAAAGATCCCACAGGGGATAAATGTGTAACCTGTAGTGGACTCGCAACTTCTAACAGTATTTTGTCCCGAGCAACGCCATGTTGCTCATCTAGTAGTGTATGTTTTGCAGATATGCACTTCCAAGCAGAAGCTACTTTAGCAAGACGGCTATCCCAAAGCTGTACAACGAAGTGTCCGAAAGGCTGCGGCATAGCCTGAGCTACATCGACTACTACTCATGCACGACTGATCTGTGGAGTTCCCGCACCACCGACCCGTACATGTCACTAACAATCCACTACATAGAGAACTGGGAACTGCAGTCAAAATGTCACCAAGTGTTATACACACCACAGGATCATACAAGACAGCTTAGAAAGGTGGAATTTGGATCCCTCCAAATTGACTGCGTTCACAACTGACAATGCGGCAAACATTGTGAAGGCGTGTCAGCTGGCAGGATTTCAAAGGTTTCAGTGTTTTGGGCACAGGCTCAATCTGGCTGTTACAAACAGTATCAAGGACGATCCCAGGGTCAATCGTGCGACTGCTGTGTGTCGAAAGCTAACGACCCACTTCTCTCACAGCCACAAAAAGAAGCAAGCACTGACAGCGGCTCAGATTGAGCTAAAGTTGCCCCAGCACTCCCTGATCGCGGTTTGTGAGACACGATGGGGTTCAAAGTTCAAGATGATGCAGCGCGCCCTTGAACAAGAACCTGCAATTAGGAGAGTCCTGTCCCAAGACAGAAAAGCAAGTCATCTTGTTCCAACATGGCAGGATGTGGATATTCTCGAGAGTGTTGTCAAGGCGTTGGAACCGGTAGCTGACTTCACAGATATGCTGTCAGGTAAGCTATCCAATGCATGGTCATCTAGCATCAAAATCTGTATGCAGACTCACATAACATTAGTTTATAGTCATCATTCCAAAGCTGTAACAGTTTACAATGTAAGATTGAGCTTTTCATGCATCAGCTCATGAATAGTTTTATCATACAATATAAACACCTATTTGCACAATCAGATGGGTTTGCAAATGAATTAAACATATTTATGAAGAATAATATACTATTCAACCGTTAATACTTAATACATAATTAGTGTTTCTTCAGAGTTTAATACACAAATGGCAATTGTTTTGAAAAAGTGTACAATAATGTGCATTGTACTTAGCTTGAATTTATCATATTGATTATATTTATATATACAAAGTTGTGATTGCTGGGCCTTCAGCAAAGTCTTTCATGTCTGCAAATTGTAATTGGTCTGTTTCATTGTATCATTCTGCAACAAAAACGTGCTCATTAGGGATCGTCTCAGAAACATCGATGTCCGATACATTATCGGTCGATCTTCGTCGATTCACTGTTACTCTCTGTCATATGCCTATGTGCATTAACTTTGAATAAAAACAGATTAAAAAAATGTGTATTAAAACTAATTCGAAAACAAATGAAAACACAGAACAAGAGCTAAAATGTTATTTTATTTGTTCTTGATACAATGCGAATCACTGCTCAGGGCTCCCACAGTCCTAAATGCAACACTGCTGCTTTTGGCTAGATTCATCCTTGTGCTTCTTCAGCAGGTAGTATGTGCTGTAGCTATGTGCACAGACCTTGCCGCCAGATTCTTTTTGATTGCAGATGGGCGCAAACAAATCTGAAACTAAACATCGATGTTCGATGCCAACACAAAAATGCGTCTAACCCTCCCCCTATGAATGTAATTACCTCTGATATCGGACATTGGCGTTTCTGAGATGATCCCTTAGTCATTAGTTAAAGAACATCAGCATTCTTGTTTGACAGGGGAAACATCTGTCACAGTGTCGCTTGTGTGGCCTACCCTGTGCCTGTTTGAGCAAGAGCTGCTAAAGGAAGAAGAGGCAGACACACAGCTAACGAAAGACATCAAGAGGAGGATTGTCTCCTACTTGTACGAGAAGTACACTAGTGACCCACAATGCGAGAACCTAATGAAAGTAGCAACCTACCTTGACCCAAGGTTCAAGAATCAGTATGCTGACAAACGCAAGGAAGTTCTTGTTGAGATGGAGTCTTCCAACCCCCCTAGTACTGAGCCACTGACAGGCGTGATTGTCACTGAAGAAACAGGTGGCTCGACTTGTAGGAAGAGAAAACTTTCTGATTTCTTTAAATCACCTCAAAGTCATGAGACAGAGACCGATCACAGTAAATTTGAGAGGGAACTTGATCTGTATGAACGAAGTCCCCAAGTTGAGGACAAAAGTGTCAATGTACTCACTTGGTGGCGACAGAATCAAACTGTGTACCCCAAAGTGTGCAAGGTTGCACAGAAGTACTTTTGTGTGCCTGCAACATCAGTGCCTTCAGAGCGAGTGTTCAGCTGTGCTGGTACTATTGTAAGTGATCGGCGAACGTGTTTGACACCAGAAAAGGTAAACCAGCTGTTGTTTCTCAATAAAAATATGTGAGTAGGCACTGATGTTGCAGAATACTGATGTTCACTTATATGAGACTATTTAATTGAGTACAGAATGACCCTTAGAGTAACACAGTTACTGAGAACAATTGCATTAACATTATGTTATTTGCATGTTATTGTTCAGCTGTACTTGCTGACAGTAACTTAAGGAGACACGCGACTTGGAATTTAGCTGCTATTTGCAAACAGCTGGGGTGAAGTACAGTTATTAATTTCAAATAATTCAATGCAATTTTATTTATTTATTATTACTAGGTATTTTATTGCAATTGTCTGTATTGTTTTAATGTTAAATTACTTTTATAACAGTAACCAATTAGACAACAATTACAACTGTTATTTGTTTATTGAAATAAAATGAAAATTGCATATTAATCGTTGTTTGCATGACTATATCAATTAGTATGTATCGATGGTTAAGTTTAAAATTGAATAGGTGTACCGTATAGTTCCCAACAGACACTCGGAACGTATGCTAAGACTTGGGTGCACGACTACTTGTTTCTTAAAAGTGGCACCAGGCAACACTTTTCAGACACACATAGTCAGCACATCTACCTAACTGACTGATGCAACATCGACACATGACAAGAATGCAACATGTTCCAGCTATGAATGACCTATCGAGCATCTGCAAGGTGGCGCTAGCAACAGTATTGCCATCAGTTATGTCTAGCATGCATTCATTCATGAAAAATCTATTTTTATACATATTTTTCTAATGAAAAACTGTTTGTGCTTCTATGCCATTAGACTAGATGGATAGTGTTTCTATTGGGATCTAGACTGTATATGAATTACACTTAGACAACGTAAGTATCGAGTATCGAACAAAATTCTGGTATCGATCGATATCGAAGAATTCTGGTATCGAACCAGCACTACTGTAGATACATGGTGACATCAGGTGTAGAGTGTGAGAGGGTGTGTGGGTGTCTATAGATACACATTGACATCATGTGTAGAGTATGAGAGGGTGTGTGGGTGTCTGTAGATACATGGTGACATCAGATATGGAGTGTGAGAGAGTGTGTGGGTGTATGTAGATACATGGTGACATCAGCTGTAAACTGTTAGAAGGTGTGTTGGTGCATGTAGGTACATGATGACACCAGGTGTAAACTGTGAGAAGGTGAGTGGGTGTCTGTAGATACATGGTGACATCAGGTGTAGACTGTGAGAAGGTGTGTGTGTGTGTGTGTGTGTGTCTGTAGATATATGGTGACATCAGGTGTAGACTGACATGGTGTGTGGATGTCTGTAGGTACATGGCAACATCAGGTGTAGAATGTGAGATGGTGTGTAGGTGTCTGTAGGTACATGGTGACATTGGGTATAGACTGATGTGTGGGTGTTTGTAGGTACATGGCGACGTCAGGTATAGATCGTACAATCAAGATATGGGATCTACGCATGTTCAAGCAGCTGCAGTCATACAAGGTGGCTGCGGGCGCTGGTCACCTTGCATTCAGTCAGCGGTCACTCCTGGCAGCCGGCATGGGCAATGTCATTGAGGTAATTTAGAGTGTCCACTGATGCCATTAACATATATGTTGGCCAGTGCACTGGGACCAGTCATTGTGGTGACAGTTAGCTAGTAATCTATGCTAGATATGCACAAATCTGCCACATAATCCCTGACTTGTGTGCTTCACAAAGCATAGGAAAACAAACATTCACATTACATTTGTTCAAACCATCTGACTTGTTTAGTTGTTATCTTGTTGTTCTATCTTAATTTCTATCTTAATTCTTTAATATGTGTTGAAACATGACTGAATGAGTCGGATGTAAGTGAACTTGATTTCAAGAAAACACTGTTTTTACATTGCACAGTGACTTCACGATTTTGACTTTTGTCTCCAAATGATACTTTAATGTCTTTTCTATCGTTTGGCAATGGTTTTTTCACTTATATTAATATTTAGTACCTATTAGAACCTTTTTAGAAAAGAGTACGTAACATTTCATGCATGAATTCCGTAAAAACAAAAGCAATAAATTGCACATGTTCCTGTTGCATTTTTGGAGATATCCATCAACGGAAGGTGGACATATTTGGTACTATGAGAAAGCCCAGCATGTCTACTTTCCATATGTGGCAAGGGAATTCCCTGCTAACATGAATTTTAGCCAATAGAAGCACCTGACCCAGAGGTCTGTCTGTAAACAAGTCAACTGCCGCTGGCCTCGTAACTGATACAGGTCCGCTCATTGGCTTACACTGTAAGTGCATGCACAGTGCACCCTTTCTTGTCGATGGGCGATGGGCTTGTTGTTTAGAAACATTCCTCAAATACTGTTTCAATAATCTCAGTAAGCAATTTGCAAAATATATCTTCAACAAAGAGCATGACTTGGGAGTATATTTCGAATGCAGGAATAGTTCAAAATGGCCGAATTTGGAACAACAATGCAGGTGTAGCGATGCTTGATCACGTGTTGCAGCCTTCGATGTCAGGGCCTAGCCCTTGTAGATGGACAATTAAGTTGATAAAGCCACGTAGCTTAGGTGTTATAATTATCCTTGTACAGCAATTATATAAAATTCCATTACATTCAGCTTTGTTAATGTCATGTTACGTTGTTGCTCAGTTCTAATACGCCGTTTGTGTGTGCAGGGATTATGTAATGTTATAAAAGGACTTATTTTTTACTATAGTTATATACAGCTTTTTGGTCGTAATATTATTAATGTCACGTATTTGGTTTTATGTTTGGAAAATACCATTAGCCAACACTGCTAAATTTCAGATAAATCTGTTAAGTTTAACTAAGGTAATTTGAAGTAGACATGTGTAAACATGTACATGAACTTCAACTGTGTTTTTCTCAAAATGAACATTTCTACCCCAGTCATGTGGCATAACTTTAACTATGTCCATGTTTTATGTACCATTAGAAAGAGTAACACCTCTTCTTTCCAAAGGT
Source organism: Paraescarpia echinospica (assembly GCA_020002185.1). Taxonomy (NCBI): domain Eukaryota; kingdom Metazoa; phylum Annelida; class Polychaeta; order Sabellida; family Siboglinidae; genus Paraescarpia; species Paraescarpia echinospica. Next base: position 34,824,774 of record CM034540.1, on the reverse strand, counting down.
ATTGATAACTCAATTTTTCATTTTTTAACATGTGACTCATTTTGACAAGACTCGATACATGTTCTTTTCCTATATGAATTGTTAATGTATTTCTTTACCCAACATTAACAAACAGAGAGACATGGTGGCAGCAATGTCTTACACCTGAAGACAGCGTCAGCATCCCATCCATAAGTGGAGTGCTATGCCCTGATATGAACCATTCTATGAGAAATACATCTGGTGTACAGAAACTTCTTAAATCATACAAGGCTACTAGTCCCTACAACCTCCAACCAGATCCCCAGGGGAAGTTTTCACAGAAATTAGGCCAGCACTGACTGATCTTTTTATCACTCACATCTGGATACGGAGAGGTAATGAAGTGTATAGTGAGATCATGGACTACTTGGACACACACACAAGATTCTGTCTGATCAACAAAACGGCATCAGGAAGAGGAGATCGTGTGAAAGTCAGTTGATCCTTACACTACATCACCTTGCAGCTGCACTAGCGGAGGGAGATCAGATCTGTGCTTTTTTTTGGACTTCAGTAAGGCATTTGACATGTTCCACTGGGAAGCAAACTGCAAGAGTGGGAGAAGAATGGGAGATGGCATTCAATGCAAGCCAATCCAAGTGTAAAGTGGATTGAATCATGCAGAAACAAAATCCAGTTACATCTACCAAACCATCCATGGTTGCAATCTCACCATTGTCAAGAAAGGATCACAACAGCAAGCAACTTGTCCTTAAATGCCCATATAGGTGCCATCACGATGAAGGCAAGGAAACTCTAGCTGCCCAACAAAAATCAGTGCTATGACTAGTAGCACCACACTGTAGCAAACATTGTAGCCCAATTTTAACCTGCACCATGTTCACTGTGGCACCTCGCTTTACCGTCACCTCGGTAGTGCAGCCAACTTGCAATTAAGATCACCCTAGGACAGTCTCATATTATTTTCACATACAGTAAAGTATTGGATATTAGTCCCATTAATACGGTCACCTCGCTATCCGGGTCACTTTTATCCAGTCCAGAAGGTTTCTGAGCAGATTTTACAGACAAATGCAGTGGCGCGGAAACAGTGCCAGTGCCAGTGGGCTTCGTCTTCGATGCTGACAATATGGCATCGTCTGTTTAGCGTCTCGGTGTTTGTTTAACGATCAAATGAGTCTGTCTGTTTGAATTAGCATAGATGTCTAGATTTTGAATGATAAAACAATATGTTTTGTAAATTGTTAAGCTAAATCATTGTGTTATTTTACTGGCATGATTGAGTGATAATAGGTTGCAAGAAATATCCTGTGGCCCCTCTTGTGCTTAACGTAAAACTTAGCCTAAAATTAAGAGGCTCTGTTTGCATTCACGACAAAGCCTGCTTGATCTTAATCAGCATATATCAAAAGAAATATCATGTCAGCAAATAACATATTGTAACAAGAATATTATGTTTAGTAGTATAATTTATGGGCCCCATAATTTATAAAAAAATCCACAATGCTATCAGTAGCATCAATACGCAAACATCATGCGGTGTGTGAGGCATGCGTATGAGCGTGTGTGTGTATCTAAATGCTAATTGTAATCCAAAGTTACTGTTGACCAATTCATCAGACAAATAACTGTATCCATTAATAAAACATACGCTACACCACACATGATAATACATACTAAACTGGTAGATGTTCATTGCTGTTAAAAATAGCATGCATATGTAGGCCTATGACGATGTTCCCAATCCCTGTGATGCTTCAGTCCACTCAGTATTATGGTCACCTCGCTATTAAGGTCACTTTGGTCCAGTCCCATGGGTGACCGTAATACCGAGGTTCCACTGTATACACATATTGAAGAAGAAAAGGCAATGTACAACAGTGTATTCACATAAATAGCCAACTGCCCCAAAACAACTACAGCTCTTTCTACACTGTATGATTACTCTTTCTGAAAAGTATAATACCAAACAGCACAGTATGGTTTATTTACATCCACTTCTTCCAGAATGTAAACATTACAAATATAATTGATTTGAGAGTCATGAACTGGGATGTATTTTTTCCTGGTCTGTGTAGATCTACCGAGACTGTTGCGAGCAGACGATCGAATCGCCCTATCTGAGCCATCGACTCCATGAACCTGTTGACAACCTACAGTTCTGCCCGTATGAGGATGTGCTGGGTGTCGGACATGCTGACGGCTTCTCCAGTCTCCTTGTCCCAGGTCTGTATTTCTCTGTATCAACTGATGACTTCTCCAGTCTACTTGTCCCGTGTCTGTATCTCTCTGTATCGACTGATGACTTCTCCAGTCTCCTTGTCCCACGTCTGTACCTCTGTGTATTAACTGATGACTTCTCCAGTGTCCTTGTTCAAGGTCTGTATCTCTCAGTATCAACTGATGACTTCTCCTGTCTCCTTGTCCGAGGTCTGTATCCTTGTATCAACTGATGACTTCTCCAGTCTCCTTGTCCCCAGGTCTGTATCTCTCTGCATCAACTGATGTCTTCTCCATTCTCCTAGTCCTAAGTCTGTATATGTCTGTATCAACTGATGACTTCTCCAGTCTCCTTGTCCGAGGTCTGTATCCTAGTATCAACTGATGACTTCTCCAGTCTCCTTGTCTCAGGTCTGTATATGTCTGTATCAACTTGATGACTTCTCCAGTCTCTTGGTCAAAAGTCTGTATCTCTCTGTATCAATTGATGATTTCTCCAGTCTCCTTGTCCAAGGTCTGTATGTCTCTGTATCAACTGATGACTTCTCCAGTCTCTTTGTCCGAGGTCTGTATCTCTGTATCAACTGATGACTTCTCCAGTCTCCTAGTCCCACGTCTGTATCTCTGTATATCAACTGATGACTTCTCCTGTCTTCTTGTCCGAGGTCTATATCCTTGTATCAGCTGATGACTTCTCCAGTCTCCTTGTCCCCAGGTCTGTATCTCTCTGCATCAACTGATGTCTTCTCCACTCTCCTAGTCATATGTCTGTATCAACTGACGACTTCTCCAGTCTCTTTGTCCGAGGTCTGTATCTCTCTGTATCAACTGATGACTTCTCCAGTCTCCTTGTCCGAGGTCTGTATCCTAGTATCAACTGATGACTTCTCCAGTCTCTTTGTCCCAGGTCGGTATCGCTCTGTATCAACAGATGACTTCTCCAGTCTCTTTGTCTGAGGTCTGTATCTCTGTGTATCATCTGATGACTTCTCAAGTATCCTTGTCCGAGGTCTGTATCCTAGTATCAACTGATGACTTCTCCAGTCTCTTTGTCCCAGGTCGGTATCGCTCTGTATCAGCTGATGACTTCTCCAGTCTCCTTGTCCCACGTCTGTATCTCTGTGTATCAACTGATGACTTCTCCAGTGTCCTTGTTCAAGGTCTGTATCTCTCAGTATCAACTGATGACTTCTCCAGTCTCCTTGTCCCAGGTCTGTATCTCTCTGTATCAACTGATGACTTCTCCAGTGTCCTTGGCCCAGGTCTGTATTTCTCTGTATCAACTGATGACTTGTCCAGTCTCCTTGTCCAAGGTCTGTATCTCTCTGTAGCAACTGATGACTTGTCCAGTCTCTTTGTCCAAAGTCTGTATCTCTCTGTATCAACTGATGACTTCTCCAGTCTCCTTGTCCCAGGTCTGTATCTCTCTGTATCAACTGATGACTAGACTACTCCAGTCACCTCGTCCTGTGTGTTGTTGATTTTAGCAACATCAAATAATAATTAGGTGACAAACATGATTTGAAGTCTTTTTTACATTTGGTAGACATTCATCAGATACAACTTCAATTACTTAAGTAGCAACCATGTCAAATTTGGTGTCACTGGAGAGCATTTTATATCGACTTTCTGAATATATTCAAATCCATTCACATATCTGCAATATGTGCTTCCTGAGGCCATGCAGAGCATGGTGAAGCCAAATGTGCAGGTTAAACAATTCCGTGCAATATATTCTTATTATGGAAGATATTCTTCATAACTCCAAGATTAAATTATAATAGCAAGAATTAAACTTACATTGGAGCTGTATTTGAAACTAGGAACATTTTTATCCGTCTACAGCGGATCTTGATCATGCACTGATGTTCTGATTGTTCAGTGTGTAATGTGTCTGTGATGATCCCATCTGTTATGATCCCATCTGTGATGATCCCATCTGTTATGATCCCATGTGTTATGATCCCATCTGTGATGATCCCATCTGTGATGATCCCATCTGTTATGATCCCATGTGTTATGATCCCATCTGTTATGATCCCATCTGTGATGATCCCATCTGTTATGATCCCATCTGTTATGATCCCATCTGTTATGATCCCATCTGTGATGATCCCATCTGTGATGATCCCATCTGTTATGATCCCATCTGTTATGATCCCATCTGTGATGATCCCATCTGTTATGATCCCCTCTGTTATGATCCCATCTGTTATGCAGTACGTCTGTTTTCTCTTCAGTTTGCCAAATTAAGCTATGAAACTTTTTTTTAAAGATTTTTTGTTTTTGACAAACAGGCGCAGGTGAAGCAAACTTTGATGCCCTTGAGGCAAACCCCTTCATGACGAAGACCCAACGGCGCCAGGCAGAGGTGAAGATGCTGCTTGAAAAGGTAAGTAATGAGGCATACACTATAAATATGTGGTACAGCACAACTTGAATTGGCAAATATGCATCACAATTAGTACAGTGATGCCACAATAAAACATTAACATGAAAGCTAATGGTGACACCCACCAAGGTCATGTCACCAGTGTGAAAGGTCACAATGGTTAACCTTTTTATGAAAATCTCACTTATAATTTATAAAATAATTGAGAGATTATCCTTTTGCATAACATACGGCTAACTTGTGAGAATGTGTCAGTGGGCCTGGTGTTTGACATGGCCCTATGGTAACTTGTCAGAATGTGTCGGTGGGTCTGGTGGTTGACATGGCCCTATGGTAACTTGTCAGAATGTGTCAGTGGGCCTGGTGGTTGACATGGCCCTATGCTAACTTGTGAGAATGTGTCAGTGGGCCTAGTGGTTGACATGGCCCTATGCTAACTTGTGAGAATGTGTCAGTGGGTCTGGTGTTTGACATGGCCCTATGCTAACTTGTCAGAATGTGTCAGTGGGCCTGGTGGTTGACATGGCCCTATGCTAACTTATGAAAATGTGTCAGTGGGCCTGGTGGTGGACTTGGCCCTATGCTAACTTGTGAGAATGTGTCAGTGGGCCTGGTGGTTGACATGGCCCTATGCTAACCTGTGAGAATGTGTCATTGGGCCTGGTGGTTGACTTGGCCCTATGCTAACCCGTGAGAAGGTGACAGTGGACCTGGTAGTTGATGTGAACAAACTGCAATTCAGGTACAAAATGGACTGGGATTTTAAGAGATACCTGGCAATAATGGCGATCATAATGACGATCAGCAAGCTTACAATGTTGTAGTCGAAGAACTGCATGTTTTCTGTGCCTTGCTGTGTACATATCATGTATGTTCTCTTTGTGTTACTGTGTAGACATCATGTATGTTCTCTGTGTGTTTCTGTTTACACATCATGTATGTTCTCTGTGTGTTACTGTGTACACATCATGTATGTTCTCTGTGTGTTACTGTGTACACATCATGTATGTTCTCTGTGTATTACTGTGTACACATCTTGTATGTTCTCTGTGTATTACTGTGTACACATCTTGTATGTTCTCTGTGTATTACTGTGTACACATCATGTATGTTCTCTGTGTGTTTCTGTGTACACATCATGTATGTTCTCTGTGTATTACTGTGTACACATCTTGTATGTTCTCTGTGTGTTTCTGTGTACACATCATGTATGTTCTCTGTGTGTTACTGTGTACACATCATGTATGTTCTCTGTGTGTTTCTGTGTACACATCATGTATGTTCTCTGTGTATTACTGTGTACACATCTTGTATGTTCTCTGTGTGTTTCTGTGTACACATCATGTATGTTCTCTGTGTATTACTGTGTACACATCTTGTATGTTCTCTGTGTGTTTCTGTGTACACATCATGTATGTTCTCTGTGTATTACTGTGTACACATCTTGTATGTTCTCTGTGTGTTTCTGTGTACACATCATGTATGTTCTCTGTGTATTACTGTGTACACATCTTGTATGTTCTCTGTGTGTTTCTGTGTACACATCATGTATGTTCTCTGTGTATTACTGTGTACACATCTTGTATGTTATCTGTGTGTTTCTGTGTACACATCATGTATGTTCTCTGTGTATTACTGTGTACACATCTTGTATGTTCTCTGTGTTTCTGTGTACACATCATATATGTTCTCTGTGTGTTACTGTGTACACATCATATATTGTCTCTGTGTGTTACTGTGTATGCATTATGTATGTTCTCTGTGTATTATTGTGTACACATCATGTATGTTCTCTGTGTGTTACTGTGTATACATCATGTCTGTTGTCTGTGTAGATTCAGCCGGACATGATAACACTGGACACAAGTACCCTTGGTCAACTTGACACCCAAACACTTCAGCAGAAGCTTGAAGAGAAGAAGAAACTCCTGGTAAGAGCTCACCGACACAAATGTCATATGAAATATGCGTCAGAGATATTTGGACCTACAGGTTAAAATCTCATGATATTTATAAAGGCAAGGATTGTAAATATTATCAAATATATAAAATTAATGTGGACCTCCCTTCGGCCCAAAGGACTAATGCCATCACTCTGTGTCCGCCGTCCACCATGTGCTGTTAGCTGCCATATCTCAGAAACCGTTCAGCAACTTTTTCTCTAATTTTGCATAGACATATCTTAGGGTACTGTCACTGTGCACGAGAAATCTGTATTTGATTGAATCATTCTAAGAGCACCTTAGGGCCCCCAAAAGGCCAAATTTCCCTGCTATTTCTCTACTGCTGCCTCCAGCAGCCACTACTGATTTCTATTTATAACTGGATAGTGGACTTTGCCCTGATCACTGGGGTTGCTGAGTTGGGGGACCAGCTGTAAATCTGTGTATTGGACTAGTAGTCAGCTCAGTGACTGCCATTGTTCCAGTGTCAAACTGAATGCCTCCATGTGGGCTGTAACTATAATGTGTAATGGGAATCCATTATCAATACCACATGCCTTTTTGTTTTTGAGTTTTTTTTGCATTAGTACCTCATCTTAAATGAATGGTCTGTTTGTGTTCGATTGACTGGGGAATCTTTCTTGGATCAAAAGGTATCTCATTAGCTGCAGTTTCACTTTCAGGTTTTTCACCGAGTTTTTCAAAGTGGTTCATAAACTTATCCAGCGAAATATTTCCACATTGTTCACTGCTGTTACTTGCTTTATTAAGTATATCCCAGTATTCTGCAGGCTTGCTATGTTTTAGGTTGCGCAAGTTTTCAAGTAACTGTTTATGGTAGCATTTTGATATTTGTTTTATAAAGCATTCATACCCTCTAGTCAATTCTCGTAATCTCTGCATTAGCTTCGTCATTTTTTATTTTCTTTAGTCTACCTTTTGCTCTCAAAAAATCTGTCCTCTTAGTTTTACACATAAAGACATAATCTGGCAAGTCTTTGTAGCAGCACATTTGTACTTCCAGTGTATCATTGCAACATAACATACATACTGTGTGCCACATTTGAATGTCATGCATGTATTATTTCCATGCAATCCATTTGCATATATAATATAAACTTCAACAGCCGTTTTCTTCATTTTTTGACCCTTACCATGTTCAATGCTCCATAACTTTGCAAATTTTTGTAGCAGTCATAATTTTTGAAACTGTGTAAAGCACCCTACCCAACTTTTACAACAATGTAAGAAAACAATGTTACAATTTTTCCGACTTATCACTCATTTGGTCAGCCGGGGTCACATATCGATGTATTAGTCCAAAGGACTTGAGGGCCACTTGGCCCATTTTTAAATATATTTATTATGTTGATGCTCATTGGTTTCTACCAACATCTTCTGGTGGTGTACATCTTCTGGTGGTGTATGTGAATGATGTAAGCATATTCTTGTTACTTTCTGCAGTATCTGAAGCCCCAGAAGGTTGACTTTGAGCCACGGCATCGCAAGAAGGGTGCTGGGAAGACAGGGCGCCTCGAGAGACGCAAGAAGGGTGTGAAGGAGGAGCGCAAACGGGTCGAGGTCCGTGACTTTGTGCGCAACAAGCAGCTTCACACTGATGCAACCAACAACGATGAAGACCACAATGATAACAGCATGAACAGAGAGAAACACATGACACGCTATGACGTCTTTCAGCGGTTTCAGAAAAGCCAAATGTAGATTATTATGTTGTGGAGGTGATCACGCAGTGCACATCATGTAATGAAGTATTATTAAAATGCAGTGCTAAAAACTGTGCTGTGTTAATTCAGAGGCTACTGTTAGAAAACGTTGTGTCCATTCATCTCAAGAAATTTTGACAAAAATACGGATTTAGCACAAAAATCATGGTGAACAAATTTATACCATGTGACCATCTAAGAATTTGTACTTTTTAATGTTCTGAACTTACTGTTCATTGCAAAGGTGCTCAGTCAACTCAAAGGAATTGGCATGTATTGAGATGTGTACTTGTGCTGTTGCAGCACCCGCTGCCATAATGATGCCAACACCCACTCTAGCATTTCACTCTTCCATAAAAGGAAGCCTACGCCATAATTAGCTGAGGCTCCATCTAGTTCAGTTGTTGGATGAGCTGTTTGGTGTGGCCTACGTTGATGGCAGTGCAACTGGCTTTTTTGACCAAATGCTGAATATGACATACTTATCAACATCGAAATATTTGATGGTTTATAACAAACCTGTTTTGTACCAATTTTATAAGTTTTTCATACACACCATCACATTTGTTTATTACACGTATGTGCCGTGAACTCCAGTCCCCTGACTCATGATACTACCGGGGGTAGTTTGGTTGATGACACGTAAGTCTGCAGATACAGTACATACAATCTAGTTTCCTTGTTTTATGCAGATTAGCACATTTCTGGACATTTACATTCAAATAAGCCCCGATATGCGCACATAATTTTCTGGCTAAACGTGAGACGGTCGCAGAATGAATTCATGTTTGCATGTTTATTTTTTCTTATGTATTAACCATGTCTAAATACAACTTTATAATTAATAAACACATCTGCAGAGTACATGTCTCCTTTCCGTCAGGAAATCCGCTCGATATCCATGAATGCAAGCTTTTATTGACCAAGGACTGTCCATCATAGCAGAATATGTTGCGATTTATCGATTCAAGTAGTTTGAGCCGCTTCGTCAACAACGTTATCTTGTAAAAGGGTTTCTCACATGCGCTTTTTTGGCCACACCAGCTGTCTCCTGCAAATGTAACATGCCATTAAAGGGAATGCACAACCTATTTATTGGTTAACTAAACGACAGTTTAACACGATATTGCAATATTGAATGTATTAGCAGTCGCTGTATTCACATATGTCTAAATGCAAACGATGTCTTCCTGAAGTATTCTTACTGGAAGCTATAACAAGTGAGCAATGTTTCACAATACCGGTTCCGTAAAACGTCCCTGAGTGAATGGCAGACATAATTCTATTACGTAACAATCGCAGAGAACACACATTTATGCTGCGAATAATCGATTAAAGTCCTAAAATGGTATGAACTCTTAACCTAGGCACCAGAATAAAATTGGAGGGTCTGAGCTTGAGCACCACACAGCTGTCGACTTGATTGATGACATCGGAAGACGGGGGGGGGGGGGGGGGTACTGTTGAACATTCACAATTTTTTAAGCTCTTCAACCTATTCGAAAACCTCGATTTGCACCCCAGAGGCTCGCCAACAAAACCCACCTTCAGGCTCTTCAAAAAATCTAATTACATCCAACACATATCAGGGGGGGGCTAATCTTATCTCCAGCTCCCACCAACCAACATTACACCAGAAATTGCTCAACACTTCCCTAAATATTATGAGGCTAATCCTATCTCCAACACCCTCCTCAAATATTGGGGACTCAACCCCAGCTCTGGCACCTTAGCTTAAAGGTGAATTGACCCGATTTTGTAAAACGATTGATAATATTTATAGTGAAACTAACATTGGTTTGGGAGATCCGATACAAAAGTAACACTGTTATCCACGTCGTCTAGATTATCCGCACAATTCAACAATGTATTATCTCATGCAAGATCTGTTCAGATCGGTAAACGCAAATATTTTAATAACAAAAATCAAATTTTCAAGCGACTAAATTTCTAAGTACAATTCCAAGTTTGTGAATGTTTTTTTGTTCTAGACTACATTTTCGGACTACAAAAGCACCGGGGATGTTGGTTAATTTTGGAAAAATCTGAACACATCGCTAGCGTAAATATGACATCCTTCACCTATACACGATGGTATGTAGGGTCGGTTACGCTTGTAACAACTAGTACAGTTGACTGTTGACACACGGGCGCGCACGCACACACACACACAGCCGCTACTATCCTAAATGTTTCAACATTCCCATCTCCATACAATGACACAGACCAACGTCTATTATATATATATAATAGTGTTAACATAAATAAACGTAAATTAAATAATCATGATTAAGTGAGAAGGTCAATGTTTGCTCACTTACTGTAGCGAATCCGTATTGTCCGACTTGACGCCATCTGCAGAGCCGACTGCCGTCGATGGTGCACTACGTCCAATCCTGCAAACATCATTGGCATTGATTGACTGGCAGCTGCCAACGGCAAAGATCAGTATGTGTGTGTGCATGTTGTGTTGCGTGTGTGTGCAATATATATACAGTATATCTAATTAAAAAACATTGTGTTGGGGGAGCGACCAAATCAAACACGAACTAGCCGGTGGCCCCAATCGTGACGCCGGTCGATGATGCATCCACTCGCGAGAAAACGACGGTGTCATGCTCCGCCTATTGATTCTATTCTAAGACTACAACTTGTATACAGTCTCGACCAAGCACTAGCCGCCACGGGGACGGACGAACGTCACATGTGTCAGACTATCACTAAGCAGCCCGGAACAGATCGACTAGTAAGGTGGGACCTGAGCATGAATGGTGCCATAGAAACGGAAGTACGACCACCCCGCCACAGAGATGACGTGGCAAATCAAACTGCAGAAGATCGAGATGCGATGTCGACTCATCGTCAGCGCTATACACGTCGATGAAGCATGTGCGCTCGCTGTACGATGTTGCTGTCCGCCAGGCACTCGCAGGGACACCTGACGGGTCCACAGACCAGCGATGGGAACGACTGAAGGCAGAGTAGTATGTTGCGTTGAACAGAAGGTATGGTTGGAGCGGAGCGAGAGCAATGACGTCACTTCCTGTGCACATAGGTCAAAGTTCACTTCCTATGCACAAAGGTCAAGGCCAAAGTTCTAGGTTAAGATGCAGTCCGCGCGTGTAGTTTCTAATCTGCAGTCCGCGCGTGTATTTTTCTACTCTGAGGTCCGTGCTTATTCGGCACGCCCACGTGACTTTTCGGCATGCACACGTGACCTTTATGTTCTGTCGAACTTTTATAAAGGCCTGCGTCTGCTTTTGTGCTCATTACGTCTTACATTTTGGAAGATGAACAACATGACTAGCGATAACGTCCGACAAGGGTGCTCGTATGCCGATGCGATCAGAGGGCTGCAGGCCATCAGAGTGTGGCGGGGTTGCCTCCCCCTACTTCCGGCGATGGCCTTCTCGGCACTAGGGGCCAGCGCAACCACCGTCCCAGATGGTAAGTGATTATTAATATTATTTCCATTTCACTATTTTTTCGTATTTGTAATTATCTAGCATTAAGACACTTATGAAAACACGACGTCTAATAAAAATCCTTCATACGTTTAGAAAGTTGCCCGTCGGACTCCGCCGGCACAACCTCTCGTCGCAGCCGCTGATGCCCTACCACCACCGCCCTCCGTGAAACCACCACCGCCCTCCCTGGCTCCCTTCCGCTGTCCGACCTGCGCCATTCATTTTACAAGAAGAAACAACTGGAAGAGACACGTCGCCCGCGGCATCTGCCTGGCTCCCATGTACTTCCCCTAAAATGGCGGCTCGAACTCATTTCCTAGCAATGTGCCGTCCCCTTGTGCTTGCGTCCGCTAAAAAGGCGCCTCCCACTCATTTCCTGTCAACAGTGCGTCCCGTGACATTACATCCATCAAAATGGCGTCCCGTGTGTTTACTTCCGTCAAAATGGCGTCCCCGTGTGTTTACTTCCCGTAAACATTGCGTCCCGTGACATTACTTCCTATCGACATACTCGTCCCTCCTAGCCCTAGTGAAATTCCTACTACAGACTCTTTAAATATTCTAAATGTTATTAAAATCTTCTTGTAGCATTTTATAGAAGGGCCGGCCAAAAGGCCGGCTTTGCCGACCCCGCCTCCGTCCGTAGCGGCCCCGACGTCCCTGCCCCCGTCCTTGGCGGCCCCGATGACCCTGCCTCCGTTCTTGACGGCACCGACGATCCCGCCTCCGTCTCCGACCAACCTGGGGAAGGTGCTACCGCACTTTGCCTGTTGTATGTGCGGTAGCACCTTCACAAAAAGAAGGAATTGGTGGCGGCGTGTAAAAGAGAGGCGATGCCAAAGAAAAATGGAAAAACATCAGCAGCGGCAAGAACATATTGAAGACATAATGGTTAGTTAGAATTGATCATCGTTTAATTTTTTTCAGGCGCTGCTACAAAAATCACATGGATCTCTTTATGTTGTGTATATCATTATTAAAAGTCAGCTTGCGCTTCTTTCCATCCACGCACACTCACACGCACACGCACACACATTCATATTTTGTACTCTGGATTATATCAGTATCGTGATCATTGTCATTGTTACGTCACAACATTTATGCATTGTATCATGAGGAATTGTTGGGTTTAATACAAATACAAACTTTCTACATTATGCCTTGTGTCTTCTGCAAACTAGCCCTGAATCCTAGTCGGAACATTGTGCTACACGATAGGTGTCGGAACGTTTTTAATATTGGGGAGCTGAAGCTCACCAAAACCCTTAAACTATACCCCAATTGAAGCTCATCAAAAACTCCAACTGAATCCCCTATCCGAAATGTTGGGGGTAAGCGCATCTCCAGTTACTCACCCGCCTCGGTTCCGATGCATTTGTATATACACTGTATGCACACGAATAACGAAATACATTTATTTACGTTATACCCCAAAAAGTGCCAACAAATTGATAACACATTATGGGTGACAAGACCATGAAAAGATGGAACTGAAAGAATAATGTGCACTGACAAAGTATATACATTATAATACTAGTACACATTACGCAGAATTTGCCGATGATATTGTTGAATTGCATACATAAATAACCTAACAAAACAAAACTATACATCATTATACACACACAAAATATCTGGCTAACATCATTCAAACAGGCAGATATCACTGGCTATACAGGCCGAGTTCATTGCTGCATAGGCCGGAGTCACTACAGCACACATATTGCTATCGATTCTGGTCAGCAACAGTCCCCTAAACAGGCCGAGGTCACTGGCTGACTTCACCGAAACAGGTCGAGATCACTCGGACCGAGATCGTGAAAGGCCGATATCACTGTGAAGCTTGTGTCCTTACAAAAGAGCATTTAAGTAAACGACCGTCCGCGCGAGACCGTTGGTCACATCAGACCTCGGTTCCTGGCGAGGAAGCAAAGCCCTTGTTATGTCATAGTCGTCTCGTAGTCGGCTCGTCACGCTTGACGACGTAAACCAATCAACACCGATCAACGCATCACAACAACAGAGATGGCCGAAATTAGGAAAGGCCTCCAGTTCTTGAGTTCATCCTTTGAGGAAATAAAAAATCGAACAGAGACACTGAAAAACGAAATGCTGACCTCGTGGCGACCATCAACTCAAAAGATGAACGGATACAGAAACTGGAGACGAAACTCAACGACCTTGAACAAAATTCAAAGGAGAAACACATCATCGTCAATGGTCTTAACACACACAGTTGTGCTTCTGCCGCCGCCTCACCGACACGTAAACCAATCACGCACAGCGCTTCTTCGACCGACACTAATGATATCAAAAATAGCACCATGTTAGCAAATGTTGTTGGGTTTGCAAAAGTCAAACTAGATGTCGTCAAACAACCATGTGTCTTCACAGCGATTCACGAACTACAAGCTCGGCGAGATGGCAAGCGCCCCGTTATCGTGCAGCTGCATTCGACAACTCCGCCATGGCCGGTCCCAAGCCCGGATGAGAAAGGAGGAGCGTTGAGCGTGGGGCTAGCACCCCCACCTCGTAAAAAAACTACTTGCTACAGAAACGTCGACAACAGAATTTACAGAGAACACATGCCTGGAAGAGGAAGGGTCTTCATCTCAAGGACCTATGACGCCATGTGGTGAAAGCCGAGAGACCACGGAAGCCACAGGGCCGAGCACCCTTCTTTCGACCAAGCAAATTAATATGGGAACATGGAACGTGAAGACCATGTACCAGACAGGAAAGACAGCACAAGTAGCAGCGGAAATGAAAAACTACAACCTTGCACTGCTGGGAATCAGCGAGACAAGATGGACACAGTCAGGACAGAGAAGAATACTTACAGCAGAGATGTTACTTTTCTCGGGACATGAAGAAGACGATGCCCCCCACACTGAAGGTGTATCACTCATGCTATCAAGACCGGCAAAGAGGGCGTTGATAGGATGGGAAGCGCATGGACCAAGAATCATCACAGCATCCTTCAGAACAAAGAACAAGAAAATCAAGATGAATGTCATCCAGTGCTACGCACCAACGAACGATAGTGATGAAGAAACCAAAGACCAGTTCTACAGCAGACTACAAAGCATCTTGGACAAGTGCCGAGAAAAGGATGTGACCATCCTTATGGGAGATTTCAATGCGAAGATTGGAATGGACAACAATGGATATGAAGAAGTGATGGGAACCCATGGTGTTGGAGAGATGAACGAGAATGGAGAGAGATTTGCGGACACATGTGCACTGAACAAGGTTGTCATCGGAGGCAGCATTTTCACACACAAAAGGATACACAAGACTACATGGGTGTCACCCGACCACGTTACAGAGAACCAGATAGATCACATCTGCATAGGCAAGAGATTCAGGAGGTCACTTCAAGATGTAAGAGTGAAGAGGGGAGCTGACGTTGCATCCGACCATTACCTGCTGGTTGCTAGACTGAAACTCAAGCTGAAGAAAAATTGGATGGAGACAGCAACAAAGAGACGAAAGTACAATGTCGGCCTCCTGAAAGATCCACAAACAAGAGAGGAATACAAGCTGAACCTTGCTAACAAATTCCAAGTGCTACAAGAGCTGCATGATGAAGAATCTGACCTGAACAGCCAGTGGCAGAACACCAAAAGGACACTGACATCAACTTGCCAAGAAATGGTTGGCCTGAAGAAACAGCAACATAAAGATTGGATCACAGCAGAAACCTTGCGCAGGATCCAAGTGCGGAAGGAGAAGAAATCAGCAGTAAACAACAGTCGAACAAGAGCAGCAAAGGCAAAGGCACAGGAAGAGCATACAGAATCCAACAGAGAAGTAAAGAAGAGTGTAAAAACAGACAAGCGCAACTACATTGATAGCCTGGCAGAAGAGGCAGAGCAAGCTGCAGGCAGCGGAAATATGAGACAGCTGTACGACACCACCAGGAAATTATCAGGCAAGCAGAGCAAACCAGAACGACCAGTTAAAGACAAGGAAGGAAAGATCATCACAGGAACTGAGAAACAGCTCAACAGATGGGCTGAACATTTTGAAGAACTTTTGAACAGACCTACCCCACCGAACCCCCCAGACATACAGCCAGCAGAAGCGGATCTACCCATCAATTATGACAAGCCTACCAAGGAAGAAATCAGGAGGGCCATAAAGCAGCTGAAGAATAACAAAGCAGCAGGACCGGACGAGATTCCTGCAGAAGCACTCAAGGCAGATACAGACATCTCTGTGGAACTACTGTACCCTCTCTTTGGAAAGATCTGGAAAAAAGAAGAGGTGCCATCAGACTAGAGAGAGGGATACCTCATAAAACTCCCCAAGAAAGGAGACCTCAGCAACTGTTCCAACTGCAGAGGAATCACACTTCTGTCAGTGCCAGGGAAAGTGTTCAACAGGATCATCTTGGAGAGAATGAAAGATGCAGTCGACCCACTGCTGAGAGATCAGCAAGCTGGATTCCGCCCGAACAGACCATGCGTAGATCAAATCGCAACACTGCGCATCATAGTAGAGCAATCCTTGGAGTGGAACTCCTCGCTCTACATCAACTTCGTTGACTACAAAAAGGCGTTTGACAGCATAGACAAGGAGACTCTGTGGAAACTACTACGACATTATGGCATACCAACCAAACTGGTCAACCTGGTTAAGAATAGTTATGAAGGAACAGGCTGCAGAGTAATCCATGGAGGACAGCAAAAGAACCGTTTCGAAGTGAAGACTGGACTTAGACAAGGCTGCCTGCTGTCCCCGTTCCTCTTTCTCCTGGCCATCGATTGGATACTGAAGACATGCACAACCCAGAGAAGAAATGGAATCCAGTGGACACTGTGGACGCAACTGGAGGACTTGGACTTTGCCGACGATCTGGCACTGTTGTCCCACAGCCACCTGTAGATGCAGGAGAAGACCACTGAACTGGCAGTCATCTCCTCACAAGTGGGCCTCAACATACATAAAGGAAAGACAAAGGTCCTCAAGGTTAATACAGCCAGCACTGAGCCAGTCACACTGGAAGGGAGTGCACTTGAAGAGGTAGAGGCCTTCACATACCTGGGTAGCATCATCAACAAGCAGGGTGGCACAGACGCGGATGTTAGAGCAAGTATTGGCAAGGCGAGAGGAGCATTTATACAGCTCAAGAACATCTGGAGCTCCAAAGTATTGTCATTACACACGAAGATCCGACTGTTTAACTCCAACGTGAAGTCAGTCCTACTGTATGGAGCAGAGACATGGAGGACAACTAACAACACCACCAAGAAAGTACAAACCTTCATCAACAACTGTCTAAGAAGAATCCTCCAGATCCGCTGGCCAGACACCATCAGCAACATGGACTTGTGGAGGAGAACACACCAACTGTCTGCCAAAGATGAAATAAGAAGAAGACGATGGGGATGGATTGGTCACACGCTCCGGAAACCAGCATCAACTATCACCAGACAAGCTCTGACATGGAACCCACAAGGCAGGAGAAAAAGAGGTCGTCCAAAGAACCCGTGGCGAAGGGACCTCCATGCGGACACCAAGAAGACAGGACACACTTGGAGACAGCTTGAAACAAGAGCCCAGGACAGAGGACTCCGGAGAGCTGTTGTCGACTGCCTATGCCCCAGGAGGGACGATGGGCACAAGTAAGTAAGTAAGCATTCGACAAGCAAGAAAGCAGAGTTGATGAGGAAACGCCATGCACTGAAACGATCATCTGACTGCATAAAACGCAGAGATATTTCGAGAAGCCAGACGTCTCAAGCGGGAACACTGCGTGGACAGTGCGTGGACAATGAACTGCTCAATGTTTGTAAAAGTACGTAACACGAAGGACCAGATGAGATGCCTTGCTGTCAGTACAAACACCAGTGATTACCAGTGAGGACATGTTGTGTGAACTACACATTAAGTTATGTGCGTTTACTAAAACGCATTTTCTTTTCTCTTTTTTTTCGTTGCCCTCAAAGATTAATGAGTGACGAATTATGTTTTTCCTTTTTATAGCGTGAACGATGATGACAGTGTATTTAATCATTGTGCTAGTGTAAATCACAGTTCAAACAGGAATATTGATTTTGATCCCTTATTGAATCACAACCTTGATGCAATACAATATTCTGATCTTGGTGCTTGTAATTATGATGAAGACAGATCGATTATACATCATACGTAGTCTCAATGCAAATTTTCATAACATTAAACATTTCTTGCAGACACTTAATATTGCTTTTTATATAATAGCAATATCAGAAACATGGGTAGAGGCAGACACAACCACAGAATATGATTTACCATACTATCAGGTCTTTCACACAGCACGACATAACAACAAAGGCGGAGGTGTCGCTATATATGTCAATAATAGACTTGACTGTATACTTGTTGACAGCAAATCTGTCAGTGTTGAAAATATCGTTGAATGTGTTATGGTGGAGTTGAATATGAAAAAGATGGAAAATGCAATTGTTAGTTGCATGTATAGAACGCCAGGCACCAATTTAAGCGCCTTCTGTGAATCCGCAAAAATTATTCTTAGTGGCACAGCAACAAAGCAACAAGACTATGTTTATATGTGGATATTTCTATATTGATATATTGAAGCACAACTTGCACAACTATACAAGGGTTTTCTTAGATCTGATGTACAGTTATGGATTTTACCCTTTAATAACCAAGCTGAGTAGAATTACCGATATCATGGCTACACTTATTGATAATATTTTTTACGAATGAAATGCGGTTTCAAGTAAATAGTGGCCTGCTGATTAATGATATCAGTGATCATCTACCCGTTTTTGCAATTTGCCGTTATCACATTGCATGCAGGTGTTCAAGTTCTCCTAAGTATAGAAGAATTATAGATAACAATACAATTGGCAATCTTAAAAAATAGGTAAATCAACGTACATGGCTAAACGTGACAGACACATCAGATGTTAACTTGACATACAACAATTTTATATGTGATTTTCAAGATGTAATAAACAAACTTTGCCCGGTAAAGCAAATTGAAATACGGATAATCGTAACCCATAACCCATGAATTATAAATGGACTGAAAAATGCATGTAAAAAGAAAAACCGTCTCTACAAAATATTCCTGTCGTCTAGGACAGCAGCAGCAGAAACCTAATATATAATATAAACAAATAAACTTACCTCAATTTTGGGATCATCAAAAACGTTTACTACGATCTTTTCAAATTGGAATTTTTCCTAAAAAGTTGAAAGTTGCCAAGGTCTTACCACTTTTTAAATCAGGAAGCAACATTGATATAAATAACTATAGGCCTATTTCCATGCTTCCACAATTTTCAAAAATGTTAGATAAGTTATATAACAATAGGTTTAATACATTTATACAAATGTGTGATATATTGAACCCTTGTCAGGATGGGTTTAGGGGGGAAATGCCCACCACACATGCCATTGTAAAAGTTGTGTCTAAAATTACAAATTTATTAAATATTATTTTATGGTATTCGTGGTGTTCCTTATCAGTGGAAGAGAAGTTACTTATGAAATAGAACACAACATGTTAGCTACGAAGGATATATATCTGATCATTTACGGATATTGTGTGGTGTCCCACAAGGATCAATATTAGGTCCGCAACTGTTTTTAATATATGTTAATGACATGTGTAATGTGTCGAAGCTGTTAAAGTTTATCTTATTCGCTGACGATAGAAATCCGGTAAATTAACTGTGTGCGGAGTTTAAGTTTAATCAGATGTATACGTGGTTCTGTGTAAACACATTAGCACTGAGCATTTCTAAAACTAATTATATATTGTTTGGGAGATACAGACATTAAAAAGACGTTACAATTATTATCAACAATAATGCTATAAAGAGAGTTCAAGCTACTAAATACTTTCCATTTCTATGTGTCTTAATTGATGAATCATTAATACTAGAAGAACACCATTAACGCGGTAAAATCTAAGTTATCAAAAGTAGCATATGTAATGTATAAAGTTAGCCACTGTATAGATCAATCTAGCATGCGTACTTTGTATTATTCATTGTTCTTACCGCACTTGGTGTATTGTTCTGAAATATGGGGAAACACCTACGTGACAAACGTACAATGTATTATATTGCTACAGAAAAGAGTGGTACGATTAATCCACGGTGCGAGACGATGTGATCATACAAATAACTTGTTTTATAACTCTCGCATTTTAAAACTCAAGGATATAGTTGAGCTAAAAGCTATTTTATTTATGTTCGACGCATATCGTAATGTCTTAACAAATGACCTTCAATAGTTATTTGTAAAGAGCTCACCATCATACACCGTGCGTAGAACACATCAGTTTATGAGAGAAAATGTGCACACACAGGTTTATATATATATATATATATATATAAAGATTTATACACACACACACACACACACATATATATATATATATATACATATAAACATGTGTGTCGTCACTCGTCAGCACGCAAGTGATGACTGATGTTATGATTTATAACTCGTCTACTGGATGTACTGTATAAGCTAACAGAACGAGGCCAACGCGCGGGTCCTTGAGGGACTCAAAATGAAACATGGTGAAGATTCACTTTCACCAAAAGGAGCATGTGCTTCTCTATCAACTTTAAATGACTGTTTCACGGACATCTTGTTGTAGGTGGAAACATGTAAATTGAAACCAAATCAAGATAAAACGGACCGAATTATTATCGGCACAAAACAGGAAAGGATAATAATAATAAGGTAACATTTTTGCGCCTAAGTCCTTGGAAACCAAGCTCAGAAGCGCATCAAGGCAAAGGGGTTGGCTAATCTTACAACAGATAAGCAGTATTTAAGTTGTCACTAGATGGGTGGATACGCCAGGGATAAACAATATTATGCAAATTAAGTTTTTAAAAGACGGTGGAATTGTATAATTATTTTTCAACTAATTTAGCACTAAGAGGGAACAAAAAGTTGGTATTGCAACATAAAAGTCCTAGTTCCAATATTACTATTGACTCTAGGAACAAGAAGTAAATCAGAACTAGATGATCGAAGCTGGATAGAAACAGGGTTTCTCAGGTTATATTAGTTGACAATGATACAACACTAACATATACCGTTCGAAATATAGGTGTTGTCTTTGATAGTGACTTCAGCTTTCACCAGTATATATTTTACAAGTTTATAAATTCTGTTTCTACCATACACGTGATCTCCGTTGAATGTGGCGTCATTTATCTTTACTACTAAATCCAATATCAATAATATTCTAATTAGTAGTTGCTTTTATTACTGCAGCTCATTGCTAAATAATATTGCTAAAAGGGACTTTTTAGTCTAAATGGCCGCGTCGTCGTCAATTTCTACTGGAATAACATATGAAATGGTGAGATGTAAATGGTAGAACCATCAACTGTTTATTTCAACATTTAATTATTATACTAAAACAAGGATGCCATCGGCATCAATTAATTAATGACCAACGCACATAATACGTCTAATGATAACCGTAATTGGTTCCTATGATTAAGTGCAAATAAGAAATTCCGTAAATCGATAAGACAATCGATAACTACCGGTCTAAGAATTATATTTTGGCTAATTTCGTCAATAAGACTACCGCCTTCCAGAATAGCAGACTGC
The DNA here is from genome assembly GCA_020002185.1 of Paraescarpia echinospica. NCBI lineage: Eukaryota > Metazoa > Annelida > Polychaeta > Sabellida > Siboglinidae > Paraescarpia > Paraescarpia echinospica. The sequence continues at coordinate 34,803,440 of CM034540.1, read as the reverse complement.
AGCCAGGGCGACGGCATTTAATATTCTCTTCGTTCGATGCGTTCAGTGATTGTTTTCCTCGCGCCGGCGGGATCTGTTGCTGTGTTACACGACAGCTTGCGTTCGGCTACTAGCAGTTGGCGACATACACAATATCCTGGTTGACAACGGCACGAAAAGATCACCCGATTCTCATGGAAATGAGAGTGCCCAAAAGTAATTGCAATAGCTAACTCCATAAACCCATTCTATTTCATACTGTGAAAATATGGTAAATAATATAGACTGTTCAATGTATCATCACTGTGGATGAAATGGCGCAATCGATTGTAACAATACTGTCATGGCGAAATCCTTCCGGTACATGCCGGACGGGTTTTCTCTGGGCTTTTCCTAGACAGTCAATGTACATTTATATGAGTTTGGAATCACACACGGATGTTCTGTACTTCATAATAGGGCAGGCTAGGAAAATGTAGCTCTCGCATGTCTTTGTTTGAAAGCTCTTGTGCTGTCTGCCTTATGCGCTCCACCAACTATATGCGCTGACAAACTGAGTTTGGAGTGTAGGTTTAGCGTTAGGTGTTGCACCTGACCCACCTGCTGGAGAATATGTTGATATTTTATGTATTATGGCTTAATGATGTTCCGTTTATTGGTGATCCGCTTTTATCTGGATGGAATTGTATGATACCATATCCCCTTCCACGGCTCTATTTTAGTCAGGCTTAAAATGCGCTGAGTACACGTACCCGTAGGCATAGACAGTGTTAGCATAATATAATATCTTTATAATATATTAGTCGCAAGTTTACCGTTACTGAAAAGGAATATTTACTTTTGAGTTCACTGAAAGACTGAAATAGCGTTTTGATCACTGATAGTATTATTGGTTAGTTTGTTTGATAAACGACGTTACCGTTTTAACACAGTGACTATTCATCCAACCATTGTGCAAACAAGTCATCATATATTGCTTATTGTCTAACGTATAAAGCGCTTTGATCTATCCAAAAGCCTGGATACTGTGCTATGTAAGAACGTACCTTTTATTAGCCCAACCACTAACCGTTTTTCTGCTGATAGCAGCATCTAGCGTAGGCAGTGCACTACATCGATATTAGTATTATAATTGAGTGGACTGTAATCAAATAAGTACATCATAAATACGGTTGCCTATATGCGTTAAACGCACAGCATTTGGGCGGATAATACATAATGTAAGCCTTTAATATCCTCACAGGGATTGGACAAATACCATTTGCCTAATTTTAACGGGTTCGTCTGTGAACTGCCATGTACCAGCAGTCCTTACTTACCTTGTCTGTCTCAGAAACGTATGTGAACGGCCATATATCAGCGGTCCTTACCTTGTCTGTCTCAGAAACGTCTGTGAACGGCCTTGTATCAGCGGTCCTTACCTTGTCTGTCTCAGAGACGTCTGTGCACGGCCTTGTATCAGCAGTCCTTACCTTGTCTGTCTCAGAAACGTCTGTGAACGGCCTTGTATCAGCGGTCCTTACCTTGTCTGTCTCAGAGACGTCTGTGCACGGCCTTGTATCAGTAGTCCTTACCTTGTCTGTCTCAGAGACGTCAAGTAGCGATTCAACGACACCAGATATTGCCTGTATTCTTCAACCGTATGGAATTGTCGTGGCATCAGTATTCTAGTAACAACATAATAGTCCACATCATCTGTGTGAATTGTTGCGTGGGCTGTGTAAGCCTACCGTTTTATATATTGGATACATGTGTATATACTATTGATTGTTTAGTTTCGAAAGGCGCAATACAAAACAGTATTTGGATCGAGTTTGTTTTGTAAATAAGAAATAAGCAATATGAAATGTAGAAGTTCCCCAAATACTCTGATAAGGACTGTGAAATACGCAAAACTGTACAAGTAAAACACATGGTATTGTAAACAGATGGACCTGTTAACCTTAGTGAAATGCTACCCAGACATACTACGACAGTGAGTATACGCAGACAGATACCTACCACGATTACTTAGAACATTTATAACCCTATCCATTTATTCAGTTTATACCACAAAAGGCATGTAATATTAAAATATTCAAGGTAACCATTCCGGTTGAGAGGGTTCGTTATAGATGTAACATGTAAAAGTTTAGAGAAACATTTTATGAACTCGGAAACAGTTCTGCAATGGTTTAAATGTCGTACCTGGAGTTGGATATGGCAGTCATGTACTTATTTAATGCTTGGATGTATTGCATGTACTGCTCCACGTTATCGAATGACTGCGGCCTCTCAGGCGGAGTCGGAGGTGCTGGCGCCGTCGTACTCAAGCACACCGCATGAAGCGCCACCAGTAGTATCACGAGAGCTCCGACTGACATCGTCGTTGCGTATGTTTTCTGGAATCAGTTAACGGTCCGACATGTAATATATACAAATAATGACTAGTTATAAAGGATGCGTATATATGTTATTATAATATTATACATTTTTTTAATATTATATATAATTTTATGTTTTTATTATATACATAATATATATATATACGCTCACACACGCACACACACGCACGCACGCACGCACACGCACACACACACACACTTCGACTTTGTCATTACTTACTCGTAGCGCTACCGAGGCTGCTTGCGTGCAAATTGAATGACGTCTACAACGGTTCTGAAGCAGAATATATCAATATCCCCAATTCCAGCGCCTGCACATGCGCATTCATGTCTCGTCAATTAGACTAATCATCTCGCACTAAAAGGCTATATACGTTCTAGCTGTGTGTTGCAGTTATATGCACTGTGCGTGTGTTGATGTTTGCGTCAACATGTTTGGCGACAAATAATGTGTTGTGTGTGACCCTGTTAATACACCTATTGTTTTGGTGTCTACATGCAATAACAACACCACGTAGTGTTTTCGTTGAAAATGTCCTGTTGGGGAAACTGTTGATTCGGTTGTCACGTCTTTGTATGCAGTACAACATTGAAACCCACTCAAATTGGGTAGACTGAGGCAGCGCGGCCCCTTTGGGTACGACGGCCTCTCGTCACGTACGCAAAATTTTAATTCTGAATGTCCCAAAATATTGCTGACGTATATCGGATAACTATTCAGAATGTTCAGCAACATGAGACAGGTGTAATTAAATCAGTGTATTTTACAAATATTTTAGCAAAACCGGAGCAATTCGTATATAATCACGAACTTAACTGGTGACATTATAATATTACTATTCAACTTGTATGTCAGACAAAAAAATATAAGACGAATATAAGTGTTTTGCATACATCGTGTTAAGATACACAGTTTGCATGTTGTATAAGAAGCCCCCTACCATTTTCTTATACAATACAAGGTTAACATACACGGGAGGCCGTCTTGTGGGACTCTTGCCTCATGGTATGGTGCGAGGACATTTATTGGGTACTCGTACTACTTTCATATGAAACTAATCTGCTTTGTCTATTGATTAAAAATAGCTTCCGTATGGGGAACACATATAGCTGTCTATAAGATGAACACATCAGAGACATGTTAGTTTTATGGTGGGTAATCGGAACGTTTTCCTTAGAGGGGCCCGGTTGACCCAGGCGACCCTAATACTTTTAGGTTAAAATACATTATAATTGTATGCATCGATGGATATCGGTTAACAGTAAAGGTAGACGACTCAGTCAATTTAAAATTAACCAGTCCGATAAAAAAAACTGGCTTCTAAGAGGTTCTTGAAATTGGTATGACTGGGCTACGTCAATTTCCAAGAATATGCAAATTAGTGGAAGCATGTGGAGTGGCTCACGGGACGCCATGGTTGTGGTCCTGTGACATGGATCCCCCTGTCTACACAAATTGTGTCACCCCTGCGGGACTCCGGCACGGGATAGCAGTGTGCACGAGCGCGGACGAGGAGAGGTGTGACGCGGGTTGCCTGTTTTGTATTCGGTGTTGGCTTTGTGATTAAACCTGTTTCCATTATTAAATTGTGTCGTTACGAGAATGTCACATTGGTGCCGTGACCAGTCACATCAGCCATTACAGGGAAGTACTGTTCGTTTCACGTTTTAACCTTGATTTATCTCGTTATTTCCATCCAAGTTCGTAATTGTTTTCGCAAATGCAAATGGCGCATTCAGCCGATCGAATCCTAAGGCTAAGGGCTGTTGAGCTGGGTAGCCCCTATCGTTATGCTACGCCTCAGTTCCCATCGACTGTTGACAGGTTAACACCCTGTCGCATTGATATGTCGGGAGCTTTCGAGGATGCCCCGCACGCTGAACTGTTTTCACCTACGCCAGCGGTTCCGTCCACAACAATGCCCGTTAACCCTTTAACGCCGGACGAGGTCAAGTTACGGCTATGGCACGCCGGATTGGAAAATGCCCGAAATTGCCGACGTTCTCGGGCAGTAAAGATGCCAACACAGTGGACGATTTTCTTAATCGTTTCGACACGATTGCCGATATTTGCGGTTGGACAGCTGGCCAACGTGCCCTCCAGTTGGAGATGGCTCTCGTGGGGGAAGCTTACCGTTTGATGATACATACCGTCCAGCCGAAAGACTACCGTTCTCTCCGTGCGGCACTGGTCTGGCACTATAGCCAGTTCGGTAGCGGAGTCGCTCTACGCAGGTTTAGGCAACGCAAACGGGTGCTACCGAGCCGTTGCGAGTTTTTACCAACGAACTGCTTGACCTGGCTCGTCAGGCATATCCGAATTGCGATATGCGCAGTCGTATGTCACTGGTCAAAGAGCAGTTTATAGCCACCTTGACTGATGAATTAACTCAGAGACTATGGTCTATTGAGAGTGATGCGCCACTCGAAAGGCTCGTACACATTGCCGAGAAGAGTGAACAATTTACCCACTGTACCGTTAAACCAGACAATGGCGGTATATATACTCTAGCAACACCGAGTTGCTATGAGGCGAGCTGTGATAACACATATGCCAATGATGATACTGGAATTTACGCACTAGTATCTCGTCTAAATATCGTGTTGCAAACACGCTCGCAGCATGGAGGTAATGATCATGGTACTCCAGTCTCGAGCACACGACAGACAGATCATAGTCGCAATACTCAACATTTGTATATCACCTGCTATAACTGCGGACAGCAGGGCCACATTGCACGCTATTGCTCAGCACCACGTCGTCGTCAGACCTTCTTTAGATCCAGGTTCGACGGTCAGGCTTCTAACTCACAGTGGCGCAGCAAAACTCCTCGTTCGCATAATGGGACACGATCGGATTCCCCAAACGGGGACAGGCTAGAATAAACCCGGGAAAAACTAGCCTTTCTCCGAACACTGATCCGGGAAATCAAGTAGACAAACATGTGCCACCTACCAGTAATCTTGGTGTAAACCCACGATTTTACAGAGTGAAGCCAGTTGATGGCTGGGTGAATCGTACATGCATGTATGGCATGGAATGTCTCCAACTTTTGGACGAAGGTGCCGCAGTGTCATTAATTGACCATCAAACTTACTTGGGTATCGCCGCTAGTCATCGCCCTCCGTTGCATCCTATACACACTCAGCTACAAACAGCAGATGGTGGCCAGATGAAATTATTTGGCGAGACAATCCTAGAGTTGGCATTTGATGGATTCCACACATCACAAGATGTCGTAGTAGCTGATATACGAGAACGTGGTGGAATTCTTGGGTTGGACTTCCTCCGTGAACATATAGGTGTGAAATGTCGATGCGGGATGGGTTGCTGAAGATTGGGCCCACAACATTTGCATTGACCAAACAGGGTAAGCAAGACACAGTTGCACGTGTTCGCCTAGAGCAATCTGTGGAAATTCCGCCAGCCATGGAACTAGTTGTTACTGGAAGAGCTGAAAATAAGCTGCAGTATGCTGGTGGCAGCACTGCCTTGCTGACACCAAGTGCTGGTCTAAAGACTGACACCGGGGTTGTTATGGGTGCATCGTTGGTTTCAAGTGGTATCAAGCACATACCAGTAGTACTCCTAAACCCCACGGATGAGTCGATATTTCTCCGTAAAGGTGGCACAGTTGGTGTGCTACAGTCGGTGCCATGCATTGAGGTCTTCAATGTATCAGACGAGGACTTGCCTTGTAAAGGATATGCTGAATCAGGACAGACGTATTCCAAATCTATGTCTGAACAACTTCCCCCAGCGCTAGACAAATTGTCTTCTGAACTGTCAGCAGAACTAAATTTGTCTCAGCAAGATGCTGTCCGAGCCGCTCTCCGACGTTATTCGGATGTTTTTGTTGAGATTAGTTCCCAGTTGGGTACGACTGGCCTTACAAAGCATAGATACTGGCGATGCTTACCCAATCCGCCAACGGGCTCGACACCTTCCGGTGGCTCAACAAGAGATAGAAGCAAGAGAAGTCCAGTTCATGCTGGATAAGGATATCATAGAACCGAGCACTAGTTCATGGAGTAGTCGGGTAGTCCTTGTAAAGAAGAAAGACGGTACAGTCCGGTTTTGTGTAGATTATCGTCGATTAAATGATGTCACCCGAAAGGATGCATACCCCCTGCCGTTGATTTCGGATACATTAGATGCTCTGGCTGGCTCTGAGTGGTTTTGTTCCCTTGATTTGGTATCTGGTTACTGGCAAGTGGAACTGGACGAACGAAATAAAGAGAAGACCGCATTCAGTACGCGGCAAGGTCTCTTCCAGTGGAAGGTCATGCCTTTTGGGCTCTGCAATGCCCCGGCAACATTTGAGCGTTTGATGGAGCTAGTTTTGAGAGGGTTGTGCTGGAAAAGTTGTTTGGTTTATCTTGACGATGTTATCGTCTATGGAAAGACCTTCGAAGAGACATTGCACCGCCTCACTACAGTGTGGGACAGATTCCGTGCTGCTGGCTTGACGATGAAAGCCAAGAAGTGTATACTATTCCAGACTGAGGTTTCCTATCTTGGCCACATAGTCTCCAGACACGGGATTGCTACAGATCCACAAAAGGTATCTGCAGTGCGAGACTGGCCTCGGCCTACTACGGTAAAAGAAGTTCGTCGATTTTTAGGCTTAGCATCCTATTATCGGCGCTTTCTACCATCGTTTGCTCACATTGCCAGCCCTTTGACGGCCATGACGAGGGCAAAGCGTTCTTTTACCTGGTCAGATACCAAAGAGAAGGCGTTCCGAGCCCTTCGACAGGCCCTTTGTGAAACGCCTGTTTTGGCATACCCCACTCGAAATGACGAGTTTGTTTTGTATACCGATGCGAGTGCAGAGGCCATTGGTAGTGTATTTTCACAACGCCAGGCGGGTGGTGAGAAAGTCATTGCCTATGCATCTAAGACCTTCAGTCGTACGCAGATTCGATACTGCACAACACACGGAGTTGTTGGCAGTAGTGACTTTTGTCAAACAATTTCACCACTATCTGTGGGCCGGCCATTCACCATTATCACAGATCATGCGTCACTGACATGGTTACTTAATGTTAAAGAACCTGAAGGAATGGTTGCACGGTGGCTCGTCACCCTTGGGGCCTATGATTTTCAGATTGTTCACCGACCAGGAAGCTCGATGGGTAATGCTGGTGCACTCTCCCGCAAGGTGTCACGACCATGCAAGCGGTCAGAGTGCAAGGATTGTACTCCAAATACGTGCAGTGAGCAACAAGCCTTACAGCAGCCCAATTCAAATCACAATGTTGTCCCTGCACTGTCCAACGACAATCTCTTGTTGGGCGAGATTGCTGGACAAATCGTGGATCCACCCAAAACATCTTGCCAATCTGGTTCCAATAGCCACTTTAATGATTGTTCATCATCTCCGGAGAAAGGCGCGGAAAGCGGAGTATTTGCAGTGCAGCGGGTCCCAAGTGTGACGTTACCGGACATGGCAAAGCGAAGACGAGAGCATTGATTGTATGCTCCGCCATAAGGATACCCGCACCCAGAGACCACCGTTTGCACAAGTCAGGGACCAAGATTACATGGCCAAGTTTTTATACCAACAATGGGACAAGTTGACCATAGTGGATGGCATTCTCTATCCTAAGAAGAAAGCCAGTTGTGACACCGAAGAGATAATCCAATTTGTGGTCCCTTCGCCAATGAGACGGCGACTTTTCCAGGCGGTACACTGCGACCGCCTTGGAGGGCACATGGGTCATAACAAATCAGTTGCCTCCCTGCAACGACGTTACTATTGGCCTAGGATGTCAGAGGACGTCAGTCGGTGGCTAACCCTGGGTAGGGACTGTGGACAGCGCAAACCGGCATCGGCTCCACACCGCGCTCCTCTGACTCAGATGGCAGTAGGAGTTCCTTGGGAACATATAGCAATGGACTTTATAGGTCCAATGCCCAACTCGGTAAGCGGAAACAAATACGTTCTAGTCGTCGAAGATTATTTCACGAAATGGGTTGAAGCCTTCCCCATACCCGACAAAGAAGCACTCACAGTAGCCGATAAACTAGTCACAGAGGTATTCTGTCGATTTGGCTGTCCAAGACAGCTTCATTCCGATCGGGGAAGGGAATTTGACAATAACATTCCAGCGATAGAAATACTCCAGAATATTTACTTGTCCGCCGGACAAGTAATTTTTGAAATCTACTTGTCCGTCAAAATGTTAACTTGTCCGAGACTCCGAGTGGTTGTGAAGGGGAATCAAAGCTTTCGGAAAAAAACTAAAAAGTCTATCTTATTTATGACAACAACACAATGTTCCTGCTGTTTCGTTTTGTGATCAAAGACACAATTTGATTTAATCTTCAAATTTTGAAAATGCAAAATTATATTTGCAACTATTTTCCGGTCCATTATTATTCATCACGAATATTAAAAGTAGACACGTTACATGATGTATACCAATATTTTAGTGATGCTGATATGAACGCTTTTATTAATAACAAATAATTATTACGATGATAGGAATGAGACAGTTGTTTTCCTTGCTATTTGTGTTTAATGTTGCTAAAACTGTTTATCTTTAATATGGTATATATAATTATATATATAACATATAACACTGCTGTAAAATGTTGGCATCAGTTTGTCACTGAAGACGCCACTGAACCAGGAACACGACCAATGCAAAAATCATAATAAACTATAATATAATCTCTATGAACTTCAATATTAACAAAATTCTGTATTTTACAAACTAAGGTAATATTCAATATTGATCATTAGCAAACAAACGCATATTTTTTCCTAAATAATATATTACCATTTCAATGATAATAAAACAGTTTTAACGGTGCCTGAATTACATTTACCAGGCGGAAAATAATGTATAGATTTAGTTACGTCGTAACGTTGCTGCCGCGCGCAGACCGCCGTAGTTGGCGGAAGCCGACATGTCAACGGCGGTTGGCGCCCCGTCCCCGGCCGCGCGTCTTGCATAATTCGGTTTCGAAAACTCGCAATTTATGGTTAAAATAAATGTTACATAGATACAACAACACTTCTGAAATTTCATTAATATTCCGTTTATCAACCAGCACCATATATTTACTGGAGAGCCAGTTACAAGTTTTGAAAATTGTCACCTATCTGGATCGGCTAACGAGTAACGAGTAACGTTCTGACTTGGTCTTGGAAGACTGCCGAGTCCCCGTGGGTTAGGCGTAATAATGGTTAAAACTATATAATTATTCAAATAACAGGTAGCGATACAAAGTCTACTGTTTCCAAAGTTCATCCAAAAATATGATCCGTCAGTGGGAGCAAGTTGTAAGTCGGCCAAACTGAACGATTTACGATTGTGTGAAATACAGCCTCGATCAACGATGGCTGATGCGGAGTCTGTCCTACGCGTATGACAGAGCTAGGTCGGTGCGCTCAGCGGATGACCCTGTTAACGCAGGCACTAAATTCGGTCGAACACTGACGTACAACACACTGGCGGCGGAACGACAAGACGCCGACACACTAACAAAATTGGAACGTGCGCGATTGCTAGCGAACTTCATTTACGTTTGAATTTCCTCAAATAAAAAGTTTGCAATACTGCACATGACACTGTTTAATGTAAATGTTCACTTGTCCACCGGATAACCATGTAGAGTAATTTTTCTTGTCCGGGCCAAAAATCACTTGTCCCGGACAAACGGACAAGTGCTATTTCGAACGCTGCATTCTTCAGGAGGTGTGTCGCATGATGCGAATCGATAAGACGCTAACTACACCTTACCGTCCGCAATCAGACGGATTGGTTGAAAATTTTAACCGTACCCTCCAAGATATGATTTTCATATATGCCAGGCTACACCCACAAGACTGGGAAGACCATCTTCCATATGCCTTGTGCGCATACCGTGCTACGGTACACACCAGTACTAAGATGTCCCCATACCGGATGTTGTTGGGTCATGAGATTGTCCTTCCACTCGATCTACAAATCGAGGGACCCCCAGGGCACATGTCCCACAATGTACAACTCAGTATGGCGAATGGCTTCGTGACGCCATGGAGTTAAGCCACATCATAGCTCGACGGGAAATTCGCAAGGCCTCCCTTCGTCAGAAGACCGCATATGACATGAAGGCGACTCCAGTAAATTTTCCGAAATTGAGCTGGGTATGGCGTTACAGCACAGCCACAGCTAAGACGAAAGGTGGAGTCAGATGGTCTGGTCCATACCTAGTGGTGGGTCGTCCTTCTGGAGTGACTGTTGCGATACAACGCTCTGCGGGGGACTGAACAATAGTCGACCACATCGACCATCTAAAAGAATATATGGAGGACAATGATGATCCACTAACCAGTTGGTTGACCAATGACGTACCAATGGACACCGAGTTATGCTCTCCAGACCCAGGACGCTGGACACAGACTCCAGAGCTTCCTGCTGCCCAATCTCGAGTACAGGCTTCGGATGATCGTACTGTTGGTGACGATAGCGAGGTAGTCAGCCCCCCAGAGGCGGCTACCGATTATGATATAAACCTTCGGCGTGGCCTACGCACACGTCGCCCACCCACTCTGCTTGACCTATAGGTCAACACATCGCTGAGTACATGCTCGTAATCTTGGGCGAAACAAAGTAAATGTGTTAGTCTTTGAACGAGTGCTAGGACAGATGTATGACTTTCTCCAGCGATGTCTCAGAAACTGTGGATGACATGATGGATATGCAGAATTATGTTAGCAGCAGTATGACATCACTCGCCAACAGTGAAGAAAGCTACTCACGCCATAGTTTGGTCGCCTCAGTGTTTTGTCAGAATCTGTTGCACTCAACATGGTAGAATGGTAATGTAGTAACCGTGCTCTGCTTCGTCAGTTCCACATTTGAAACACGTTCGCCTGCGGAATACCGTGTTATTGGTTTCCAGGCAGACAGTAACCTATGTATCAATTTTGTTTGGTACATACTGTCGTGTGTAAGCTTGGTTGACAGTGCCATGCCAAATATGGTGTGTATGTACTTGTTGATTTTTTTTTTTTTTTTTAAACATTGTTCTATGCCATGTATTTTAGTTTGTTTTAGTGTCACGGCCATCTCTAGTACGGTTGCCTACTTGCACTAGCAACTGTTGACAGAGCACGAGGCAGTCAACTGGAGGAAGAATCCGCCCTGCTTGACACTAAATTGTTGACGACACGTCTGACGATCAACTTGTCCCTACGCTCGTACTCATGCTGATGTGGGAAAAAGGAAGTTCAAACTTGTTACACATGGCGAGATGTCTCCATACTGAAGACATCCCAGCACCAGAAAATGTACTGCCATGGTGGTACACATTCGCCGTATCACGTGCGTCGTCACAGTTTGCGAGGGTGCAGCTACAGTCAAGAAAATGACATTGGACGTTGCTTATATCGCCACCATCACCCCAGACCATTCGCTATATATGGTGCAGTTACTTTCATCAACGATGCTTGATATGTGTTAGTTAACGGACACTTGATCTACGTATGCGAACATTCTCCGGACAATGATGAACATTTATATTTCATGAAGGACGTTGCATAATCAATTTTTTTTCTTTCTCGAATTGTTCTGCTTGAATCCAATGCGATAATGACACAGGATGTGATGTGTATGTCAACTATACAGTGGAACCTCACTATAAAGGTCACCCTCGGGACTGGCAGAACGTTACCTGAATGTAGCGAGGTGACCGTCTTAACGGGATTAATTCCTCGGGACTGGCAGAACGTTACCTGAATGTAGCGAGGTGACCGTCTTGGCGGGAGTAATTCCTTGGGAATGGCAGAACGTTACCTGTAGCGAGGTGACCGTCTTAGCGGGGGTAATTCCCTGTACTTTACTATTATGGAAATAACTTGGGATTATCGTAGGACAAGGTTGACCTTAGTTGCGAAGTGGCTGTGCTACCAAGGTGACCACAAAGCGAAGTTCCATTATTATGTGAAGAAATAAAGAAGAGACCACGTTGATTTTACAAGAGATGTTGCAATTGTGGTCTTCAATACGGGAAGTAGTCCCTTATTTCGCTGCCGCATCGCCTGAAGTTCAACACCCTTGATAACAAAATAAATATCACGTCACACTCGCAACTGACACTACTATAGTCAGCCAGCCATTGATTGTCCCCGCCATTGATCGTTACCACAATCTCGATCAGAGCACGCCAATACATATGGGCGCTGTCTGTTTATGATTTACAAGATTGAGTGTAGACAGCGTGACTTCGTCAGGAAGTTGTTAGGGGCGAGTGCTGCCACCTCACGGCGCCCGGATAATGAAGGCTATATTGAGCGGGCCTTTTAAGCAGTCGGCAGACCTGCCATATTTTCGGGGTTGCAATCTGTATGTTTGACCTAAAATTCTGCAAGAATCTGTATCAATCTGTATCATTCATATATATAATATATATACCTATATATATATATATGCTACACATACCAAAACAACAAGTACATAATTTGATATATATACTCATACATTATACCCAACATCTTCCACAAACTACATTCATCACTGTGACTCAGCATGGTAGCAGGGGCTGTCGGTGTTCAGTTTGCACTGAAGGTACGCAGTAATGGTATCCGCATTCAAGCTGTGGCGTGCGTCTGTGTGCATTTTCCGCAAGATGCCTCTCTACATCAGCATTGCTCTGTGGGAGGCAGAGAAGCTGTGCGTCACCGTTGGCTTTGCCATCAGCGGGAAGTGGAAGGCTTGCAACGGCGTCTTGATTGAGAGAATCTCAGACGAGACGTGGTCGATCTGTCGCGCTTAGCCATCCTCCTCCAGCACGTTGGCGTCATCGGCTAACAGCTAAAAATCCTCATCTTTCAGCTGTTCGGTATCAACGTCTGGAGCAAACGGCTCCAGACGCACAATCGGCCCGTACGTGAGGTTCACATGAGCTGTAGGGTCGAGAACACTCAAGTCGCGCAACACCGGGTCGCCGAACGGAAACTTTGCAACCATCTTGCGCACAACCGCACAGTAAAATGCGCGCACATCGTTGATGAATGACGCTTGGACGGATGGCGTAATATCTTATCTTCGAAGAAGGAGCTGGTGGTGCGCAGGTCAACAATGTTACGGGTGTGGCCATTAGCTGTTTCCCGCCGTTGAGCCACCAGTCGCATTTTTCGGAACTACAATTTACGAGCGCACCATCTATTGGCTATTGCGCACTACAACGAACTAAATCACTGACGTTCTTTCGATGTAGCTAGACACTAAAATAAACGATTACTTCATTGCACCAAAAGCTGTTGATTTTTTTTCGACTGATACGACTGCTATATGGTTTTGTGACGCATACAAGTAAATAGTGTACCTTTTATTGAAATCCGTATCAAAATGGAGTACGGCCGTATTACTCAAAAAATGGTCAAAATCCGTATCGGATACGGGTAATCCGTATCATATGGCAGGTCTGTTGAGTCACGTTAAATAGTCTAGTCGGAAGAGGGGGTATCGTGCACCCCCACGGAAATAAACTTATAATCGGCGTCTCTAGATCGGAAAAAAATGCGTAGAAAACGATGAGCTATGTTAAAAGTCATCCGGATGTCCCACGTATCATTTTTATGCAAATCAGTGCCGCCATTACCGAAAAAAATCGAACAATCTATGTTTCACTATATGTTTCACTATATATATCGGCCAATATTGCAGATAACTGAACAAATATGGTATCTAGATACATGTCTTCAGGGTCAAAGATCATAATAAAACTATTCTTGAAGTGACCACACGTGTCTGTGGAGTACTAGTATGCAAATTCGTACCGCCATTACCAAACAATCGATTTAAAAAATGTATATTGCAAATAAGTTGAGAGAGGGTTTTTGAGGTCAATTTCAGAAATGGTGTTATTTTAATGTTTTGTATTAGTCTTAATATCAATGGTGACTTCTAGTTCCCATTCCATAAACAGTGGTGGCAGAAGTGGACATTAAGCCATCATGCCCAAAAGAAAAAGTGACCGGTGCGCAGATCCTGCAGCCCCAAAAACTCTCTCCGCATACATGCATCCTTCATGTGCTATCCATGTCTGATTATGTTCATTTTACACCCCTCACTGAAATGAAAGAAACTGCAAATTCACGACGATACCCACTGTCAACTCGTCTTCATGCTCCTCCACTCCGTTAAGACCAACCACATCCAGGTGATGGCGGCGCTCTTCTTTGCATTCATTGGGTACAACTACTCCAGGTTTGTGCAGTTGACATGCCCAAATTGATAACTTTTACTGAGGACATTATAATATGTGTATATATATATGAGCATTAATTAGTATATATATATATACTAATTAATGCTCATGCATCATGAAACGAGCGCATCCAATAAATGTTTCTATGCGATATCTGGTCTGGCTGGAGGTCTACCTGACGAACATGGAAAAGACGCACCCGGGGGCCAAGGACCTGCGCACCAAGGGCGCAATCGCGATGGCTCGCTCGATGCTGCCGAAGGCGCTCAGTGCAGTCGATATGACAATGGAAGAAACGTTCATGCGCTTCGCCAAATCATCCGGTAAATCATGAATTTCATTCAGTATAAACATAATATACAATCGTAACATTTGATGCTTCAGAAAAGGTAGAAAGGAGCTGTATAATGCAAAAAAATGCATGCTTTTCAGGGGGCTTCGCTGGACTGTACAGCCAGTTCGGAGCATATCAGAGACGGTGTCGCACAACTTCAACACGGGCCCAGTTTTATGAAAAGGCCCTCGAGATGGTCGACCTCATCGACGATCCAGACTACTCAAGGGTGGGGAGACATACATCGCGAGCTGGAGAAAGCTGATATCAAGAAGGGTGAGGAGGCCGTTCAGCGCGTCCTCACTACAGTCAGGAACTTCACAAATCCGTTCACCATCACGGATAACGACAGGCTCTTCCGGTGCCCCCGTCCCCATGTACGTCGAGATGGACGTGCTCCGAGCAGAAGCTGTGGACAAGGCTGACTTCTTCAGACGCCTACAGAGCGGAGAGCCAGGAAGCTTCTTCGACCCTATAAAGAAGAAGAAGCTCAAGACCATGGAGGCTTGCAACAAGAAGGTCACTCTCAATTCCTGACAGGGAAAGGTAATCAGGCTTTCCAATACCCGAGGGCTATTGTATTAAATGTTGTATTTTTAAATGGTAACCTTTATTTTTATATTTTTTTATGTGAACTTGTATTTTTAAATGTTACGCGCTGTATCAACATGTTACCCATTTATCATTCAGTACCAGGAGCAAAGCAACCTGGCGTCCCTGCTCCTTGTCAAGTCTCAGAGTCAAGATGAACCATTGGACTTGGAAGAACTCATGAAGTACTGCTTGATACCGGTGCCACCCAGCCTTGGGACACCAGATGGCTTTTTCTCCAAGACCAACAAAGCCACCATTCTGCACTACCATCTGGAAGACGCCAACCCAGAAGATTTGCCATACCCCAAGGACGCCCTGTTAATCCAGGACATATCCTTGCCAACCTTCCCCCGACCTGTGGTGAGATATGCCTACAGGTGCTCGATCAGATGGTGGCCAAGAAGCTCTTCTTGTTCTCAACTGACAGTTATCATCCGGAATCTATCAAAGCCAAATGACGCCACCAAGAAGCAGCTCTGTCAGCTCTTGTTTTGTGGTCAACACGCAGCTTCAAAGCTGGAGAGAACCGAGAAGGCAGTGCTGATCGTAGAGGGGAGAGCCGATCAACTCGTTTCATTGAACGGCGAGGTGAGTTGGAAGCCTATATTATTATTATTATTATTGTTATTATATAAACCTTATTATTATTATTATATATATGTATATATATATATGTGTGTGTGTGTGAGCGTGACAGAGAAGATTCACGAAGATATATGTGTCAGGGGTTCTGATCACAGCGTTCTTGTATACGAGGGCGGCGGTGGTATTGTACCTCCATCACGCCGCCGCCCTCGGATACAAGAACGCTGTGGTCAGAACCCCTGACACATATATCTTCGTGATTCTTCTTTATCACGCTAACGTCATCAAGATGACTGTATACCTGGATACGGGGTCAGGGAAACATCGACAACTACTCAACCTCCCTGAGCTCGCAGAATCCCTGGGAGAAGACTACTGCGCTACTCTTCTTGGGTTCTATTTGTTCAGCGGAGAGGACTGCACCAGTGCCTTCAAAGGTAAGGGGAATGTGGGGCCCCTGAAAAAGCTGGAGAAGAACCCCATGTTTCACAAGGCGTTCAGGCAACTCGGTGACGACTGGAACGTCAAGCCCCAAGTGCTAAAGCAGTTGGAACAGTTCACATGCCTGATGTGCGGACACTGTCGTGAGTCTTCGGTGGACGTCGGCTGTGCCAAGCTGCTGCGCAAGATGGTGGGGGAAGACGAGAAACTCACTTCCCAGTCTAATGTCGACCTGGCTCGCCTTCCTCCCTGCCACTCTGCTCTGAACCCGCACGTCCAGCGTGTGAACCACAGCGTCGCCTTGCATAAGCGAGCTGACGAACCCATTCTGGAAAAGCTGAAACCCGACGACGAGGGGCAGGGATGGATGAGGACTGACGAAGGAGTGTTGGAACCGATTTGGTCCTGCGGTCCTGTCCTATCAAACCTCGCTGGTTGATCTCCTGTACACTTGTGATCGTGAAGAGGAGGAGGAAGAGGAAGATGCACGTGACCTTGACAAGTGATCGCAAAAATAACATTGATTTTGAAATTATTGCCCTCAAAAACCCTCTCTCAACTTATCTGCTATATATACTTTTTAAATCGATTTTTCGGTAATGGCAGCACGAATTTGAATACTAGTATGCCACGGACACGTGTGGTCATTTCAAGAATAGTCTTATTATGATCTTTAACCCTCAAACCATGTGTTTACACACCTTATTTGTTCAGTTATCTGCACTATTGGCTGATATATTGTGAAACAGCTTTTCGATTTTGTCGTTAATGTCGGCACTGATTTGCATACAAATGATACGTTGGACATCCGGGCGACTTTTTAACATAGCTCATCGTTTTCTACGCATTTTTATGATCTAGAGACGCCGATTAGAAGTTCATTTTCGGGGTGCACGATACCCCCATCACCAGACGTCTCCTCGCTAGGCAGCCAATAAGGCTAGTAACAATTTCCCCATCACGATAAACCACTCCTCTGATAAGATGTTATTAATACTCTGGCCAAAACGTTCCTCACAAAAATGAAATATAGTCAAAAGTAACAAGAAGTTATATTACACATCTAGCAGGCCTATTGACATCACAATTGCAAAATACAAATTTAATTGGGTTAACGTTTTCACAATGGTGTCTTACTAGGCCCTATATATTTTATATATGAAACAGGCTCTCGGTGTTTAACATGGTGCGATACTATTTTTGGCGATGAAACCAACACGCACACCCACCCACCCACCCATCCGCCCACCCGCCAACCAACCCACCCCCACGCACACGCACAAACACACACCACAATTACTCAATATGACTATAGGAATATTAATAATATAATAATTAACAATAGCAAAACATTAAATTAATGTTGACTCAAGTTTAATTACACTATCTATTTAATTTGTATAAAGAGCTACAAAAATTAGTGTAACACAATTAGAAGCCACGTGACTGCGACATCACAGGGTGGAGTAATAATTAGTGTAACACAATTAGAAGCCACGTGACTGCGACATCACAGGGTGGAGTAATAATTTGGTAAAAAATCAATACGTGCAACTACCAACTTAATGTAGCTAAAGCTTTATAATTCTGTTTTAACGTGATTTTTTGGGGCAGAAATGGGACTCGCCCATTACAGGGTGAGTAAAATAAAAGGAAGAAAGTGCGATGTATATCAACAACTGGTAAGAACAGGAATTTTTCGTAAGTTAATACATTACAGGAGATAGTCCGACCGGTTGTTATCAGAAAAATGACGGTATGCTGAAGTGTCAACCATCATATCGGTTTGCCTTGTTTGTTGACTTAGGTCTATCACCGAACAGTTTGGATATAACAATCCGCCATATCGGTCGGTTATTGTGTTGTAAATCGCTGTAGCATAGATAACTACTTTGACTGCTGGTCAACATGTTGACAAGTCTATCAACCGATGATCATACTTTAGTTGTTAAAGAAAACAAGGATAGTGTGAATTGATGTGCGAATCGGTCCTATGCCAATATGTAGGTAGTATGTACTAGATCTCTAGGTGATATTTGCGATATGTGATATTATGGGTTCTGGTATTAGACTAAACAGAGGCATGCACTAATGATGCTCGACCGCGGACAACATTTTATGATTTACATTAGCATTACATAGTCTAATAGGTTCTTTTGTACACAATCGACATGCATTCAACAATGGCCTACTTCTTCGTGCTCGCACAAAGTTCGCGGACCGCTAATTAAGTCACGACTGATCGGCGGGAGGGTAACGGAAGAGCAATGCACATGTTGCTAAGAAGCGTAACCAAGCGCGCAGTCTTGGGTACACACTGGAATATGCCATCGATATAGTACCCACTGCGAAGGTGACCAAGTGTTTTGGCCACGCATAAACGTTGGTCGATTTAAATTCAGTCGCAATGGACGTTATGGACTTCTTGTAGCAGTTTTATGCTGCAAAACAAGTTACGTCAAGTCGTATACAAACTCGCAACAAACGAAGTGGCGTAGTTGGGGCGACTTTGAATCGTCGCCTCTCTACCAGGTGAACGAGTTAGGCACGAACTTCCGCCACAATGCCGGACTCGGTCCTAGACTCGGAGGTCGACTCTGTCACAGCCCAGGAATTGGATGCGTTGATGAGAGAATTTCCAGAATGGGCGGGCGAATTCCCCGAGATACACCAGCAGCTGCAATCCGCTAGGTAATTCAATCACTTCTCCAACAGACAACGACAATATATATGTATATATCATATATATATATAATATATATATATTATATATATATAATATATATATTATATATATATAATATATATATATAATATATACATATATTATGTGTGTACATATAATATATATACATACGTGTGTGTGTGTGGGGGGGCTTAATGAACAACAATACATGAAGTATATTTGCAACGTTGTTCGTTATACACAGGTTTTACTCAACGACAATGGAAAGTAATGCAACGTTGGAAATATACTTCACGCATTGTTCTTCAGTAAGCGTTGTGTACACGCGTTGACAATTTACACCATCCATTTTCGTTCAATGAAGCCTATAACGGAATACGTCAACACTGGAATGTATCCAGTAAAGCATTAATAAAGATAAAGTGTCAACGTGGGCAATGGTTCATTAGTTCATTGTCGTTCATAAAGTATGTGTGCAACGGACAATCTAGATATTAGAAGTAATTCACTGTGCGTTAGTAAAGCATTTATGTAACGAACATCGTTGCCAATGGAATTAATTAATTTTTGCTTATTAAAGTCTGTGTAACATACAACGTTGACACTATATATATATATATATATATATTCATGTTATACAGCAAAGCAATGTTGGCAATGGTACTAACTCATTGGCGTTCAAACAAACAAGTCTCTAACAGATAACATTGACACTAGAAGTCATTCATTGTTATTCAATGAAGCACATGTATAACGGACAACTTCATCGCTAGGGTTATTTCATCGTCATTTAATAAAATAAGCCTTGTTTAGCACAGGCCTATGTTCCCTGCGAGTAGTGTTCGATTGTGGTGGAGGCCTGTAAATCAAACTCGTTACATACCGTGCATGTTATAGTATATTTGTCATAGCCATATTCATAACTGTATATAATTATAATTCTTTTGATTTAAAAAATTAAGCGAACAACAAAATATAAATATGGTTGACTGCATGTCCCGCACCCACGATTATTTATGGTTTCATTGTGTGTCATCGATAGTTTAAATAACTAGGACAAATGCTGAATAATTGATCACTGGTCATATTATATCACTCACGAGGATTGTGTAACTGTTAAACTGTGGGCATGGTCACAGTACCGCAATGCACCAGCGGCAGTAACCTTATATTAACGAGGCAGCATTAATGTGGGCATGGTCACAGTAGCGCAATGCGCCAGCGGCAGTAGCCTTATATTAACGAGGCAGCGTTAATGTGGGCATGGTCACAGTAGCGCAATGCGCCAGCGGCAGTAGCCTTATATTAACGAGGCAGCGTTAATGTGGGCATGGTCACAGTAGCGCAATGCGCCAGCGGCAGTAGCCTTATATTAACGAGGCAGCGTTAATGTGGGCATGGTCACAGTAGCGCAATGCGCCAGCGGCAGTAGCCTTATATTAACGAGGCAGCGTTAATGTGGGCATGGTCACAGTAGCGCAATGCGCCAGCGGCAGTAGCCTTATATTAACGAGGCAGCGTTAATGTGGGCATGG
Organism: Paraescarpia echinospica; assembly: GCA_020002185.1. Classification (NCBI taxonomy): domain Eukaryota; kingdom Metazoa; phylum Annelida; class Polychaeta; order Sabellida; family Siboglinidae; genus Paraescarpia; species Paraescarpia echinospica. Next base: position 34,782,694 of record CM034540.1, on the reverse strand, counting down.
TCACAGTAGCGCAATGCACCAGCAGCAGTAACGTTCGGTAATGAGGCAGCATTACACACTTCACGATCAAATGTTTAGATACATTAATTACACGCCCAGCTTTGTACGACGTCTTTCTGTTAACAATTCAACTAAATATCCCACAATTGCGGTGATTTTTTAATATTTTAAGGCGAGTAGTTTATTTACTAGTTGATATTATATATTTGGTATATATTGTATATATGTATGGTAATCAGGCTAGATTTACAAACTACGTACGTTTCGCTTATGTCATTTTGACTACACTAAACATCTCGTTGGCTCAGAGTACGCATCGTTTCTATTATATATATATATATGTATATATATAAATATATGTATATATATAATATGTATGTGTGCTTGCGCGCGCGCGCGTGTGTGTGTGTGTGTGTGTGTGTGTGTGTGTGTGTGTGTGTGTGTGTGTGTGTGTGTTCGCATTTAGTCGCGTTATGTGTTTGGTTAAATGACAAAAGTGATAACTAACACCCACCATCTAAGTTTGACCAGAACTCTGCATTTACCAAAAGGCTTTCTTTCAAAGTCAATAATGATATAATTATATACAATTAAAACACTTATTAACAAGATTCTTTGTAATGTAGGCCTATATATTGATGTGTGTGTATTTGCGTGCGTGCGCGTGAGTGGTTTCAGGGCAAAACGATTACCGCTGTGTCTGAACGTTCTAAACATGGCCGAAATGTTTGAGGAAGATGGGTGGATCTTATGGTGCAATTTGAGGTTTTTGGAGAGCCTGGGCGTACAAACCTAGGTTTTTAGAGAGCCTCAGGGTGGATTTTTGGCGAGCTCCAAGGGGGTGCAATTGGAGGTTTTTGGAGAGCCTCAGCCTTCCAATATTCACCAGGTTATGGTGCCAGTGCTAATGTATTCCAAAACACGACAAATCCCCATTAAACGACTCGTTTGTTTCCAAAACACGATGAACGCCATCCGTTTTTTAAAAACCAAAACGCGATATTATTAATTTAAGCATATATACACACACACGTGTGTGTATGTGTGAATGTGCGTGCGTGCGTGCGTGTGTGTGTGTGCGAACAGTACAAGGTAAGAAAGTTATAACATTTTGTTATACTAACTAGTAGTACCAAACAAGATAGTTATAATACTCTGTTGTACTAACGAATGATACCAAATATGAACGTTCTTGCCTATATATTAATTGGCAAGAACTCGAAGGTCGTTACGCCAATAAAGAAGGTGTGCCTGCCCAAGCTATTTCTAACACAACTGCTTCGGATAGTCCGTTCCAGTTCTTCACAGGTCTGTTAATAAATCTCTTGAGTCATGGCTGGCAATTGAATAAATCGCGCACTACTGTCACTCGTGTTGTTAGTAGAGTGAATAAGGTGGTGTGACAAAGGAAAATCTCCGTGTAAAGAGTTTTAAAATCGTATTAGGCGGTTATTCACTTTGCGGCGCTCTATGTACTTAAGTTCTTTCATCGTCAATGTGACACTGCTTTTCCGGCTGTTGTTACTCTTGACAAATCTCGTCGCTCTGCACTGTAGTAACGAGTAATATCAAAATAGATAAGCGAGCGAAAAATGTACAACTCAAAACACGTATGAAACATTCAATGCAGCAGTAGCTAGCACTCTCACGGCTCGTCCGATCCCGATGATCTTGGTATTATTTGAAAGCATGCACTTTCTGTTATTCTACCATCCATCTACATTTTCTGATAACCATTCACCGAACACCTATAAACGGACCTATAATCATATTGTTGTTGGTGTTCTGTACGGTTCCGAACGATGTTTGCTTCAGATACTCAGTATACTAATCTTCCGATTGCAGCGCTGCCTGGATCATTTGTATAGGATTTAGACATGCGCACTTCAATAGTTCCTGATTTCTTTTTGAAACTCCACTCACCTTTAAACGGCGGCGAAACTGACGTGCTTTGACGGCAACGAAAATATATTATCAATGTCAGCGTGACATCACAATAACGTATGCCAACCAACGGAGAAGAATGGTCAACATTCTTTGCATTAGTTGGTTGATATACGTGATTGTGATGTCACACCAACTTGGAAAATGTCAGTTTCGCCGCCGTTTAAATGTGGGTGGCGATTATAGTATAATATTCACAATTAATAAATTACACATTAAGCGTACTTGAACTCTCTGCTGCCTTTGATACCATTGATCACAATATTCTTATTAAACGCTTATCAAAGTGGTACGGCATATCTAGCATAGGCCTGGACTGGTTTTCTTCATACCTAACTAACATCATTAAGAGTGGAACCTGCTTTTGGGCTGCACTACCTACATTATGTGGTGTTCCCAGGGCTCTGTTCTTGGGCCTTTGCTTTTCACTCTTTACACCACGCCACTAAGCTCTGTTATCCAAAGTCGTAACTTGGATCATCATCTTTACGCTGACGACACACATATCTACATTTCTTTGGCTACCCCGGATACAAACCCTCTTTAAACCACCTTAGTGATTGCCACCAAGATATATTCAACTGGATGACTGACAGCAAATTAAAGTTAAATGAAACTGAATTTTTCATAATTAGTAATCCAATGCAGCTTTATAAATTTGATGGTTTTCCCAACGCGTATTTTGAGTCAGCAGATCACACCAGCAACCTCGGCGCGATATCTAAAAGTAATATATGATAATAACTTATATCACAAAGCTTTGGTGTATTAACGAAAAAGGTTTGGTATATTAACGAGTAATACCAAATAAGATAGTTGTAACACTTTGGTGTACCAACGAGTAGTTAATACCAAATATGATAGTTGTAACGCATTTGTGTACTAACGAGTACTACCAAATAAGTTCGCTGGCTTATCCAGTATAAACTACTGATCCTCGTGTTTACTGCCTTGCATGGGCATGCACCAGGATATATTCGTGATCTTGTAATACCCTATTCGCCCACACGCAACCTCCGATCTGCTGATCTGCATCTGCCGGTAGTTCCGCAGTACAACCTAGAAGGCTACTGTAGGCGGAATTTCTCTGTGGCCGGACCGACACTCTGGAACGCTTTGCCAGTCAACATTCAACGACCAGATTTAAGACTCTTTAAAACTCGCCTATTTCAACTGGCTTACTTCCTCTAAAGAACAGTGCTGTATCACACTTTTGTTATGAACGTGTTTTATTAACTTATTTATTTAATTAATTAATTGTATTATTATTATATAATATGTTTTATTTAATTTTAATATATAACTATTTGTGTATTTATCTTAGTTTTTTTTCTCGAAACTATGTCATGCGTGTTAATTACTTAATATATACAGTCTTTTAACATTTTAATATAATATTATTTTTTACCGGGAATTTGTACTTCTTATACATATCTCATAATTCCATGTACGTTTTACAATGCGTGTACGCGCCTTGAATGAGCTGGTCCCGGATATAAGGCGCTTTAGAAATGTTGGTAAATAATAATGATAATAATAAAGGTAGTTTAACGCTCTGGTGTACTAACGAGTAATACCAAATACAAAACATAATAGTTTGTACCGAGAGGTAATACCAAACAAGATTGTTATATCGCACTTCTGTCAACAACATCGCTCGACTGCAGAGAATGCACAACTCTGCTGCTAGGTTGACCCTACGCCGCCCACGGAGTGACAGCGCCATGCCTCTGTTGTGCATTCTTCACTGGTTGCCTGTAGCACACAGAATCGACTTTAAGCTATTAGTGTTTGCATATAAAGCTGTGCATGGCGATGCCCCGAAATATTTATGCGACCTTGTATGCCCATACAAACCAACAAGAGCCCTGCGCTCTACCAACAATAACATGTTAACGGTCCTGCGGACTCATGTCAAAGCTGGGGACAATTCGTTTGCGGTCGCCTCAGCGACTTTGTGGAACACTTTGCCTAATGACATTAAAACGTCTGATTGTCTCTCTACTTTCAAGGCACGCTTAAAGACTCATTTTTTTAGACTCTCGTTCTTGTCCAATGAGGCATAGTTTACTCTCTGCATTGGTTTGTTTTATATCTCTTATGTATTAATTAACCTATTTATATATTTATTTTATACTTACATGTACATTAGTTCAGTTAAATGAATTGACAATGTCTTATTTCTACATAGAACTGTAGCTATGATCATTATTTTAATATATTTATTTAATTACTGTATTTATTCGTATTTTACTAATATTTAAATTTTCTTTTAGAAAATGCATGCTTATTTAGCAATCATTAATACCTCTATCTGGGTTCTACATGTTGTAAAGCGCCACGAACAATTTATAATTGGATCTGGCGCTATATTAAATAAAATATATTATTATTAATATATACACATGAGAGTATTTAATCGACATTGGACACCATTAAACATAACTCAAAACGCGCTACGTATTTATTAGAAGCAGGCTTACGCACTGCTGACTTGTGTCGGCGGACTAACCAAGAACGAAGACAACAGTGTGGTGTGACGACGTGTTCACGCTACGTGACGATAACAAAGCAATTATGGCCAGATTAATCTGTCCATGGTTGACTTATTTATAACGGCCATAGTTACAATACTGGCACAATGGTTAGCCAACGGCAGAACCTGTTGCATTACTAATTGCACTACGACTGTTTGACATGGGTACGCCTCAGTGGTTAGAGCTTAGCGTGGTCCAGTGCTATTCAGTGTCGAGTTCTGCTAAACAGTTCTGAATGTATTCGTTCACGCCTGCTGGGAGTTGGACATACATACGCTGCGACGATGCGTGCAATCACCGGCTTTCATTAAACGCATTCCCTCCTGTGAGGCGGTTGCCCCGGTCTACACACGGCAACTTGTCGTGAAATAGATCAACGCAGCCATTTTCCAATGCGTTTCTATCAATTATACGTCATTCTGACTAGCACGTCCGTGCTTGTTTAATTTCAGTAGGTTGTATTGGCTATATCTTAGTTGTGATCATGTGATCAATGTGAGTGTGGCCTACGGGTTGCGACTGCCACCGCCGCGCCACTTATACAAATAGGCCTTACCTACTGCAACGTGCAACTGTATTCAACGACGGGGTGTGGGGACCCTCGTGATTTACGTAAGGCAATCTGCCAAACAATAAAAAATATTTATAGACTGCCATCAAAGAGCCGCCATGAATGATATGTATTAAATGTATAACGAATACTGTCCAGTGGAACGTCAACATTCGGGTGGAATATCACTACTTTGCTCTGCAATTCTTTAGACCCTACCTAATATGTTAGTAACAAACATTGCCAGGCGCGTTACGTTGATAGACGCTGTCTCACACAAATCGTGTCTCGTGTTGACTATTTCCTGTAGCATGAACTTTGCGAAAGATCTGAGCTGAACACACACGCAGGATTTTAACAAATTGCGTAAAGACGTTGCCTTTCACTCTCCATTGAAATGTTACGTACGTAACAAGACGCAATAAGGGGATATTTAGTGCTGGATAACAGTTACAAGATGCAACGGGTGACTGTTATCTGGCGCTAAGCCTCATGTGCTATTCTTGTTATATAACCACTGTGCTAATCTTGTTATATAACCACAAAATATTGTTTAAAATGTTGTATGTACACTTCATAACCATATCTTGTAACACAACAACACTTTCGCAGTTTGCCGTAACTGTTACGTGCATATATTTGACCATAGATTCATAGTACTTCACTGGCGCCGGAACGAAATTAATTTTGGGTTGGCTGAGCCGAAGCTTCAGCATTACTCCGCTGTTGGATTATTATATCGGAAGACGGGGGTGGGGGTGTTGTTGAATATTTTCATGGTGTCGTTGAACAGATTTGAAGCTCACCATAAACCTTAAACTGCACCCTTCGAGACTTACCTAAATCTCCAACTGCACCCACCCCAAAACACCTCAAATGACATCCCCCGAGGCACGCCAATAAACCCACTTTCTGGCACTCCAAAAACTCCATTTGCACCTCCCCTTGAGACTAGCAAAACACACCTTCAGGGTCTCCAAAATCCTTCAATTGCACCCCTTGAGGCTCACCAAAACACCTCCAAGCTCTTAAAACACACTTTCAATCAAGCTCTCCAAAACCTCCAATTCCATCCCCTGAAGCTCACCTAAAAACCCTTGAGACTCAACAAAAACCTCAAATTCCACCAAAAAAACATTCACCCCCCTAAATCTCTATCTACAACACCCACCCCAAAATATTCCACCCGGTTCCGGCGTACTAAGTAAGTAAGTAAGTATTATATATTTATGGTTGACGAATATTACGTAGTTTAAACGTGTTTTTACGACCACGAGTGCTGTAAATGACGATATCCCACCTGACTGCCAAAGCAAATCGCGTGTTGGGCTTCATCAGAAGAAATTTATTTAAATGCTCAGAGAAAACAAAGCAATCAGCATATGTCACCCTGCTACGCTCAAACCTCGAAAATGCGAGCCCCGCTTGGGACGCTAACTCAAAAAAATAGAGAAAGTACAGCGTCGAGAGACGAGATTTGTAATAAGTAACAACAGTCGGGAAAGCAGTGTAACTTTAGTGGGAGTCTCTGGAACGTTGCAAAAAGATCAGCCGCCTAGTATTATTTTATAAATCCCTACACGCAATGACAGCTCTTCCTTTGCTACACCACATTGTTCACTCAAACAACAACACACGTGGCCATAGTGAGCGATTTATTCAGGTGCCGGCCAGGACACATGTTTACGCCAAATACCTTTTCAACTGAACTATAAAGAACTGGAACGATCTATCCGAAACAGTTGTGTCTGCAACCACGGTGGACATTTTTAGAACTAGAGTGGGCAGACACATGTAAAGTTCCTGCAGTGCTATTTCACACCCCATATTGGCGTAATGACCTTAGGGTTTTTGCCAATTAATATATAGACATAGAGTCTCAAGCCACGGACGGATTTGCTGCCGTATTATCGCTACCGAGCACGGAATATTATCTTTCAAAATCGTGCATTACCAACCAGAAATAATGCATCATCCTTCAAGCTACTGAACTGCTTCTCGTTCTGATATCCTACATTAAGCGTATGATTTTGAACACCGAGTGAACACCTTCGTTGTATAGAAAACACTTTGCTGCATATTTTTAGGATACTATCACACTAGAGGCCCAACTAATTTAAATTGTTTCGTATAGTATTTCGAAATGCAGTTATTCAAATGTGTGTTTTAAGTCGTCTGTATGTTAATTTCGCGTCCCAGGCGTCTTTGTGCACATGTGTGTGCATGCGTAATTGGCAAACAATGTCCTAGTTGAACACATGGCGCTGGTGCCCATGGTAACAAAGTTCGGGCTTGTTTATCTGGTGGTGAATGAGACTGCTGGGATTTTTTTTACATTTTCCTTAAATGTTGCTGAGATGTGAATAAATCCGACGTTTGGTTGTGGCTGAAAGACATAATTTCCAATTTTTTATGAATGTCAACCTGGCAGAAACTGATTTGTATGTAGACTATACGAGAACATTTAGTGTTGTGTTTGTTATATAATATTATTTGTCTAGAAAGATATATACCAAATTGTATTCCATATACAGAGACTTGTGCCTGGTGGGTTTCCCATCGACGGTCTGTAAGGAGATGGTTTATGGTTCCAATTTAAGAGTAACTGTATTTATAGAATCTCGCTGCTTGTCTTTGGGTTCGTTACAGAGTGTGCCGGGTTTCTGGTTTAGGTGAGAACCTTATTAAATATTGTTAAATGCTAATGCGAACTTTGAAGACGGCGGTGTTCAAACGTCATATTGAACATGTCAGACTAGAACTCGCTCAGATTTGCAAGGAATTTGGCCTGCATTTTTCTCCTTATCATGTCTTCACACAAAGTGTTGCTATTTTGATGTCTCGCGTGTTTGTGCTTTCAGAGGCCGGTCCCCGCTGCGCGAACTTCGAGCCAGCCCCTACCGGACGGTACAGTCGGCGCACGACTTCAAGCCGTATGAACGAGTGACTCCCTCTGGCGGCTTCACGCAATCGCCGCGCCACACGAGCCCCGGCAGACGGGCACCCGACAGTCAGGTCTGTTGCACTAGTCCCGGCAGACGGGCACCCGACAGTCAGGTGTGTTATATTAGACTCGGCAGACGGGAACTTTGTGTGTTATGCGTGCTCGTGCAGTTTGTGGTTTTATTCTAACTTTTATTTTTGTTTATTGATGTTGATATTTGTCTTAATTAATAATTTGTTTTATGTTAACATTTAAACTTATTTCCATACCTCAGGAACTATACATTAATTATACAACTGTTATTTATGTGTCCAAATATAGATCTTCCGTGGTAACAACTTCACATATGTTACGTATGTAAATTAGCGACATAAATGTCAGCCATTTTTAAAGTTGGCGGATGTGAAAACGAATTTCCCCATATTTCAAGAACTACGCCACATAGAGTAGTTATGATGGAGTCAAATTATATGTAATCATATTTGTATCTCCCATTTATAAAAACAGGTTTCATTTGACCTTTTTCTGACATTAGAATCCTCCATTTTAAATATGACGCCCTTCAAAACCAATGTTTCCATATCTTAAGAAATACGTCACATAGAGCCTTAACGCTGATGTCAAAATGCAGGGTTGGGGATAGTGATTTCAAATATTTAAATGTTTACCTTCTCCGACATTCGTATCCACCAAGTATAAAAATGGCATCCGCCGAAACCACAATATCCGATAAAAACCGGGCCCTGACTGCACCTCGGATAGCACTAAACAGTTTTTAACCCATCTATCAATAGGAAACAACATACACATTCACCATTTTGCATGCCTGTTTCAATACAACTCTGTCTTATATGTGTAGATATATATTGCATTCAAGCGTGGAGGCCATATCGCAGGAAGGCCATAGATATGCTAGAAAGAGTACAGAGGAGAGCAACTAAAATGCTACCAAAACTGAGGGATCTTAGTTATGAAATACGCCTAAAAATGTGGTTTAACAACATTAAAGACCAGGAGATTGAGAGGAGATCAGATAGAGGTGTTTAAAATATTGAATGGTTATGAAAATATTGATAGAAATATTTTTTCTCAGTTAAGAAAGATAGAAGGACCAGAGGACATGAAGTTACATTAGTAAAGGAGCAGTGTAGATTATAAAGTTCTCATTCACACAGAGGACTGTAAATGAATGGAACAGATTGTCTCCTGATTGTGTTGGTGCTAGTAGCGTGAATATGTTTAAAAATAAAATCGACACATACCTTAAAAGGGCGGGATACACGTAGATAAAAAGTATTGGACTCTCGATAAGCCAAAAGGCTTCCTTGTCAACCTGCCATCTAGAGTTAATTTTCTGGATGGCAGACTTATTAAATCTTGTATGACGAGAGTGGTAAGCGTGCTGTATTAATAGTAGATCTAAGCCTACACCAGGACATAATTAAACAATATCAAAATTTTACAGAATTGTGAAAATTAGTTCTAAAAAGCATCAAATGAAAACCCCAGTAACGTTGCTGCTAAATCAAACGTTGACACAATAGATTGGCCACAATGCATCATTTTTCAGACAAAAAGTAGTGAAAAACTCCGTTGTCCGGGCTTAGCAGCGTCCACGTCAACTGAAACCATCGAAACTGGCTACATAAACAGTGCAGAGAACCTATCAGCCTTTGAAAGTGTCGGCGTTCTTCCCAAAACCATTTCTCGGTTAGATAATGGAAATGGCGTGGCGGCAACATTGAGCCTAAAAAAGCCAGCTTTCACGATACATGTCGACTGATGTTCAACAAAACGATGTTTGGCCGAGTGACTACAAAAAGGAAACATGCAGAAATGGAACAAGTGGAGGGTTGTCAGAAACAACAAAGAAAGCAACCTCTGAGCTTGGTTTCCAAGGATTTAGGCGCAATAGAAGTTTTCTTATTATTATTATTATTATTAGAAAGAAAACATACATACAAAAATGTATGTTTTTGTGTGACTAGTTGAAAACAGTTTCGAACAAGCATCACGAAGCAATGACAACATCCATTGGTGAGAAGGTAAAGCAGTGTTCTGTAGAACTAATGGATGAGAAGATACTCACAAAAGTAGGATCCGGGGACTGTGTCGCAGACAAGATGAAATATAATTTGAACTCCTTAGTGAAATTGTGCAACCGAGCACGAAAGGTCAAACTTTCATCAAAATAAAAAAAACTGGTTTTATATCATCCGAGGACGTGCATTGCCGAATAATTTCGTTCATCGACAAGCACATATCAGAATGTGAAGATGCACGTGTAGCTCTAGTTTTAAAATTGTCCATGCTTGTTAACGTGTACAGGAATCGACTAACAGCAACTAGGCAGAAACAACTAATTCAACTAGTTGGAAGCGCCTTCAAGAAAGCGTGTGACAGAGATACAGAAGATGAAGCTTTCATCCTCGTTCGGGCTGCCAGTATTATCAGTAAGCAAATGCTAGAAAGAAAGAAACTGCATATTCGGTGGCTCGTTTGGTCAAGACTCGGTACCTGGATTGCTGCTCACCTTGATAAACATGGTGCTCTATGGACGAAACATAAAAGTCCAAGCTAACATGTCTGTATTGTACTTCCAGAGATATGTCACCATTGGACAGCTTCTCGTGTACGAGTGCATGTCTCGTCGGTTGGCGGAACGCAGTTCGTCGAGACACAGCCCACTGCGAGGGCCACCACTGCCAGTGTATATGGGAGCAGTCCTCCACACGAAAACAAGGAAGCGAAACCTCGTTGATACAATGTTCCACCTGGGAATGTCTGTGTCATATGACCTTGTGCTCCAAATCTGATATGAACTAGGGAACAACATACTGCAGTAGTATCATGGCATGGAAGCTGTTTGTCCGTCACAACTGAAGAAGTTATTGTTCACTACGGCTGCAGTGGATAACATTGACCACCAAACGAGCTCGACGTCTGCGCAAGGATCGTTCCATAGAACAGGGATTTCACTGTTTCAGCACACAACAGAGGCAAACGATGGGGTCGACCGCCGCGTGGTGAAGGAGCGGTCTTCAGCATTGCCGATTGCAACAAATCAATTATTGCTGAGTTGCCATCGTCATATGCAAACGTCCCACCATTGTCAACGGGACGAATGTCACCGTCAGTGCCAAAGCGTGACACCACAAAGGCCATCGACACCAACCCGTGGGAGACCGGATTACCTGAAACGGAGCCGGGTTGGTTAAAACACATGGAACGAATCCACACCAGTAAAGAGAGTACACAGAAGTCGGTGTCATGGGCTGCTTACCACACTAGTAAACTTAATGTGCGGGTGGAAGATCTGAAGGCCTGCGTCTCCGCCTTGTTACTGCTGTTTTACGATAAAGCTGCTTCTGTGCCAATGATTAGTCACGCCGTGGACGTCATCACAACCGTCAGCAGTCTGAACTTTGACCAGGTACCAGTTATCGTCATGGACCAGCCGCTGTAAGCTCTGGCGAAGCAGATACAGTGGACTTGACTATACACTTAGCAAGTTGACACCAACATTACGGCTCTAGGTGACGTAGTTCATGAGATATAGGGACAATAGTGTCGATGGCCGCATTCTTTAAAAATGGCGGATGTTAATGTCGGACAAGGTCACAGGTAAAATATTTGAAATAGGTGCCTCCAAAAACCTATATTTTGAGCCCAAGATGACAGCTGTGTATAGCGCAGTTCTCAAGATATGAGAATTATTCATTTTGGCAGTCATTTAAAAATGGCCGCCAACGGCTTTCAGGGCAAATTCAGAGATGCCCCGGGGTATAAATATGTTTGTCTTGATAACTTCTAACTATGTGCCAAGTTTCGTGCTTTTATCAAAATGTGCTCGATTCGTCAAAATAATGCAGTTGTCTGCGGTACTATCTAGCCACCGCCACAGACCGAGCTGAAACGTGCCAGAAAATGGCCACACCTTGTGTGAAGGACACGACAAGAAGAACAATTGTGGCCAAATTCCTTTCAAGTCCAAGCAAGTCGGTCTGTGAACCTACGGAGACCCTCTTCAATATGCGACATCTAGTGCTGAATCATTCGCGAAGTCCGAAAACAACATATCAGTTTTGGATATTGCTGATCTAAAGCCGCACTGTGATTTTAGGTAGACACGCGCAGCCAATATATGTAGTTCCTTGAACACAACTCTGGCAACGACTTCCCCACTATACTTGGTAGCCGTTGCAGTCTCTGCGAAATCCCTTATTCTTATGAAGGGTGATAATGTTGGCGTCTCGCACATCCTGAGACGCTCTCTTCCAAATTCACAGGGAGATAAGTGTCGGAGGAGTCGATGGTCTTATGTCCTACGTGCATAGATTGGAAGATTGGCCTTCCAGCTCTTCGTGACACTATCAGTGACAACATTTTCTCTAGAATAAAGCTTATCACAGTGCTCGGCCTAAATCTCCATTTTGTTTGTTAGGCGTATTTGTAGAGAACAACCGAATGAGCATCCATATCCTGCCGTGTGTTACAGAACGGCAAAGGAGATTTTCCCGGGCAATATCCTCAGACGGAGAGACAAGCCAGACTGCCGCAAATCTTCCCCCGCGGGCTGCTGCGGGTGTCGCAGGGGAAGTTCGACGGCCGCACGACTGCACGGGTGAGACATAAGCGACGTTGTTAAAATAATGCCGTTTAGAGATTAATTGAGCCATTTCTACAACGACGCTTGTGTAAAAATCCGAGTTCCGTTTGTGCCTCGCTTACGTATACCAATGAACGGTGAGTTGCATAACTAATGCGTGTTTAGTTATGTCAACACCACTATCTATTTTTTATTATCTGCCTAACGACTTGGTGCAGGCGGCTACACCCAACGTTTACACTTGACGACATTACACTACATTAGGCATAGTTCTTTGGCTGGCAACGGTTTCGTCTATCGTATTCATAATCTTCACAAACATTTATGAAAAAGTCAGACAGTGCCGCGGGAACGAAATTCATATTGGGGGGCTACCGGAGCTTCGATCAGCACCACTGAAAAAGTTTCGCCGCCGTTTATCTTCACATCTTCCTTCACCTTGTGGCTGTCTCGGTTGGCACGACTGTGACATCGGAAGACGAGAGGGAGGGCGTGCTTTGGAAATTGTTTTCGCCGCCGCGTCGCCTGTTACTGGGAGGGGAAGGCAGAAAACCATATGTCTGCCCTCCAATTGCAAACACCTTTCACAGTTGACAAAAATACACATGAATCGTCTCATAAAATTTTGATTTCCACCCGCCAGTGAAGCTCCCCACAAAAAAAACATTCACGTTCACATTGAATGGGGGGGGGGAGAACCATATGTTTGCCTCCCCGGAGAAATTTCACGGGGGCAGCTGCCTCTGTTCCCGCCTGCAGTCAGATCATATTGACTCAGGTTCATTATAAGCTTAACACCAAGTCTTGCCAAATTATGTTTCTGGTAGTTTCCCCAGATGGCGCCAGTGTGAAATAATATTAAAACTACAACTTCAGCTCACACATTTGTTTTGAACAGACAGCTACAAATTCCATGTAGAGTTCGCTCGAGTATATATGAGAAAACGTAATTTGAATTGGAAGATTTATCACAAAATCAAAAAATCGGAATAAATGTTGATTGCAAACACGTTACGAGAAGGATAGGCATGTAGGTAGACCTAACACAACTGGCTCGTACATGCGTACATTGACTGCGGCGACAGGCTTTCTCGGTTTTGTTCTTTCTTGCATTTCAGTACGTTATTGTGCCCGCAGTTCATGTACATTGAGTTTTCTGATTTGAACCTTCAGGAACACTACAAAAAATGGAAACCACAGCCAATCTTCACGTTTGGCGAGTTGCCAAGTTTCACCGGATCCATTCTATATCCGGGAAAAAAGGCCGCAATGGAAACAACAACGGGATCGACGTTCAAGGGAATACCAGGGAAGCGGTCAGACCCCTTCCACCCTGGAGAGGGTAACCTGAAAATAGAAGGTATGACAATGTGGTCTGGTAGTATTTATCATTAAATTCCCCCTTACAATCATAGAAAAGACGCGTAATTCACCTTCCTGCTTAGATAGACAAGCTTCAGGTAAATGTTGTCTAAATGCGTCCTATCTATTATTCAAATACCTTTTCGATACGCGTCATTCTTACTCGGTTTGATTGTACATTCATCAAATAATCTTAGTTTGTTTCAATGCACATCTAGCATAATTGTAACCTAGTTAGTTTTTGCCTACTTTCTCTCGACTCGTTTAAGATTGTTTCAGCAGGTTATTTAGTGCGCGCGAATAGGAGTAATAGTATATAATGTGTACATGTTTAGGCCTACTTTGAATTCCGCAAAGAAAATAAAACTGTTGTTTGTAAACACAAGATATACTGCGTGTCAGTATAATAATACGTATTATGAGCATGACACGGCACGGCACGTCAAGACATGTTTAGTGTCGTTTTCCTACGGCATGATATGTTTAGTGTCATGTTCCTACACACGCACACGCACTCGCACGCACGCTCCCTCCCTCCCTCCCTCCCTCGCTCCCTCCCTCCCTCCCTCCCTCCCTCCCTCACTACCTCACTACCTCCCTTCCTCACGTTGTCCCTCCCTCACTTCCTCCCTCCCTCCCTCACTTCCTCCCTCACTCACTCACTCATTCATTCATTCACCAATCCAAACCCACCAACCAACCCACCAACTCGTTTCCCTGTTCTAATGTTATATTATAATAGCCTCTTACCCTGTGTAATGTTACCAAAAGTAATTTCACTGTACAGGCGAGAGACACATGGACACGACTAGCCGGTCAACGTTTGTCAACTTCGCGGGAGCACAGCCTGCGGTAAAGGTGAGCCACAATCCCGAGGTTATTGTGCAGCGTCGCGGCAAGTTCAACGGCGAGACGCAGTTCAAGCGTGACTTCCCCGGCTTCGCGGGCCGTCAGCCACCACCCCCCAGACCCGTCCCTCCAGCGCCCGAGACGATTGACATCAAATTCGACAACTTGTAAGTGAAACATGTTTGACCCCAACAACCACGTCAACATTCTCGACATTCTATATAGAAGGCTCATTACAAACTTTAAAAGGATTATGTGGTTGTTCCAATATTTAACTTTCTTAAGCGTAGCTTCCAGTGAGGTAGTTCTTAATTTTTTTTTTTTATGTTTCTGTAGCAGGCTCTTTGTTTACGTGTGTGTGTGTGTGTGTGTGTGTGTGTGTGTGTGTGTGTGTGTGTGTGTGTGTGTGGTGTTTGTGTGCGTATGCGTGTTTAAGACAGCAACAGAATGCTGGAATATCTTAAAGAGTGAAATTGAATGCATCATCGTCAAATTTGTTCCCTTAAAAAAACACGGGAAACGGTCCAAAAAGAAACACTTATCGAAAGAAGCCATTATAAAAATTAAGTATAAAGAAATGATGTGGAAGTCATATAGACGTACTGGAAATGACGAAGACTACAACATTTATAAAGAAGCACTAAACCAAGCTACAGCTGAAATTAGAAATTCAAAGAGAAGCTATGAACATAAATTAGCTTGTAATATAAAACATGACAGCAAGAGTTTTTATGCTTATATTCGAAGCAAACAGAAAGTTCAGGATAAGGTCGGTCCTCTAGAAGATAGTGCTGGAAACGTAATATCAGAAGGATTCTTAATGGCAGAAGACCTGAATGAGTATTTTAGTTCAGTGTTTACCAGAGAAGACACTAGTTCACTGCCAGTACCAGAGGCTAAGTTCAAGGGGCAGAATCAGACTATTTAAGACAGTTAATTGTAACCCCAGAAATGGTAGCTAAGAAAATTAGGGCTATGAAGGATAATAAATCACCTGGAGTGGATGGTATTCCACCCAAACTACTAGTGGAAATTGTAGAACAAATTAGCATACCGCTTGCAACAGTTTTCAACTTGTCATTAGAAGAGGGAGTGGTTCCTTTAGAATGGAAAGAAGCAAACATTATACCGTTATTTAAAAAAGGTTCGAGAAACAAGTCAAATAATTATAGACCAGTTAGTTTAACATCGGTGATTTGTAAATTATTAGAAAGACTAATTAAAGATCACATGGTGGATTTTCTTGTTAAACATAACTTGATAAACCCATCTCAACATGGGTTTCTAAAAGCGAGGTCATGCTTAACAAATATGTTATGTTTTTTGGAAGATATCACTAAGTGGGTAGATGATGGATCACCAGTAGATATCATCTACTTAGATTTTCAAAAAGCTTTCGACAAAGTGCCACATCAGAGATTACTGCTTAAACTAAAGGCCCATGGCATAGGAAATGGTATAATTAACTGGATAGAAAAATGGCTGATTGACAGAAGACAACGGGTAGTTGTTGATGGGGAGGCTTCAAACTGGAAATCAGTTTTGAGTGGGGTTCCACAGGGATCAGTACTGGGACCTATATTATTCTTAATATATATAAACGATTTGGACGATGATATAGCTAGCAAGGTGTTGAAATTTGCAGATGATACAAAAGTGTTTAGAAGGATTAAAAGTGATGGAGATAGACAGCATTTACAAGATGATCTTGACAGGTTGATCAAATGGTCTGAAAAGTGGCAAATGTTGTTCAATTTTGGGAAATGTAAATGTCTTCACACAGGACATGGGAACGAATATGTAGAATATACAATGGGGGGAACTGTACTAAGTACTACTGTAAAAGAAAAAGACTTAGGGCTGACAATTAGTGCTGACATGAAGGTTTCAGAGCAGTGTGGAATTGCAGCTTCAAAGGGAAATCAAATCCTTGGATTGATTAGGCGAAATATAGCATATAAAGAAAAAGAACTAATAATACCGCTGTACAAAACAATAGTTAGGCCTCATTTAGAATATTGTATACAAGCGTGGAGGCCATACCGCAAGAAGGACATAGATATGCTAGAAAGAGTACAGAGGAGAGCGACTAAAATGATACCAAAACTGAGGGATCTTAGTTATGAAAAACGCCTAAAAGAATGTGGTTTAACAACACTAGAGACCAGGAGATTGAGAGGAGATCAGATAGAAGTGTTTAAAATATTGAATGGTTATGAAAATATTGATAGAAATATGTTTTTTTCAGTTAAGAAAGATAGAAAGACTAGAGGACATGAAGTTACATTAGTAAAGGAACAGTGTAGATTAGACGTAAGAAAGTTTTCATTTTCACAAAGGACTGTGAATGTATGGAACAGATTATCTGATGATTGTGTGGATGCTAGTAGTGTGAATATGTTTAAAAATAAAATCGACACATACCTCAGAAGGGCTGGATATATGTAGATAAAAGGGTTGGACTATCGATAAGCCAAAGGGCTTCCTTGTCCACCTGCCATCAAGAGTTAATTCTCTGGATGGCAATCTTGTTAAATCTTGTTAAATCTTATGTGTGCGGGCGCGTGTGCATGAGGGTGTATGTGTGTATATCTGTGTTTGTGGGTGTGTGTTTGGTTATGCATGTGTGTGTTTGGGTGTGTGAGTGTACATGTGCGCGTGTGCACGAAAGTGTACATACATTCGTAGCATGAATTATTATTTCGGTCAGAAAGTGCATACATATAGAATGCCTATCCACAGTTTGCTTACGCGTACGCCCTCTGCCTCTACCTGTTGTACACGTGTCGCCGTGTCTTTAACCGTCCCCTGTATATCTAATGTGACCCATCGCATGGATAGCTCGTGTACAAGTGGCGTACTGTGTTGACATTATGTGTAGCCTCTGCAACTGCAACCGTTGTACACGCGATATAGGTACCCGTTGTACACGTGACCTACCGTATCAATAACTTGTGTATACGTGACCCACCATATCGATAACCGATGTACACGTGACCCATTGTATCAGTAGCCTGTACGACCATTGGAACACTATTCCTGCTGGTGTTTGGCAGGCGGTCGTTCGAGACGGAGCAGCGCAAGCAGTTCCCGGGGATTGATACGCGACTTCACCCTATGATGAAGTCATCCAAGAAGGAGGAGGAAGCCTACAAGTTGCCGACGGTTCAGTTTGAAACCATGACAAGTCAGAAGGTAAACGTTATGTTGGTCGACTTTCCTTTGTCTTCCTTCCGCCTTGAATCGAACCTTGTGGGGCGCCATCTAGCACACAAATGTCGCGAGAGAAATATCAGGATTGGTGCTGACGTCTTCTTCTCTCACAAATAGGTCGTTAATTATAACTTCAGAAATAAATAAACAGCAGTTCATGTCTCGACTAGCGATTGTTCCCTGAACAAGCTTGAACTTGTATTTTAATTTTCTCCTACCGTACCTATTTTTCACCAAGTGACTAGTCTAATTTTTTGGTCTTTGTTTTCTTCTAAACTGGGATTATAGATTAATGCGCATAACCCGAATCGCATTGCGATTAAGCACGTATTTCTGTGTTGATGTTGTGGACTTTCCTTGTTTTCTCGAAGACCACTTGAGTGATGATTTCAGCGATTCATGGATAACTGTTACCCCGGCAATTCGCGTTGGCAAGTTACCAGATATAACGACAAAGGTCCATTTGTTCGACCACTTAAAAAGTACATAAAATGGTATTAAACAGTCTGTTGACATTACTTATAGTATTAACTATTCACACACTACATATTCGGACATAAAAAGTTGCGGATATGCGATAGGTTAAACTAGTTAAAGAAGTATAGTTTTAAGATTATTCTTTACAAATGGCAAAAGAACAATACATTCGTTGACCTATGACGCGTATGCTTATAAAGAAACCATGCAGCTGCATGTGACACACTTATTAAGATATGGGGAACTTAGTTTTCACGGTCCTCTTTAAAAATGACCGCCATTTTCGAAAAAAGCTATCTAGAGTGCCTCCAACCATCAACATGGCCGTTGGGTATGTACTATGTAGACATATAAATACTGACCATCGATCCTTCGCAAAACAAGGCGTCGTGCCTCCTGAAAGTTTTTTTTAAATCGAATGACTGCGCGTAATTCTGTATTCACTTCAATCCCGTTCGCCATTGGTTAATGCGTATTATTGTCGCCATTACAGTTTGACTATCGACCGATCGATTTGATGAAGGCTGGCCAACAATCGGTTGCTGAGGCCAGAAAGAATGTTGGGAAGATACCTCACTTCGACCCAATGGCACCGCCTGTGAATAACTTCTTCCACCGCCACGTGGCGGCGGTGGCTTCTCGGGCCGAGAAAGAGGCTTCTGGCACTCTCAAACCTGTCGTCTCTAAGACGGGCGCCAAGTTGCTGACGAAGAAACAAGCGCAATTCCTGTTGAAGGAACTGCGCATGCGCAAGGCTCAAATGGCAAAGGGTACCATGGCACAACGCGTACTTCCTGCTAACGCTGTCAGGGTGAAATAAAGTCAACGTGTGGGTTTTAAGCGGAATGTCGGGGACCAGTTTGATGTCTTTTGTAATTTGGCACAATACTATCAACCGTGCGTCTGGTGTAATTTATAAAATATTACAGAGAGCGTTGCAAATGTGATGTTATTATGATTAGACACACACATAGAGACTACTTCAGATAGTAAAAGACGGCGCCATAGGAAATCAACTCATGCCCTTAACAAATGTGTTATTGCCTTTATATTATCAGACACAGCAAGCAGTTCACCTGTTAACTGACTTTAATTTAAGCATTTGCTCTTAGATTCTATGTAGACTGTCTAACAAATTCTTGATATTTCTTCGCTTTGCCATGATGTATTACGTAATTACACTTAGTAAATAACCATTGATTTCATTAGGCGAACAGGTGACACTCTTTTACGATACATTTGCAAGTATCGTTTAAATTATTTCTGCTTGTTAATCAAATATATGGGTAGTACAATGGAAAAAAACATTGCGGCAAGAACAGATTGTCAGCTGTGCGAAAAGCGGCTGTAACCGTGGAATCATTATATGCACATGCTGGCAATACGCACGTGCTTCCCCATGCACAGTTGGTATGCCATTCACCGTAAAGCGACGTTATATAAAACGTTACGCTGCGAACGCAGATAACAAATATTAAGCAAGTATTTTCATTCAAATAGATGTAATAAACATATTTTGGCCGGAGAGAATTTTACAGTGCTTAGATGCAATGGGTTCTAAACCGTAAACATATTTAGGAAGATTATGCGCGAAACATGACTTACAACGACATAACGCCAATTGTTTGATGGCAAAGAGTTTTCATCCTGTAAGTTGTTTAAACAATATTAAGCCGATGTTTAAATTTGTACTATGAATAGACATCATATGTAAATGTTTAGTGTAATACTATTGTGAATTCCGCAAAGAAAGTCAAAACATTGTTTGTTATACTCGATTTTCGCACTTGTCTGTGTAAAATACGTATTGTGAGCATGGCACGACTAAACCCACCCACACACCCACTCATCCACACACGCGCACGCACGCATGCGCGCACACACACATGTACACACAAATAACATACTCATGTGTACATCAAAATATCCACGAAAGCATGCATACGTGCATATGTACAACGGAATCCAAACAAAGGAGCTTTGTTTGCTGTCGGGTGGACATCGTGTATATTTCTTGAATAAAGCTGTATTCACGTTTGCTGTTTCATCAACCGACTGACCTCCTAACAAGTTAGAAGTCGTAGTGATAACGTCCAAACTGCACGGTCGTTTGTAGTTTGTAACAGTTCTGTTGTGCTATTTCTATACCACGTTGACAGACGATTTATTAATATTTCCTGTTGTCACTATGTCTTCTAGCTTTCTCATTATATGGCCTATAAATCTTGCTTGTTGTGTTCTAATTTTTTTAATTACATTTCTTTTTGATTTGTCTGTCCTAAGCTTTTCTTTTTTGTCCATGGCTTGTGATAACACAGCATTATATTGTGTTTAACTATTTTGTCAACTTACAAAACTTAATCATATCTCACTTTAATAATCACCACTTCACATATAATTACATTTAAATAATTTTGAGGTTGACATTGGTGTCTGTCTGTTTGTCTGTCTGTCTGTCTGTCTCATCCTTATGTCCATCTTGTCGATCTCACCAGGAGCAAACTGATCAGGATAGATGATAGCAAACAACCTTAAATGTCTCTTTCACATTTCCACTCTGACCAATTCCGGCAGTTGACCTGTGGTGGCCGGTAACTGCTGCACATTCAACAGTCCCATGTATGGTTTCAATAAATGATACATGTACTCCTGGGATCTACCAATCACCATCGTCCACAATCATCCTCGCAAGCAAGATATACTATGCAATGTATGGAATTTAGCTGAATCAGTTGTAGTTTTCCTAGTAATTGACTCCAACGGTCGCGACTGTACCACGCGTGAGAATAGTGCAGCCGCCCGCTCCCCATGTCAAAGACAACTGGCTACTCCAGGGAATCCAAATATAATTACCTGTTCGACCGTTCTCAAGAGCGGATGAGTGGTAATGAGTATTCATTTAATAATTTCCACCCCCCAAACCAAATAGCGGAATATTGAAAGGCAACGAGATTATTGGCTATACTTAACTTCAGCTTTTGAGCAAGGGGGTATTGACAGTTACCAGCAGCGACCCTGTCGCGAGACGATGTCCACATTGCTCCTCTCCAAATGGTATTAAATGCAACCATGAAATCCACAAAATTGCAGTCGGTGAGTTAGACTTAGTGTTCCACACATCTTTTTGTGGATCTTACATAGCACGGCATCGAGGATTGATAACATACTACATTTCATATGTCATGTATTGCTTTTTACTTGGACCATGTGCTATGAGGCTATGAGAACAAACAGTTGCGTTTTGTCCCCGTAACATACAACCCAAGTGTCCACTAAACTGGCACAAGAATACTTTGAAAGATATTCTTGGGGAGACGGTGATAGAAATAAACGGAAAGACACAGAGACGGTGAGACATACCGACATGCAGGCAGACATTACAGACAGACGGACACGCGGACACGCGGACAGACAGACAGTCAGGCAGGCAGGCAGATAGGCAGACAGATAGCCAGACAGACAGAGAGACATATATACATATATACGCAGGCAGGCAGATTAGTAGGCAGATGACGCGATGCCTCCTGCACATCGTCAGTATCTTCTGCGTCTTGGTGAACGCATCTGGATGCGTCTTGGACTGGTCGGGTATCTTCTACTGACGCACAGGGAGACTCGTCGAGTTGTTGACTGGCACATGAGGCGGTTCTGTATATCCCGTAACGTGGTCGTTAACGTGGTCGCAAGTATCGTCACAATCACTCAAAGCTGCAGTGTCTAATGATCGGCGGGAATGTTTGATTCGATAGACAGTCGGTACAATCACAATCAATCACAATACTTTATTGTCCCTTGGGAGAGAAATTCATTTGGAGTGTAGAGCAGCACATTAAAACACATGCAATATAAGAATAGTAATAAGTTATATCGGCTAAATAAATACGTTAAATTAGTTAAATATGTTACATAAGTTAAATAAGTTACAACAGTTTTTAAAAAGTTAAATCATCTCAGGCTCACTCAGTGTCAGACTGGCAGTGATGGAGGGGAACGAAGGTCAGTTACTCATTCATTAGTCTTATTGACGAGGGAACGAGAGTTTCGAGTGCGGTTCAGTTTGCAGTGAGGGAGTTGAAAGCGGCGGCCAGAAGGAAGTAGTGTATAGCATGGAAACAGGGGATGTTCGGGGTCTGAGGAGACATTCCTTCCCTTTCTCTCTGCCCGTTGTCTGTATAGATCTTCTAGACTGGTCTGCTTTTTTCCCACCACCTTCCCACTAACCCCGACTGTTCGTGCCTGAGTGTTTCGATGCACGATACTCAGGCCGCTGTACCACACAAGAAACCCGAATGTAATAGAGCTTTCTATGTAGCATCTGTAAAAGGTTTGTAGAACATGTGTGCTGACACTGAGTGACCCGAGCTTGCTTAAGAAATACAGCTTTTGCTTGCACTTTCTGTTAACTACCGGTGTATTTTCACCAAATGTGAGCTTTGCATCAATGGTAGTGCCGATATACTTGTATTCATCTATTTTTCTTACACACTCTCGGTTAATGAATAGTCTCTTGGGAGGAGTAGGATTTTTTTCTAAAATCTGTTATGAGTTCTTCAGTTTTACGAACGTTCCGGTCTATGAAATGATTGTCACACCACACTGTGAAATCAGCTACAGCGTACGCACACACTTGATCACAGCCGGATAGGTCGACGATAGCTGTGTCATCACTGTATTTGAGTGAGGACTGCATCATCCACACCTCGATTGCGTTTATACGCAAATTGGAGGGGATCCAGTTGATCCCCAACATGCTGCAGGAGAAGACGAAGTACGAATCGCTCAAAGCACTTCATGACAACTGAGGTAAGCGCCACTGGGCGGTACGATGTAGCATTCGGATCACTTTACACGATATGATACATTTCGTAATTGTGACCCGCCGAATTTGCGGATGTTGCACCACACTCCTTCTGTCGATACCACCTAGTATCTATCTCGAGCTCTCGACTTGTTGCGATCTCAGTGAATGTATACAAGTCCCCGACAGTAATATCAGTTTCAGGCAATACATTCAACCGTGGGGCCTTCGAGCGCTCGCTGTGCGGGTGATTGTTGACGCGGTGCTTGCATTGCTGAACTGATCCATTTGCATCAGCAACTCCATCGCGGATAGACGTCAGTTGCGAATGTGAGAATTCAGTCGGGGCGTAGCAACAGCAAGGGTTAAAGGCCATATCCTGGGAGAAAACAAATTGCTAACAAGTATAAAAATATGCATGTACATATGTGTTCTGCAATATAATGACAACCCCGAAACCACACGTTTGCTGAAACATTTATAAAATTGCCATTAAACGGGACCTGTCTTGGTGCAGGCTTCGAAAAGTCTGTTTTCCGGAAATGCCCCGAGGGGCAGAATCGTGACGTCAGTTGTGGAAAACATTCCCGGGATCGTAAGCGTTCTCGGCGGCTGGATTTCCTTGGTGGATATTTGAACTGGTAGACATTCGTTCACATACAGAAATGGTGAACAAATGTGTTGTTGGAAACTGCTACAATTCGAATCTGACTGGCTATTCAGTGCACGAATTTCCGAAAGAGCCAGTTACTCGGCAGAAATGGGAACGTTTTGTTCGAAACGGCAGGGCCGACTGGACCCATGCTACGGCAACTAGCATTATTTGTGGTTCGCATTTCGTTGCGACTGACGACTTCGAAGGCTTCGTACATTGGAAATCTGCCGTTCCTTCGAAGAACACAACAGAGGCGAAGGCGAATCGGTTACCGGCGAATCTGCGCAAGTGGATCCGGTCAGTTGTCGGGGCTTCTTCACTGGTTCATGTCTACATACGGTGCCACATTGTCGATCTCGGCAATGTCATCCTCACTGTCACCGAAATATATATGATCAAACGTTTCGTGATCCGCGTCAATTGACATCGCTCTCTGAATTACTCGAGTAAGCCGCCATTTGTATCGAGTTGTTTACATGACACCGCGCGACTGCGCAGGGCCGCAGGCGTGAAGCCGCTGCACTAACTCACGGCGGAACCACGACTGACGTCACGTTTCAGCGACAAATGCAAACCCGGCATCGCTCGGGAGTTTCTGTAAAATGGCAAATTTAAAGGCTCTTTTTATGTTGTATGCTCATATACGATATTTCAACATTTTGGCAATATCATCATTTGAAAGGCCATCAACCATTTGTTATTAAGGGACAGAGCACATTTTATCCCAGGATATGGCCTTTAACGTTGTCACTGCGCCACCCGTAAGGTCTTGACGTAACAACTCATCCTCAAGCTCACGAATAGCTTTCTCCGCCACCGGGTTTTTGTTCTTGATCTTCACACGGCCAGGGACGTTAAGCCAGGTGCAGGATGCGTATGACAGCGAGTGGGCCGTCTAGGGGTTGCAATTCTACACATCGTATGGTGTCGCGACGTTTGTCCTTGACCACGCATGTACTTGTGTATGACATCATCAATGGCCATGCTCATGTCGAGGGCGTAGAAGAAGGTATGGAGTAGGATGATCCAGTTGAATGTGCAAGGCAATCAACAAACCGTGTAGGATTTGGCACGGTACGAGTGAGAGTGGAAAGTGGGGAGTCTCGCTTTACCACCAGCAACCCGTCCCTGGAAACAGTCGCGACATTGAGGTAACGCGTTATGTCCTTGACATTTGTTAATTTCTTCGATGCACGACAAGCACGTTGACACACGCGGACTGGCGGAGAATTCTCCACGACGTAGCTTCTCAAAGACTTGACTACAAGGTTTACTGTTAGTCAGGATGCACACCTTGTGTTTCAACTGAATGATGTAAGAACTGAAATGTTTCGTTGCAATGGCGATGGAAAAGGCCTCTACCTGGCACGGTAGCCATGTGACTTGTCGCTCACGGAGTTACACACTGAAAAACCGTCAAGCAAGGACGACACAGATTGTGATATCTCTGGTTTGGTGGACGCGAGCGTACGTGACAGTAATGCTATTTCACAAGTTTCGGTAGTTCGGGGTCAGTCAATCGTAAGGATGTCAGTACAATGCAATTATCCATTATCAGAGACATTTCTTCATCGTCGGTGGTCGGTTCGCCGTGGAGAGTAATACTACCGTCGCGTTTCAACAAGTTGTCTTCCACGAACGCTAACAGGTGTTGGTACAAGTCCTCCGGCTTCTCTTCCGTCTCCAATCGAATGGCCGGAAACTCGAGAAAATGTGCCCCCGTCGACAGGAAGCCATATGTTGTTGATCGAAGTTGCGTTACGAACGATGGTATTACGTGATAGCATCGGGCAATAGTTCGCTAACTGGTCCAATATGAGCTCTAGACTGTTCACTTTTTGGGCAGCCGTGCGCCGACGTTTTATAGGGATGGGTGCAGCATCATCCGTGAAGCCACGAAGAGGAGCAGTTTTTGACTTTTCCCCAACTCATTCCATCGACGAGGATTGGGGAGAAATTCTGATCGATGGAAAGAGTATACAAAATGTTTTGCTTATAATTCTCAAAGCTATTGACAGTTTCATTTTTCCCAAGAACTATTGCTTGGGCGCGCTGTAAGTGCTAGCCATGGTGTGCGCTAATAATGTCACTTATGTGAACCACTGTAGATTGTCCAATTGCCGATACGTGCAACTGCTCGCCCGTTGTCTGACACATAAATCAAGAAAAGTGAACGGTGATGATCGAACTGATAATCTTTGATCGAAGGCATAGTCCGTTTCCCGACGCTGCCACCAGGCCAATGTGAAGAGATTATACAATAGGTATTCTAGATAAAGGGCGAACTACAACGGTTGGATAGAACGATTTTATTGCTCCAACTTCGTTTGGAACATACAACACGCATGAGGTCGAGCGATGATTGATCAAGAGACTTACGAGAGCAAGGCTCGTAAATACCACTGGTTGACAGCACACCTTTTAGCGGGCGCTAGATGTTAGCACACATACTCGGTTTCTGCCTCATCGTGTTCAAAATCATCATTGTGCGACAAATCGCAACGCATTCACTCTAAAAACTCCACGGGCTGTGGAGGAGCGCGCGAGGAGATTAGAAGATGGCTTCGTCTACGTCGATGTGTGTTGTGTTGCCCTTCCCATTAAAAAGCCATAAACGACGCAAGGTGGCACGGCAGTGGGATTAATGATTGACACATACATAATCGAAGTTTGCATTTAAACCGCCGGAACAATTTGACTTTATGAAGCCGACAGGTTGGCCGGCGAACAAAGAAAAGTGTGAATTCCGCAAGGAGGAGATACACTTTCTTGGACATGTCTTCAGCAGGGATGGGGTCAAGCCTGAATAATACTAATAAATAATAATACAGTGTAATGCAATTTATTTGTATAGCGCCCGAATCAATCAGATTGCTCCCAGGCGCTTTACATGCACGTACACGTAACTATTTAGAATTGTATTATAGATAGAAACAAAAATTATTCTAAATGTATACCATAAAATAATAATTGAAACATTCATTACATAAATATTAGACCTCCACGTACAAACAATTACAATTATATGATAAATATTAAACAATATAATAATAATATAATAATAATCTTTATTTTATATAGCGCCATATCCATAACGTTCATAACGTTTTTCATAAAACTCAAATATAAATGGTAAAAATTTAACAAATTTAAATATAAAAATAAACAAATTAAGATAGTAATGCTGTGTAAATATCAGTAGATTAAAAAGAAAACAAATGTCATGGTAAAGTAAGTACTTAAAATGTTCTTTCGGCTGTTAAAAAAGATGAGGATAGAAATATGAATAACTGAATGGTCTTTCAAGCAGTGTACGCCGTAATGAAAAGGTGAGTTTTTAAGGCTGCCTTGAAGGATTGCAGGGAGGTTTTGGAAGTAACAGTATTTGGTAAACCATTCCATATTGTAGCGCAGCGTGGACGAATGCGCATTCACCAGCTTTGGTTCGGTCTCTCGCAACGACAAGATTGTTACCCTCAGCAGAACGAAGATGTCTGGCTGGTTTATAAACTGACACAAGTGACTGCATATATGGTGGCGAGAGTTCAGCATTTAATGCCTTATATGTAAGTTCTGCTATTTTGTACGTAATCAGTTGCTGGACAGGCAGCCAGTGGAGTTGGCGCAGTAGTGGTAACGCACTGTCGCATCGCGCACGCCGAGTTATTAGACGAACAGCAGCATTCTGCCGTCCCTGCAGCATGCCGATGTTCTTGGCAAAAGTGCCAAACAGAAGCGAGTTGCAATAATCTAAGCGTGACGTTACCATTGCATTTACAACACGTTCTGCTGTCGACTGTGGCAGGTAACGGTGAATTTGGCCGATGTTACAAAATAAATAAGTGAATTAAAATGTAATAAATAATTTTAAAATAATAATAATTACATAAAATATGGATAAGTGCATTTGATAAAGTCCACGTGATCATATTACAGAAACGCTTCTCTAAAAAGTTGTATTTTAAGAAGCGTTTTGAACTATGGCTGTGTCTTTGCCATCCTGACACAGTCCGGCAGTATGTTCCATAGACTGGCTGCAGCTACAGCAAAACGGCGATCACCGTGAGTGACCGTCTGCGAAGCCGGTACTGACAGTAGCAGCAAAGACGCAGATCTCAGTTGCCGATTCGGTTCACGTCGGTTCAATAACTCCGCGAGATAATTCGGTACCAGGTCATGCATCACAGAGTACACAAACACAAGCACTTTATATGTCGGGCGCACACAGATAGGTAACCAATGCAGATGCTGCAGCACCGGAGTGACGTGGTCGTACTTCCTCGTACGGCAGACGGGGTCAGGACACTGCTGGACTTCCTGCTTGGTTACGAAAAAGTGCAATTTATTTTTGAGAAATGATTTTTTACTAAATTCACCTGCTCTGACATAAGTGCATGTGTGTAGTCAGATTTCCCGGTGTGATTGTAGAAGCTGTTGACAGTAAAATGGTGCATTGGTAGCTGATTTTACTACGCGGAAGGGTATTTTGCAGCAATTTGGTTAGTTGACCCTTTACTGCCTGCATCCATTCGTAAATATTGACGGGTGTCACACATGCAGGCATTTTACGAGAGCTAGAAATATTAGATTTGGACTAAACTCGACCTGCATGTCAATGAGATGACAATAACAGCAGGTGAGAAGTTTAAGAAACTTTGTAGGTCACGTTTTCTTATAATCACACAAAACGTTAACATGGTCGCCAATGGAAAAACTAACAGTGTGCTGAGCCCAGACGAGGCGGGCTGCGCAATTTTGCACATGTTGCAAACGCTGCACCGTCGTCTGTGGAAGGCCACAGAGTAATGAATTTGCATAATCGAGGCGTGAAGTCACGAGCGTGTGCACCTGGGTTTTGGGCCATCAGTGATACCTAGCCAAATTTGTCCAATGTTGCGAATCTGGTGGTAGCACGACTTTGCTATCTGTGCAACATGTGCTTCCATAGTTAGACCGCTGTCAAGTTTGACTGCTAGGTTGCGTACGGATGACTTCGGCACAACCCGATGTCCGCCAATTGTCACGGAAATATTGGAGGGCACATCATTTCGTTGTTTTGAGGTGAGGAAGGTCGCAGGTCGTCGGTGTACCACGGCGAGTTAGGTCGCAAGGTTGCGGTTTTATCGAGCAATGGAGTATGGTGATCGATAATCCGATGACATCCAGTGTCGTATCCTTCCACCATTGCCCCAACAGGTCCATCAATGTCAAAATCTGACAAAGATGTAATATCTTTGTAGAAATCGGAAACACAGATATGACGCAATCTGCGAAAAGTTTGTGTTTTCCGCACCACAGTCGGCTTTCTCGCATTTACCACAAAACTTATGGCCAAGTGGTTTTCGGATGGATTGCCGTGTGTGTCGCATAAACAGGGATCATAGGCAGTTGCTGGTATAGGTACTATGCAAGTATTACCCCTAACGATGACCACATCCAATATGTGGGTGGTATCTTTCGTCAGTTGCTTCATTCAGTCCTCACTATGTCGTCTAAATACGCAGACCACTGGTCGAAGAAAACTGTGCTGGTAAAACCGTTTCGCTTCGATGGCGGCGGACGATACACGACACACAACCTGACGGTGACACTACGTGTAGTTACATAGTAATCGGAATGTTCAAAATGAGTGTAATTCCCGCGCGTTGAAATCGCTTTTATTGTCAGGCCGGACTTGTACAACACTGCCACACCTCCCCCTCGTTTTCCACCAGGTCTTGACACGCAATGAAATTCGTATCCACATGGAACTAACGCTCTTATCATGTGATAGTCATTGACGCTACCGAGCCACGTTTCCGTCAGAGCTAAAATGTCGATGTCTCGCGAGATCACAACATCAGAAACAAAGATCGTTTTATTCTTAACCGAACGTACATTGATGCAATGCACATTCAATTTAGCGGTACACGGACGCCCGATCCCAACGGAGGTGACTATGTTCACGGAAAGGAGGTTACGTATTGATGTCCTTGTTTTCCGTTTGGCGGAAGCCGACATGACGCAACGGTTTACAACTACACAAATTGGTCTTTGTTTGAGACTGCCAACCCTATAACCGAGGCGAATGCTTGTATGCTTGACTTGTTGGGAACCGGGTTAAACTCCCCTGACATGTACAAAATATAGTCCATTGCCAGTGGTTATCAATACATTCCTGCTGTAAGCAATAATTCCAAGAAGTCCATTACTAGCCGTGCACATCAGACCGTGGCAGTTCAGTCTGTGGCACACATTCAAGTAGAATGTCAAGATACATCCAACGTTATTAAATACATAAAATCACAATATTCGGGAAGAGATGTGGTATGAAGATCATATGACGTCAGCAGCGACAGTATTCCAGATCTAACTGACACAACCTAATGGCAATATGCAATCGTAGTCGTATATGCTTCAGTAAAAAGCACTGCAGTCTGTTCCAGACATGACATGCCCAAATAAATAAATGTTCATAAGTCACGTAAATCCGCAACATCATCACTGTTGGTAGTGCACGTAATATGTTCCACAACTGCATCAGTTTGGTTACTTACATGCCATTAATACACATCCAAATTGTCATTAAAACGGAGCGGAATACTTGCTGCCAACATAGGCGCATTGCATCCGGGCATGGAGTAGATGCAATTCGACAGATGAAAGATCCAAGAGATGTTCCTGAACTGAAACCGTGGTTGGAATGGTCAACTACCTTGGCAGATTTTTATCTGATCTGTCGACAGTGCTGAAGCAACTGAACGACCTCCTCCGAAAGGACACTTAGTGTTTGTGGGGCTACCCGCAATGGGCGGCAGTAAAGAAAGTGAAAGACTTGTTTTCCAAAGCACCCACACTTGCATTCTTCGATGTGACGAGGAAGACCGTGGTCGGCGCTGATGCCATCAGTTATGGACTGGGCGGCGTATTGCTCCAAGCCCATGACGGAGAGCTAAACCCCGTCGCCTACAGTTCGCGCACTCTTTGTCCGGCAGAAAAGGGATACGCTCAGACAAATTCGAGCGATACCTGGTGGGTTTAGAGATGTTTACTGCAGTAACTAACCACAGACCACTCATCTCGCTCGTGAACACCAAAGACCTACATGAGACTCCCTTGATATGTCAGCGACTCTTGATGCGACTGATGCGGTACAACGTAACAGCAGAGTATGCATCGGGCAAGGACGTGGTGGTTGCCGACACTCTATCCATAAGTCCCTTGCCAGTGGAGAACAGCAGCGCTCTATAGGAGGATGTCATCCAAAACTGTGTGAATGACATCATCTCATCGTAGTTTGCGTATGACGCAAAGCTGAGTCAAATACGCAAAGAGACACAGCAAGACGTCAACCTGAAGACGGTGACCGGTTGGCCGATGTATAAGACTTTCGGCTCGCGTAAAAGACTTTCGGCTAGCGGCCAGAGAACTGTACGGTGTCAGAAACGAATTCGGCATCTATGACGGACTATAGCAGCGAGGTGATCGTGATTCCTTTCTCAATGAGGTAGGAGATTCTGGAGCGAATCCACCACGGTCACATGGGTATCACCAAGTGCCGTGAACGCGCAAACCAAACGGTATGGTGGCCAGCGATGAGTAAGGATATTGAGGACAGAATTTCAAGGTGTAGATTATTGCCTAAAAAAGAGTCCTTCGCAACGACATGAACCACTGTTGGCGTCGCGACTGCCGACGCGCCCTTTCGAATGGAGTGGCGTCAACTTGTGTGAACTGAAGGGGTGTAACTACCTGAGTAGTGCTGACAACTATTTCCATTACACTACATCGCCTACCTTCCCAATATCACATCGTCTTCAGTCATCAACAAACTGAAAAACATCTTCGCACGTAACGGGATCCCGGAAACAGTTGTTTCCGACAACGGGCGACAATTCCCATCAGCTGAATTTCAGAAATTTTCGGCTGAATGGAACTTTCAGCACGTGACAAGCAGTCCGCACTTTCCGCAGTCCAATGGAGCAGCAGAACGAGCGGTCAAAATAGACATGGAAATCCTCAAACAAAACGACGTGTTCCTCGTTCTACCGACATACCGCTTGACTCTGATTCCAGAACTGCAGAACTAGCCTTCAGCAGACGTCTACGGACGACTCTACCTGCCATGCCAGAAACACTCACCGCGCGTACCGTCAGTCCGGACAGAGTACGTGAGCGCGGTGAAGTGTTCAAGCAAAAGAAGAAGCAGAACTACGACACTACGTCACTATGGTGTACGACCCCTGCCTGACCTCCAGCCGGAGATCCCGTCCTACTCAAGTGTGGGGGGAGAAGGCATGACAGAAGCCCGCGACGGTGAGCAAGTGTGTGCCGATGTCGTATCTAGTGAAAACGGCAGATGGAGAGCTGAGGCGTAACCGCAAACATCACCCGAAATGTCATCAAGAGAACTGCATACAACTCGCAGTGGCAAGCAAGTGAAGAAGCCGTTAAGGTTCCATTGGTGTGAATTGAGGACCGTTGTTGTGTAGTAGTAATGGTAGAAGTAGTAACAAGTTTCAAGTATTATAATATAACTCTTAATTGGATATCAAAGTAATCAGATCCAAGGACTCATCAGTTTAGTAGTTTAAGTTTAGTAAGTAAAAGTAACAATTAATAAAAGATAAATGAGCAATCTTTCATGTTACAGAGATATGCTGTATAGTACTGGTGCATTTTATGACTGAACGTTAAGGACTCTGTGCTGGAAAATCATTGACTAGTGATGAACATTCTGGGGGATAGACATGCTAACTGGCAGTGAGCAATCAAAACGCGATAGTAGTATGCTCGCACATTTGGATGTGTATCCTGCGGTGTTTAAGCGATATTAGGGAGGTTTCGAAAGCCGCCCCCCTGAGCAAAGTGAGTAGTCACGTGACCTGCGCCTCCTAGCGGAAAGAAGTGTACCTAAGCGTCCGTAGTGCCATCTAGCGACTCGGACTTTAAAACATGTGATGTATGTATGAAGAACTAAGGGAATAACTGGTAAAAACCACAGTTTGAAAGTTGATTAGGTTTTTTAATGATAACGAGGAGTGTAGAGAGGTATTAGTTGTATATGAATGTACGTGTATGTGAGGAGAGTGTAGAGAGGATGTGTATGAATGTGCGTGTATGAAAGAAATAACGAAACACAAGAGTATACGAGTGCACACGTATTTTATTGACGAATGATACAAGCGTATAATATGAAACCGTGTTTTATTAAGCGAAGTACACGAACATCAAGACTTGTGGGTGAGTGAACACCACGACAGAGGTCGTGAGCTTAGGGGTCAATACGACCACGCCAGTGGCTCGTGGGATGATGATGATGATGATGGTACGACTTACGGGTGAGTGAACACCGCGTCAGAGGTCGTGAGTTTACGGGTGTGTGACCACCGCGCCATAGGCTCGAATCGTTAATGACGATGATGAAGATATATGTTCGTTAATGAAACACGGTTATTGCAGTTGTTTAAGCCAATCGAATACGCGGCAATCGTTTGCTACCAGATCAGTGCCGAAACCTTTTACGAAATCCTTCATGACAAGTCCACGACATCGAAACATGAGATAAGCAACACAGTATTGTCCACAAACGTTAGACACGGGACTCTGCAGTCTCTTAGAATTATGAGTCCACGTTACACAATGTTTATTCAAGAAACGTCGAAACTCGACGTGTCGTGGCGGCAAGCCGTAAGAGCAGAAGTATTCGCCGCAACCATTGGTGTCTACGTAGATCGCTATCCAATGTTCTCCGGGTTTACCCATGTCGTGCGTGTTGCACACGAAGGCGACGGGGTAAGCGTCTATCTGGAGTTCGAGGAGTACGTCTTTGGGTACGATCCCGCGCATGACGACACGGGCGTGCGTATCGCGGGTGAGTAGACGGACGAGCTGCATGGTTTCCATCAGTTGTCGTAGATGACGTTACGATTCCTGTCAACCTCCAGCACCTTCTCGAACTCGGCGTAGGCGACGACGTTCACAGTGGTTGTCAGCGCGTCGCGGAAATGAATCTCGACGCGCAAGTTGCCCTTTTGTACCAGATGGAAGCAGCAGTCGTCGCACGCATCGGGGGTGAGGTCCACGCCGAAGAAGGTGTAGCCGTGTCGGAAGTCGTAGCGAGTCAAGCCGTTCCCTTCGTCCTGTCACGCCTTACCCGTCGAGGTGAACAGGTTATGGTAGCATCTGACAAAGAGGTTGTTGTCGAAGTCGGGCTGGAAAGGTTTGGCGGGTATCTGTCGTCCGTCGACGTACACGGCGAAGAAGTTGATGTGGTTGTTTTTAGCGTGAAAGGGATTTTTGTCGTAGCATCCGTTGTAGGCGTCGTTATCGATGCAGCACAGCACAAGACGTTTCGGAATAGTACCAAGAAAGAGGTTCTCGCGCGTGTACGAATGGGTACCTGTGGGAATAGAGTAGACCTTGCATTCGACAGGTCGCAGCGGATACTTGGCGGTGGCTTTTTCGAGGGCTTTGATGTGTGCCATCTGCACACTCGGATTCAGGGTGACTTTCTTGACGAACAGTGTAGCGTTGACGATCTGTATCTTGTAGGCGGGGTTGGCTCCACCAGCAATGAGTGCGAACGCATCCTTGCTGCGTACGAAACGCATCTTGAGCTCGACGCCGTTGATGAGGAGTTTATCCTGAAGCAAGAGGTCGACGTGGACACGACCTATCATGTCGACCACACGACTCTGGGCGATCATGTGGCGTCTGGCAACGAACCCCGCGTTGGCTGTCGGATCGGCACCATCAACGACGACGGCGTCCATACGACCGGCCGTGTCCTTGTACCACATCTGACTCGTCAGTTGCGTCTCCTTGGCATCGTCACCGTAACTGAGCAGCGTCTATATGTAGGCACGGTATGGGTACGTGTTGGTCGAGGGAGTCACGAGCGTTCCGTTCAGGTAGAAATCGACCTGACCGAACAGCGAATGGAGCCAGTTATTCACGGGAGCGACGGGATCGGCGGGGTCGAGATCACTTCCGTCGGCACGCGTCACCTTCGCCCGAACGTGTAGTTTCGTGTCGGCGAGATCCAAGTAATCGTCTCCCGAACCGGGTACGATGAATTCGATCGGTCCACCCGAGTCGAGCGAGGACACCGGCTGGTGATGGACCGTGCGACTGTCGATGATGGCGGTCTGAGTCAGAGGTACGGTGAAGAGATCGAGTTCGCTCTTGAGTCCCTCACACGATAGTTTATGAACGAACGCCATCATCGAATATATCGGGTTCACGACGTACCTTCGGTTTCTGCTGTTTCCTCCGACGTCTCGCTGTTGTACTGACTCGTTTCGCAGGGGGTGTGCGTCTTATACGCTTACGCGGTCGCACACCAGGGGTCAAGAGATCACTCATCATATCTCTACCGGCAGTGGTGACGCGACGTTTGGCGGCCGTTCTGATGTTCTGTCCCGACAGGACGTCGTCGGCTATGCGTGCGCCGGTCGACAGAGCTCTCTTTCCCAACGCCACGGCTCCTCTCTTGACGAGTGGCATGACGCTACGCAGTAGACTTCCGAATAGACTTCCCAGTCCGTGTCCCCGTTGGTGTCGGGCACCCACGAAATAAGGAATCGCACCTCCCGCTTGACGATCGTAGTAGTCGGTGTAATTCATCTCTCTCTAGAACAGTGCCGTCCGTTGCCGTTGGAAATGAAGTGTCACCGTCACCTTACCAACCTAGAATGGCACGCGATATCCGGTGTCGTCTCTTATATCTATCTCGATCGTGCCAAATTCTTTGTAGAGCACGGGTACGTAGTGAATCTTGTCGAAGGTCTTCGATACGATGTCACCATGGCGACCACTCACCGGGATGATGCGCAGCAGCGGCACGAGACTGTCACCAACAACTCGTGGTTCCACGACATCCGTATAGATGTAGAGCGAGTCGAGCCCTCGTTCCATGGTGATCACGGTGTCGGCTTCCGTGATCAATACCTTGAACTCGGGTGCATTGGGATCCTTCGGGAGATACTCCAGCGTAGTGGTGCGAAAGCCGAGAACGGCGGTCAGTATAGCAGCACGGAAGACGGTATTCGGGGTCATGTGCACCGATACCTTATGCGTAATGATGTTGTAGCTCAGTTTCACTCGTCCCTCTCCCACCACGCGACGTAGAGAGTCGTTAATGGCGAGGATCAGTGACCACGGATCTTTATAGTATCCGGTTCCGATTCGGATAGTCTTCGTATGCAGGGACCGTGGGTGCTCTTCGTCTATCGGTAGTGTCACAGCGAACCCCGCGTCGTCGTCTACGATGTTGTACCAACTGTGCGGGTACTGTACCTCCACCAGTCCGCACTCCCATTGTCCCCGTAGTAGGATACGTTTCGGTAGCGTCGTGATGTAGTGGGTCAGCGTGTTGTCGGGGTGCGTGTGCATGGAAGCATTGCTGGGCAACGTGAGATAGAAATCACTCGGTTCCATGTTGTTGTTGTTGTTTCAACGTCGGACTGGGTAGCAGGTAACCCAACGAACTGCTCAACAGGGCCGTCCACAGAGTCGGATCGTGGTGGCCGAACGTCAGGTTGTAGATGCTGACCAAGATGACCGTGTACAAGACGACGACCTGACACAGAAAGACGATCTCCTCTTTGGGACACGCGGTACCGAATATGTGCCACGGAGTCCTCTCCTTCTTTAGTGGTGGTGTTGGTGGTAGAGTGTCGACGTCTTCTTCTTCTTCTTCTTCTTCTTCGTCGCTAACGGTGATGCGTGATGTTGTCTCGTCTGCCATACGTGGACGACTGGCATCGCGACGGACGCACAATTAGTCTTTATAACCCGACGAGACCCTTGGCATCGATCCAGCTGTTGAACTTCGAAGGGTATCCGACCCATTTCACCAACACCTCCCGTCGCCTACCTACCTTGCGGTGCTGTACTATCGATTCCACGCGGTACAGTTTATCGACCGGAACCGTCACCTTCTGCATCTCCGGTTCGTAGAAGGTACCGTCCGGTATTTCTCCGAGATCGTCCGTTAGACGATAGACGGGTGGATCGGATGGATGCACTTCGCGTATCGTGAATAGTTCCTCTGTCCAATTCATCGTGTAGCCTTTATCGAACCGTCTCTTGACCTTGCTGATACATATGCGATCCCCCACGTGGTACTTGGGTACACCCTTACCGTGATGACCACCGTACAGACGCTGCCACACCTCTTCCTGATTAGTCGCATCCACCTGCGATGGAGGCATCCCGATGCTGCGGTGAGGTGTGTCGTTGTACGTGCGCACCAGATCCGGAAGGATATCGATGTACCGCCACGCTTCTTTGTGTGTCAGGTATCGCCACATCCGCGACATTAGTGTGCGATTGAAGCGTTCCACGATGCTCGCCTTGATCTCCGCGTTGTAGGTGGAGAAGTGGTGGATACCGTATCTGTCCAATACACCCCGAACGCTACGGTTATAGAATTCCAGACCTCTATCGGTCTGCAACGACAGCGGCTGAATGTCGGTGAAGAGGCCGTTCAGCGCCTTCGACACAGACGTCGCCGACTTGTTCTTCAGTGGAACGCATCTGGCGACTTTCGAGAAGACGTCGATCACCGTGAGCAGGAACGTTGTACCGTCGTTTTCTTTTTTCAGACTGGACACGTCAACGAGATCGGCCTGCCACTGTTGATCCCGTCCTCCGACGATCGTACGCCGACGCTTGAAACGAACTCTGACCGGTTTATGTAATGTATAGGCGTTCTGTTCCGATAGCCATTGTTCGACGATTTTTCTCGGTACATGCGGTACGGCGGTTCGTCGCACAGACGCGATTCCTCCGTAACTACCCACCTTGGCGGGGTTGAAGTAGACGTCCTCCAGCTGTTTACGACGGCGCACCATGATGACGTACGTATGATATAATCGATGGTAATCCCGCACACGATGGGAAGTCCGCCGTAAGCAACACCTGTAAACATACGTGTTAGACTGTCCCGTAGATCACACATTATGTCGGTGAATCGAGATGATGCGTCTCTTTTATTCGAGACGCTCCCATGTCTTACTAGTCGACGCCGGTGGTGTAGGTAGAGTAGACGGGCTCATTCGAGATCGTCTCCGCGAGAGGGGTGTCCACTGCAGCGTTCGACGCGCTCTACCGAGCGATCGTGCGGCCGCCGCTTCTATGGTACGCTTCCTTTGTTCCTGTCGAATGGCCAGTCTCCTGGCCTCGTTACCCACCAACTCCATGGGCAGATTCATGTCGCCGAGTTGATGCGCAAACACCTGCCACCCCGTTGGAGAACCGATGGTCTTGCGGTGACGCAACAAATCGTTCACGAGGTCCACCACGTTACTTCCGGGTACCGCTACGCCTTTGTTCAT
The DNA here is from genome assembly GCA_020002185.1 of Paraescarpia echinospica. NCBI lineage: Eukaryota > Metazoa > Annelida > Polychaeta > Sabellida > Siboglinidae > Paraescarpia > Paraescarpia echinospica. The sequence goes on along the minus strand of CM034540.1, from coordinate 34,744,435 downwards.
GAGCTCTCCGCGCGCATTCCACGCGACGTCTCGTTTCAGACGTTCCATCAGTCGTCTGGCTTTGCCCTGGAGCCGTTTGGGAACACTGTCGATGACTTCCGCTTCCACCTCCACCTCCGGCGGGGTCGGGTCCGTATTATCCGCCTCCACCACCGCCGCCGCCGTGACCACCGGGGACGTGTCCTTGTTGACCGTTATCACGCGCATCGGTTCGCGCGTGCGTCGATCGGACAACGCGTTGTAGCGTTGCAACACTTGATTATACATGACGACCTTGTCACCGTCGGCGAGATCTTGTCTGTCGAGTATTACTTTCATCTCGTCGTCGAGTACCTGTACTTTGCGTCCTAGGGTATCCGTCGGTGCCGGTGCGCGTAGACTGTCCAACAGTCGCGGATCTACCAAGGCCATCTTCCGTGCGTGTTCCATCGTCATTTACTTGAGTAGCACCTGTTTTAGCAAGGGTAGCAAGACCGCACCGGCCAAAGGTGCCAGCAGTGCCGACAGGAAACCACTGGTCTGTCCTCTTCCGCCCTGGTTGTTACCCTGTAGCAAGATGCGAAGTCTCCTCGCTGCAGGTGCGTCTCTCTGTGCCAAAGCACGCAGGTTTGTTTTGTACACGTTCAGAGCACGTCTCTGCGCGTCGGTCAAGGGCAAGTTCTTCTTCAATATGTTGTAGGCACACTCGGCTAGTGCACACAACAGATCGGCGTCGGCGTTTCTGATGATGGCTCGTCTCAATTTCGTGCTCTTGTACCTGTTTAGCGTCTGTATGCAGAGGATGTGTTTCTTCACGAGTTCGGACATGCTGTTGTCTTCACGAGCATGCTGCGACTGAAGGAACGAGGCTCTGCGCGGACGTCTTATACCTTGGGTTGGTACACGTACTGGACACTGTCGTCCGGAAGGACACCCGTACGCAGACGCATGTCGTCGAGCGTGCCCTGTTTCAGATCGACGAGGAGATAACCGTACGGGAGTGACGTGGCGTCTCGGAACGCTTCCTGTACAAACTTCAGGCGACCCGGATACATCTGTCGTGCCAAGTGTCCGATCTGTGACGCGTCGCGAGGATTCTTGAAGATCACCATGTAGTGTGCGTTCAGACTGATCGTGCGACTCTCCTTGTTCTTCGGAAACAGATTCTGCACGAGATACAGTACGAACGTGTTCTGGTGATGACTCTTTTTTGTGAACAAGGTCGTGACCCGTTCGTCCGTTTCTGCCATCAGATCATCGATGACCACGAGGTTACGTGTCGATGCGTCGAACGCACCGCTCGGCAAGCCTTCCTCGAATCGTACCAGGTCGTTGTCAACGTAGGCACTCTGCCATACACCGTAACACCACGTGACCTTCTCTGGAGGTGGATCGATCATCGTTGCGGCGTGTCGTAGCAGACGCATCACGAACGTGGTCTTACCGCATCCCGTCGGCCCCGCGACGATACAGGTGAAGGGGTGTTTCCATCGCGGGTCCATCTAGTAGTCACCGGTGGCGTTCGACAATGTCGCGTTGACCAATGTGCTGTTAGTTGCGACGACGACACCTCCACCGCACCAACGAAGGAAGGGATCGCGGAACAAGACGTACAAGACGTACAGATACAGACCGAGTATTCCCACTAGTGCTACAGCTACAAACGTTCCCGTCCGTGACATGATACGTTATGACTATCGATTGTGTGGCATCTGACTAAATAGTGTTATTTTTTTTTTTTTTTCGTGTGTCTCCGCCTACTAACCGCGTGACAGCTAGAGGCGCCTATAACCCCAACTGACGTAAGGGCGCATTTCCTCATCGTGTCAGCAGTGGTTCGGCATTACACGTCCACCGGCCCCGTGGTGATTCCGTCTTCGTTGACCACGCGCTTGGCATAGAAGTAGGTCAACGCCGCACGTTCCTGGATGTACGTCAGCACGGACGAGTGATTGACCCGGAACCCGCGGTTCTTCCCACTTCCGCTGCGACGATTGGTCAACACGTCCAGGAACGCCTGCTTGTCGATGGTGTTGAGTCGTTTGTTCAGACATTTGGTGCTGTATTTATCGACCGTACCCGAACAATAGTAGGTCTTGCTGCACAGACCCAGGAAACAGTCGCCGGACCATTCGACCTTGAAGAGACCCGGTGTTCTCTTGTCGTACGCCTTGCGCTCCTTGCAACACGTCTCGGTGCCGTTCCACGGACGACCGGCCAGGCGACAGCGCACGTAGTCGTTCTGATGATCTTCGCAACATTCGGACGGTAGCCATTCGGAGCGGTGACGATAGTAGTGGTCGCGCAGTGCCGGGGTCACGAGGTCGTCGACGGACTCACCGGCCAGAGCCAAATAGGCGCTGTCCGTATCGGTTTCGCAGTACTCGAACAGCGGACGATCCACGTACCTGACCATGAAGTCGTAGTAGAACTCCAACATGCGTAGTTTGGCCCACTGCAACACGAAGAATCCCACGTGTGTGGGCAGTGCGTATTTGACGGTGCGCTTGTGCATTTCGATCTCGTATGCATCGGCAGCGACGACGTCGAGTTGACGGAAGCGACGATTGTTGATTGCGTTCGATGCACTCTTCTCCGTGCAGTAGGTGACCTCGCGGTGCATATCGACGTTGGTGATAAATTTCCCATAGGAAGAATTGCCCATAAGTTTGTTGGTATCCGCGATCATGGCCTTGTCGGGATGGGCGTCTCCTTCGCGACGTGCGGTGGACACCGCCTCGCCGAATCGTCGGAAGCAGGCGACCGGTGTGTACTCGATGACCTGGTAGACGTGCGTCACCTCGAGTCCGTGCGCGAGGTACCATCGCAAGAGAGGTGTGGCGAGCAAGATCTTATCCCCTCGATAACTCCCGACGAGCATGCGTCGCGGAGTTGCCATGATGTTGTGTTCTTCGGCGTAGCGACGCATGAACGGTCCGAGATCATCGCGGGTCAGGTGAATGTTTTTGAAGATGGGCTGCATCTCGGCAAAGTGCGCGCGCAGGTCCTCCGGTACACGTATGTCGCACTGAATCATACCGAACACGCTACCGTTGCACACACCTGTCAGGATCTGTTGTGACGTCATTTTCCAGCGCACGTGTCGACGACGTTGGCGAACGTCCAGAAACTTTTGTACGCACGGATCGCGTCTCGTGACCTTCCACTCGCATTCCCACAATTCGACGACCCTCACAAAGTGTCGAAGATAGGCTGTGTTCTTTCGTGTTTCGGCGAGCAGTTGCGTCATGGGTTTCCCGCTGACCTCGTTGAACTCGCGTCCGGTGCACGGACACCCGTGGTAGTAGCATCCGTGAAACTGATAGGCCGTCTTCGTTTCGCTACACCAACCGTACACCAACAGTTTACCGATGCGCTTCTCTCGACCGTTGGACTGATGACGTATGGCGAGTCCCGTGCTTTCGGACTCCCACGTAAGCCATTCGACAGCCATCTCACCTGTGGGCTGTGCCACATCGGGTCGGAACTCCTTCTCTTCCCGTCGCCGCGTGTACCATCCAGTCGGCATCTCTTGTGATATCGACCACAGATACAATGCATTCGCATCGTAGCCCACAATGGACTGACACGTTCGAGCCGCATCACCGTAGTCGTTACGACGTATCTTCGTGACCCCCTTCTCGTGATGTCTGGTGAAGATGAGTGACGGCCCTCCGACGATGTTCTCTCTGATGAGCTGGTGGACGTCCTTGTTCGTCTCGTTGAAGAGCGTAAAGAACGTCCTCTCCGGTACGTAGGTGAACAGGTAGGACAAGGTCAAACCAGGTATACTGATCCCTTGTTTGAACATGTCGAGACCGCGGTGTTGGTAGAAGTCGAACTGTTTGGCGATGGCCTCCAAGAACGGTACGACGTCTCTGTTGTTATACCAGACGAGAAAGTCTCGCAAAGTCTCCATGTCGTTGTCTCTCCACATCTTCCGACATCGTGTGTAGTCGTCGTCGGATATACCTTCGTTCTTCAGACAACTGAAGAAGGCCTCTTTGGGAGGTAGAACGGTGTCGTCGAGTCTCTCCAAGCTGTCCATGTATTCGTACGGGAAGTGACCTTTCGTGACTGCACAACCGTTCGCTTTCAGGTACTTGTCGTACGAGAATCCCGGGGCAATGTAATGAGTCATGTCGAGGAATTTGAGGTTGTCCGTCGATAGACACATAAACGTGTTGCCACGTTTGATCACGTGAAACGTCTCCTCCTCCTCCTTCTCCTCCTCCTCTCCGTCCTCTGTTGCTTTCTTTTCGGTCAGGAAGTAGGGTACCAGGAACTGTTTGACGACGTTCAGATCGTACCTACCCGAGTTGAAACCGATGACGGGCAACTGATGAAGCCAACCGTACAATTGCCCCATGAGAGTTTTGTAGGGATTGGTCGGTTGTCGCTGTAACTCGTTATCCCCCGTCTCCTCCACGGCGGACGCTTCCTGTTCGTTCCACTTCCTGATAGCCTCTGTGAGCTCATGTAGGATGTCCTCGTATCTGTCTACGATGACTTCGTAGGCTGCTTCGCTCATGTTCTGAAGGATGAGACATCCGTGATGAGACATTGCACCTGTTCGAATCCGGGTACGTTACTCGCCAGGGACACACTCAACGGTACGTGACGAGCCACCCAGTGGACCTTGGCACTGTGCGACGGAAGCTGCGATGTATCGAACCAGGACTCGAAGTCGAAGGTGGCGCGATACGGATAGTAGCGCAACCATTCGGCAACGTGAATGTTTTCGTCGTCCAATCGCTGGAAGACTGTCGGCGACGGATGATAGACACCACCCGAATAGATCTTTCGCACGCCTCCCGTACACCCGCGCTCGTGTCGTTCTAGTTCGGATACGCGGCTCCATAGTGCATCGCCACACTTCCTACATCGATACGAATGACAGTACATGTTCACGTCTTGTATGTAGGAAAAGTGTGTTTCGTGAAGATTGATGTACATCGTTTCAGGATAGTGACACAAGGAACGGCGTACGAGTTCAGCAGTCGCCTTTCCCCCTTCTTCCGGTTCGACGAGCGTGTAGACGCACACGTTGGTCTCAAAGGTGGTCTCGACGCGATAGAGATCGTCCATCGTCACCCCGTCAAAGTCTTTCATTGCCACCCCGTCACGGTCGCATCCACGATGCAGAGCCAGACATCGGAAGAGACACAGATTGTCGGTGTACTTTGTGTTGTTGACGGAGTCTCTTTCCAATCCGATGACGGCTTTGATTCGTTTGATGTACCTCGGCAGTGTGATGTCCACACATCCTATCGGATGATGTACGATGTGATTGACGAAGAAGGTAACATTCGTGACCACCTCACATACCCATTGACTGTCCGGACGCTGATTGATGACCCACTGCAGCACGTCTGTTTCTCGGATACGTTCCAGAAACGCATCAAAGTCTGCAGTGTTTGTGATCAGACACGGTTCGTCAAGGTAACGACCACAACAGTTACAGGACGAATGATAATACCTGTACCTGTTCGTGGTCTTGTTCCTTAACACAAACCCGTAACTAAGATTAATCTTAAACGCGTGCGTCTGTTCGCGGAACATGCGTTTCAGTGACGGTTCTAGGACGCTCGTGTCCGGTGTCGACACTCTGTAATTGTACCTGGATTGCACAGGTTCTCTAGCCGTGTGGGTTCGGATGGTCGACCAGTGATCTCGGACGACGTCTTGTAGTTCCCTCGATAGAGTATCGGCGAAGGGAAGTCGGGGTGGTGGTTGTATCGGGTCGTCGTCGTCGTCAGCAACACTCACACGGGGTCGCTCTGTGCGTCTCGCTCGTTTGCATAGGGGTGGGTCGTTCGCTTCCATACATACCGACTTCATATGACGTAACAGGCTGTCACGTCTCGTGAACTCACGTGCACATCTCTCACAACGATGCAGTGTAGCACTAGATGGCGCCACTCGTGACGGTGATTTACTGTAGGCATGATCGTCGTGTGTTGTTGATGATGATGATCAATGTGTTTGGTCTATATGACGTTGTATGTCGGCGTGTGTATCGAGCACGAGACCACAGTGACGACACGTGTGCTGTTTCATCGTACCTACAACTGAAGGATGGGAGATCCTTGCACGTGTCTATATATATATCCTACACTGTGTGACGTCATAAGAGGTGTGACTTGTATGAGTGTGCGTGTATGTATTCACCGATCGCAACGAGCTATGAAGGTAACAAGAACAACAGACACCGGAATCCTGGATTACATACCATCTTTATTCATGAATATACAATCAAAGCGAGTATATGAAAGCAAAGCAAAGCTAAGCACCTACAGTGACAGACAAGCGGCGCCTATAACCCCAGCTATAGCGTAGGGGCGCATTTCCTCTTGTCACTGCAGGCGCTTCTGAAGGTTATTCGCTATGTATGCGACGTGTTCGTCGCGCACAACATTCCGGGCGATCTCCTCACACATCGTGCGCATGGCCCCGTGTAGACTACATCTCTGGGTTGCAAAGTGTCCCCGCTAGGGACTCTATATTGAGTTCAAGATGTCTTACGCTGTCGAACGGCGCCGAGTAGGCCCACGTGATTGTCGTGTCTGTTTTCGACCATATGATATGGCCGTCGTACGCAAGGTCGAGCGTCGATGCGTCCTCCTGAGCGTCTCGTATTCAGAGGCGGTCATGGTGACGTCGTAGTCGTCGTTCGCGCATGTCATGTCCAGTGTGAACGATGTGGACACTGCTTCGGTGGAGGTTGAGGGTGACGTGGCTTCACATGTCATCTCCAGTAGTGGAGATGAGTTGTGCTGCCGCTCGTGCTGTTGGGTCAGTAGAGCCTGTCGCAGCGGCATGGGGGTGTGGTGACGGCGACGTTTTTGTGGCGCCCACTCTACCGGGTTCTGGGCGTATGACTGCCGAATCAGTTCCAGTCCGCTAGAGGGAGCATCGGTGGCCTGTTAGCAACACAACAACAACAACAACATTAGCAGGGTGTTTTTACGTCCACCATTCCTATACCACGTGTACGCAGGATGGCTTGTACACGTGATACGATGTCACGTGACCACTCCGGTGTGCTCGCCATAAACCTGTAATGGTGCACTGCATATCTCAAATTGTCGTGGATCAGGTCACTACGCACCAGGTAGATGACGTTTGACTCACCTTCGAACAGGCGCCACAGTTCGTTGCTTATAAAACGAACGATAGCATCGAGTGCTACTGCACACAGCTCGGTGTATCAGATCTGCCTTTCGTCCCCCGTGTCGTCTTGTTCGTCCCAGGGCAGTGCCTCCTTCGGTGTGAGTGGTTCGACTTCCTTCGCATCCGATACGGTTATACCGCGGGTATGGAGACTCGCTTTCACCCGTGCTACGACATTACGAGCAAACCACGGTGTGCGCGCTACGCATACCAGCTCGGATACTACCATATCAAAGCTATTATATATACGTATGGGATCAACTTTGTACACGTCTTCGTGAACGTTCGCATAGCGACGACTCAGTGACTCGGCCGCCTGGCGAGAGCAAGCAGCGGTTATAGTGGCCATAAATAGACCTTCATCTATCATTTGGTCTGCACGCTTCTGAATTCCATTCACCTTCTCTACCGCCTCCTGTAATTCACTACGCCTCCTATCCTCGTCATGGTCAATATCAGCGGCCCAATCAGTGTCAATATCACCATCATTAGCAATCTCCTCATCATTATCATCATCCTGATCACTAGACCACGAACACGACCCCACATAGATGACACTTGCCTCATCATCATCACTGTCTTCAAACAGCCGACGTTTCACCCCACGCACGCTAGGTGTTGACCAAGGAGGAGGAGTCTACAACACACGACAGAAGCAAGTGTCAAATACATCATTCATTCATTCATTCATCGCTGTCAGGTGGCGCCACATCATTCATTCGGCACTGTCAGGTGGCGCCTCTTCCGACTGGAATATTTCCAGTAAGTCACTGTCAGGTGCCGCCTCCTCCGACTGGAATATTTCCAGTAAGTCACTGTCAGGTACCGCCTTGTCCGACTGGATTATTTCCAGTGCAATCAAGGTGTAATTTCGATAGCCCTCCTTTGTCTCCTTTCTAATTGTCACCCTAGCCCGTTTGCCACGTAGGACATTCAGTGCCTCGTAGCGTTCTTGGCCGGGTTTAAGCGCCATATAGTCGCTTGCTGTCATTCCCCCACGGCCCCCTGAACTATACGATCAAATCCTGTGAGCCACGCTTCATTCCCCTTGCGATCGGCAAAAAGCATACCCATAGCATACTTGTAAACAGGATCACCCGTTTGACGGCCGTGTACAGCACATGTACTGACGCTATGGCGGTTCCCCTTCGTCATTTCAAGACGAAGGACTTTCCGATTACATATACGGTATGCTGGGTAGCATACATATTTATCTGTCAGAGCACATGTTACTAGTGTCATGGGGCGAACAAATGCGTACGTTCCGTCACTTACTTGTTCGAGTTCTGACAGCAGAATTTCCTCGGATTTGATATTGGGCGTCGCCATCTTGTTGAGCAGTGAAGTCGAGAGCGGCAGAGCAGTGAAGTAGTCGAGAGCGGCAGCAGCGAGTCGGAGAGAGAATGTTTGTCCTGTTGGATTTACCCTGGGTTTATATACATAATCATTCCCTCCAGGCATCGATCACGTGTACCGTAGACAATGACATCACTCGCCCCTGGGTGTTCGCGTCTTATCAGGCGCGTGACTTTATCTCTCTCTCTCCCGTACTCTGTCACCGTGTGGCTGACTGTCTGTTTTTTGTGTAAAGGACGCCTTAGCACTGCCTAACGAAGTCTCTCACCTGCATAAGAATCACACCGAGTATATTCTTACCTGCTTCGTTACGCTTTGAACTCTTACCCCAATACCCTTCCGCACTGGGTACATTCTCAATAAGTCGTGCGTCACCTGTAGCCAGCAAGCGTTGCCGTAGGTTAGAGGCACGAAACTTCACGGCTACTATAGCGTGCATCACGCCTCGACGTTGTGATAGCCATGTAGCAGTTCGATCCGGTGTCCACGGAATGTTTTTACTCCAGTATTTCGCCTGTATTCCGCTGCGTGCAGTCTGAATCTTTCTCGCTGTTTTCTCATCGTGAAAATGTCTGGCTTTTTAAAACTGATAGGCTGCTTCTGCACAAGAAAAGTCTTCACCCCATATGTGTATATTACATGGATGGAAATTAGATAGGAAGTGACCAGCACCCCTGAATTGTATATCCAAGCTCTTGACCACCATATGTTTCATCGCTGACCACTCACAGAGTTCTTTTCTCCCGTTTGTATTGTTAGCGTTCTGATAAGACGCATTGTCCTAGTCGCACTTCGTACATCATGCGCTTATCGCAGGGTCCTATGACTGATATCGGTTTACTACAGTGAAATTTTCCATAACGTCACATGGCTGGCTACATACCCAGGCATCGGTCACGTGACATCCCTAGATGATGATGTCATACGTCCCTGGGTCTTCAGCTTTTCATACACCGGTATTTTTCCACGCTAGCATCGGTCACGTGACATCCCTAGATGATGATGTCATACGTCCCTGGGTCTTCAGCTTTTCATACACCGGTATTTTTCCATGCTACAATGTGTCTTACAAGTTGCCTTCCTATCTGCGTGCATATGCTCTATCCTATATATACTAGCTCGTTTGTTACATTCTTCACATCATCTCATTCGCAACTATGACGACGACGATACCTTGGGTCCAACTGTGCGCTGAATGCCGTCTTCGAACTACGGAGATGCGTTCTATGTCGTCGATACCTTGGATGCAACTGCGTGACGACTGGCGTGATCTCGAAATGTAAGTACTTTTATTATTATTATTATTAATATTATTCTTTGATTCATTCGATAGATATCCTATACATATCATACTATAATCATCATAGTGTTCTTCACGTAAACTACCTGTGACGTCTCACCTCTATTATTCCTTATGCTTACGTTCGTTATGTGTCACGGTTATCTATATTACCTTTCAGGTCTGCCGGTACCACCGATGCTGCTACCTGGAGTCTGACAGGAAGTGTCTCCAGTGACTCCAGTATTGAGGATGATGAGGATTGCACGTGAGTGTTCAACGATTACAACAATATTTTACTACCTTATTTATGTGTTCTCTTACCTCGTTTCTCATTCTCTCCAATGTATACACAGTCTTTCTTATCTATGTGTATGCTGATCTCACTTGATCTCTTGTCGTTTCGACTAGGTATGCGGTGTTTGGTTACCGATTACGTCAGCAGACGTCTCCATTACGTATTGTATCATAGTCCGTTGATCTAGCTTGCCCTTTTATCCGACGCCGTCTGTGTTTCAGCAGCTGGAGGACGAGGGCGTCTACGTGGACGAACGCCTGCAATACTATCCCTACAGGGCGACGTACGATTTTGAGTGCTACTTCGACGATCACGATCTGCCGGCGGACAGCGCCAAATGCCGGTGGATAGCGCGACACGAGCTACTCAGCGTGAGCGTCGCCTCGAACGTCCCCGGGCAATAGACGACGCGCTGCTTCGTTACGTCCGGCGATTCGGGCGATCTCGCGAAGCGCCTGATCGAAGCCCTGGAGGCCATCAGCGAGGCGGCGTGCGCGGCTCTGCGGCCGTCGTTCGACGCGACCTTCGAGGCGATCGACGCGCTCGACGCCGAATGGCGGGCGCACGCGACGGTGGCGGAGGCGGCGCACGAAAAGAGCCCGTACACGGTGCTCGGCGACAGTCTGTGGCAGCACCTGCGCCGCCTCCCCGTCCTAGGCTTCAATTCGGGGAAGTACGACTTGAACGTCGTTAAGAAATATCTGACGCCTCTGTTCATGACCGACGAGGCGCTGAGCATCTCGTCGGCGTTCACGATCAAGCGTCAGAACAACTTCATGTGCCTGGCGACGGCGACGCTCAAGTTCCTGGACATCACCAACTACCTGGCCCCCGGCGTCAGCTATGCCCGGTTTCTGAAGGCCTACGGCTGCGAGGTGACGAAGGGGCACTTCCCCTACGAGTACCTCGACGACCCGCGAAAACTGGACGAGACCCGCCTGCCGCCGCGCGAGGCCTTCTACAGCCGCCTGAAGCGCGAAGGCACCTCCGCCGCCGAATACGAGGGTTCCGCGCGGGTATGGCGCGACGAGGGGATGACGACGCTGCGGGACTACCTCGTGTGGTATAACAATACGGACGTGGTGCCGTTCCTGGAGGCCGTCGACAAGCAGTTCGCCTTCTATCGGCAGCGCCGCATCGACATCAGCGTGCCGGGCCTGACGCTGCTGTACCTGTTCAACGATCTGCCGTCGTCGCTTCACTTCACGCTCTTCAACGAATCGAACAAGGACCTGCACCGGCTCCTACAGTCGCAGATCTTCGGCGGCCCCTCGATCATTTTCGCGCGCTATCACGAGGCCGGCGTGACCGCCCTTCGGCGCGAGGAGTACGGTGAGTCGGCGCGCCCCTGCCGCTCTATTGTCGGCTTCGACGCAAACGGCCTCTACCTATGGGCGATCACGCAGGAGATGCAGACGGGGTGGTACACGCGCCGGCGAGCGGACAACGCCTTTCGACCGGAGCGCGTACACCGCTACGACCGCTTGGCCGTCGAGTGGCTGACGTGGGAGGCGGCGCGGACGGGGGCTCACATACGTCACCAGCTCAACGGGCGCGAGAAGAGCGTCGGCAAGTACCGGGTCGACGGCTGGTGTGGCGCGATGCGGACGGCGTACCAGTTCCAAGGGTGATTCTTCCACGGCTGTCCGTGCACGGGGAGGGAGACGAACGCGGTGAACGGTAAGCCGCCGTCACGGCCTACCTTCGCCGCTTCGTCGCCGTCGTCGAGATGTGGGAGTGCCAGTGGCGCGCGACGAGACCGCCGCCGCCGCCGTCGCGGAGCTGGATCGGCGCCGGCGGCGCCGTGACGCGGCCGACGATCCTGAAGGCCGTGCTCGACGGCACACTGTTCGGCCTCGTCGAGTGCGACATCGCCGTTCCGGTGGCGCTGCGCGATTCCTTCGCCGAGATGCAGCCGATCTTCAAGAACGACTACATCGAGCGCGACGATCTCAGCTCGTTCATGCGTCGCTACTCCGAAACGCACGACCTCCTCGTCTGGCCTCAGCGCACGCTCGTGGGGAGCTTCTCCGGCGTCAAGATTCTGCTCCCTACGCCGCTACTGCGGTGGTATCTGCGGCACGGCCTCGTCGTCGAGCGCATCTACCAGATCGTCGAGTACGAGCCGGTCGCGTGCTTTCGCCGCTTCGGCGACACGGTCTCCGCCGCGCGACGCGCGGGCGACGAAGACCCCGACAAGGCCATCATCGCCGACACGTTTAAACTGCTCGGCAACAGTTCCTACGGGAAAACGATCACGAGCGTCGACGTGCACCGCAACATCAAGTTCTGCACGGCCGCCGGCGCCTCGACGCTGATCAATAATCGTCGCTTCCGTCAGCTCGACGTCGTCGTCCCCGACGGACTCTACGAGGTTTGCACTGAACAAGCGATCCGTCCGGTACGCGCTGCCCGTCCAGATCGGCTACTTCGTCTATCAGTACGCCAAACTGCGCACGCTGGAGTTTTATTACGATTTCATCGCCGCCTACATTCCGCGCCCCCTGTTCCAATACTGCGCGATGGACACGGACTCGGCGTATTTGAGCCTCGCGGGGCGCCGACTCGACGAGCTCGTGGCGGCGGCCAAGCGCGAACACTACTTTCGACACCGCGGCGAGTGGTTCCCGTCGGAACACTGCGACGCACACGCGGAGGCGTACTTGCGGTGCCGGCTCGCCGGCCGAGCGTGGGACGCGCCCGACGAGTGTTGCGCGCGTCGGCGCCGGTACGACAAGCGAACGCCGGGCCTCTTCAAAGAGGAATGGTCCGGCCGCGGGATCGTCGCGCTCTGCAGCAAGACGTACTACTGTTTCGGCGGCGACGACGGCGATAAGTACAGTACGAAGGGGCTGAGCAAGCGTCAGAACGACGTCGACAAGGACGCCTTCCTCGACGTACTGCGCAGCCAAGTGAAGGAGTCGTCCGTGCTGACGTACATTCAGGAGCGCGCGGCGTTGAGCTACTTCTACGCCAAACGTCGCGTGCTCGACGACGGCGTCACCACGGCGCCGATACTCGTATAACGAGGACCTCCCTCACTACCCCTAGGGGTAGGGACCTACCTAGGGACCCCTAGGGGTATGGACCTACCCCTAGGGTCCTATGTATGTATGTGTGCGAATAAAAATGTGAACACTCGGTACAGTTTTCATCGTTGTTTTATTTAACTTCGTAATAGCAAGCGATAACGGGCACCGGAAGCCGCTTAGCGGTTTCGCAATAAGAGCAGATAGCGCTACAATACAACCTCACTACTTCGGTCTTGCCTGCCTAGCGCGGCGAGGAGCCCGCGACCGGCGGGTCCAACAAAGTCGGTTCGGATTCTCGGTCGTCTAATAATAATAATAATAATAACAAGCGATAATAGGCAGCGTTGAAGGAGGATTTAGCCAGTCGAATACGAGACAGTCGTTTTCCACCCTATCGGGGCCGAACAGGTACTGGAAGCTGCTTAGCGGTATTCCGCGGCATCGTAAGAGCAGGTAGGTGACGTAATATTGTCCGCACACGTTAGATACGCCGCTCTGCAGTCGCTTGTCGTTGTACGTCCACGAATCGCAGTTGCGGTTCAGGAAGTCGCGGAAATCGGCGTGCAGCGGCGGACGGCCGTACGAATCAAAGTACTCGCCTCGCCGGTCGGAGTCTACGTAGACGGCCACCCAGTGCTCTCCCGGTTCGTCGCCGTCGTCGGTGTTGCACACGAACGCCGTCGGGTAGGCGGTGAGCCGCCGCCCCGGCAGCTTGCCTTTGGGCACGACGCCTACGACGATGTTTTAGTGTACGCGTCGATCGCCAGGCGACGTATCAGCTGAAACGTGTCCATCTCAGAAGTCGTACACGACGTTCCGGTTCTTGTCGACTTCGAGCACCGTCTCGAACTCCTCGTACACGACGACGTTCACCGTCCGGGCGAGCGCGAGCGCGAAGTGGATCTCGGCGGGCAGGTTCCCCGTACGCACGACGTTGAAGTGTTCGCCGTCGCAGCAGTCGGGCGACAGGTCGAAGCCGAATATGGTGTTGCCGCTGCCGAACTCGCCGCGCGTCACGTCGAACCCCTCGTCCTCGTACGCCTTCCCCGTCGCGGCGAACAGGTTCATATAGCTTCGGATGTAGCGCCGATGCGCGAAGTCCGGCTGCAGCGGCTTGCTCGGCACCTGGCGTCCGTCGACGAAGAGGGCGAAGAAGTTTATGTCGTTGTGCTTCGCGTTGAACGGGTTTTTACCGTAGGCCCCGTTGTAGGCGTCGTTGTCGACCAGGCACATGAACACGCGTCTCGCGAGCGTGCCCAAATAGACGTTCTCGTGCGTGTGCGACATCGTACCCTGCGGTATCGAGAACACCTTGCAGTCGACGCGGCGCATCGGATACTTGGCCGTCCCGTGCGTCAGCGCCTTGATGTGGCCGAGCTGGACGGCCGGGTTCAATTTGACCTTGCGCGCCTGCAGGTAGGCCTCCAGCAGAACGATCTTGAACCCCGGATCGACGACGTCGCCCATGAGCTCGAAGGCGTCCTTGCTTCGCACGAGTCGCATCTTCAGGTCGATTCCGTTCAACAGGCACCGGTTTTGCATGAGCACGTCGATGTGCAGGCGTCCTATCATGTCGAACTCGTGGCTATCGTGTATGAAATCGTGCCGATGCGCTTACCTGCCGTTGTTGTTGTTGGTCGCCTCCATGCGCCCGGCGGTGTCCTTGCACCACAGGTCGGCCTCGAGCTGCGACTTTTTGGCGTCGGGCCCGTAACTGAGCAGGGTCTCGATGTAGGCCCGAAACGGGTACGTATTCGACGACGGTGTCACGAGCGTGCCGTTCAGCGTCACGTCGACCTGATTGAACATCGAATGCAGGAAATTGTTGACGGGCGCCACGACGCTGTCGTTCGCGAGAGCGGTACCGTCCCCCTTCACCACCTTGGCGCGCACGTACAGTCTAACGGACGACAGGTCCAGATAGTCGTCTCCGGAGCCCGGAATGAGAAACTCGATAGGGCCGCCAGCGTCGTGGGCCGTCAGCGGCTGGTGATCGATCCACTGACCTCTCTCGATGCTCGTCTGCGTCGTCGGAACGCTGAACAGGTCCAGTTCGGACTTTACGCCCTCGCACGACTGCCGATGCACGAACGCCATCCTACGTCTGCTTCGTTCGACGGCGCCTCCACTTACCCGTCTTGAGCGCGCGCTTGCCCAGCGCCACGGCCCCTCTCTTGATAAGCGGCATGGCGCTTCGAAACTGGCCGCCGAAGAGATTACCCAGTCCGTGCCCCCGCTGCGATCGGGCGCCTACGAACACCGGCAGGCCACCGCCGACCTGCCGCGTGTAGTATTCCTCGTACACGTTTCGCGTCATCGTCAGAACAGTTTCGACTTGCGGCGTCTGACGTGAAGCGTCGTCACGACTTTTCCGTTCTCGAATGGTATCGACTGACCGAGGTCGTCTCTTATATCTATCTCGATCGAATCGAATTGGCGCCGCAGGAGCGGCGCGTATTGGACGCGGTCGAAGATGTTCGATACGATGCTGCCGTTCGAACCGTAGACGGGGACGGATCGGATGAGGGGGGAAAATACGTCGCCGACGATGCGCGACACCACGATGTCCGTGTACACGAACAGGGTGTCGACGCCGCCGTTCAGGTCCACCGGGTGGCTCGCCTCGAACTCGAACAGGTACCCCGGGGGCAGGGAGCCGCCGTCCGCGGGCGACCCGTAACTCGCGATATATTTCGACTCGAAGCCTAGTATCTGTTTCAGGCGCCCGTCCCGCGGCATGTTAATTTCGACGCCCGGCGATAGAAGCAACGTCATCCGATTAGTGATGGCGCTGTACACTATTCGCGCCTTGACCGTGTCGGTGCTCAGTTTCGTCAACGCCTCGATGATTTTGCGCATCAGCTTTTTGGCGTTGTTGTAAAAGCCGTGCGGAATGTTGCCCTGCCGGGCAATTTTTTCCCCGGACTCGGGGGTGAAAACGCCCACCTCCCCCGTCTCGCACGCCACGAACAAGTAGGAGTCCACCGGCCTCACATTGTACCAGCTATGCGTGTACTGTAGCGACACCAGCCCGCATTCCCACTGCCCCGACAGGTCGACGCGCTGCGGCAGATTCGTCGTGTAGTGCGTCAACGTGTTTTCGGGGTGCGCCTTCATAGACGCGTTGCTCGGCAACGTCACGTAAAAGTCAGACGACGCCATCGCGTCTCATAGACGGACTCGACAGTAGGTAGCCGAGGCAACTACTCAGCAGCGCCGTCCACAGGTTGGAGTCGCCCGTGCCGCGCGTTAGATTGTATATACTGACGACGATCACCGTGTACAGGACGACGATCTGGCACAGGAAGACGATCTCGGCCTTAGGGCATTCGTTGCCGCAGAGACGCCAAGGAACGCTCTTGACGGAGGATGCGTCGACGGCATCGGGCGCACCCACAGAGACGCATGAGTCGTCGGAGGGTGTACCGACAAATGCGCTTGAGTCGACGGCGGTGGCCGGCTTCTGCATTGGCTGCTACTGCTGCTGCTGCTGTCGTCTCGTCCGTACACATCGCGCTACTGCCGTCCGACGCTACGGCGTCGTTCCTTTATCGCGCAGGCATACCATAGAGCGAGTTCATCGACGGGCGTAGGGCCGACGGTGTTGGTGGCGCGGCCCTCTTCTCCTCTGCAGTCTACTAATACAGCACGGTCCCCTTATAAAAAACGAAAAGCCGTTGCACAGTCCCGCCTCGTGCAATCGCCAGCACCCCGCATGGCGCATCCAACGCGTCGTCATCCCTTATAGTTCACGCAGATAAATCATAGAGCGAGTTCGCCGACGTTGCGGTCGACGTCGATAGCATCGGTCGCAGCGACAAAGGTAGCGGCGCCGGATGTAGGAAGAAAGTCTCCAGCGCTCTGCGTATTCCGTCCAACAACGCGTCGCCATCAGCCCTTATAGTCCACGAGATCCTTGGCGTTGATCCAGCTATTGAACGAGGCCGGATAGCCGAACCATTTGACGAGCACCTCTTCGCCCTTACCGCGTCGTCGACGACGTCTCTGTAGAACGGCTTCCACCTGATATAGTTTGTCCTTCGCAACGATCACTTTTTATAGCTCCGGCTCGTAGAAGGTGCCGTCCAGTATCGTGCCGGCGTCGTCCATCAGTCGGTAAACAGGAGGATCGGTCGGGTGCAAATTTACGACGGTGAAGAGCTCTTCGCTCCAGTTAGCCATGTACCCCTTCTTGAAGAGGCCCTTCGCCTTGCTGATGCGTGCGCGATCCCCCGCTCGCAGTTTCGGTTTGCTTTTGTTTTTTTTGACACCCTCCGCCACCGTACAGACTCTGCCACACGCTCTCCTGATTCGACGCGTCGACGCTCGCCGGCGTCCTACCGATGCTTCGATGGTAGGCGTTGTTGTACGACCGCACGAAGTCCTGCAACGGCTCCACGAACCTCAGCGTCTGATGCTTCGTGAAGTACCTCCACATGCGCGTCTTCAGCGTACGATTGAATCGCTCCACGACGCTCGCCTTCGTCTCCTCGTTGTGCGTCACGAAATGGTGGACGCCGCGCGCCTTCAAAGGCGTCTGAAGGGGCCTGTTGAGAAACTCCGTCCCATTGTCGGTCTGCAGGACGTGCGGCGGCGGCGATGACAGCAGCCCCTCGAAGGCCGCGACGAGCGCCGGACCGGATTTGCGCTTCAACGGAACGCACCACGCCCGCTTCGAGAAGACGTCGATGACCGTCAATAGGAACGCTATGCCGTCGTTGTGCTTTTTCAGTTTAGCCACGTCGACGAGATCGGCTTGTCACTGCTGGTTTCGACAGCCCATGATAACGCGACGTCGCTTAAATCGGCGCCTAACCGGCTTGTGAAGCGTATAGGCGTCCTGCTCCGCCAGCCACCGCCCGACGATCGGCTTGGGCACCGCGGACGCCCGGTGCAACGCGTCGACGCCGCCATAACTACCTGCCCGTTTCGGGTCGAAGTAGGCGCGCTTCATTCGGCCGTCGCGTTGTTGGCGCTTTCGTTGCGCACCACGAATCCGCCGGGGTACCACCGCCATGGATCGCGCGGCGCCGACGACGACGATACGGCGAACAAGAGGGCGGCGACGATGACCGCCGCAATTACGACGGCTACGACGACGACGAGTACTGATCTTCGGATGGGGGGCATCATCTACGGGGGTGCTAAAAGCTGGACCACGGCATACGCTCGACGGACCGAGTGCGCCCCTTTCGCTTCTGCGCGCGCTGTATATACGCCCGACGCTGGGGGTTGCCGACGAATTCCATAGGAACGTTCAGCCGCCTTATATGATCGCCGAACACTTCCCAGCCAACCGGCGCGGGGGACCTCTTCCTCGTTCGCATGAGATCGTTCACGAGATTTACCATATTGCTTCCGGCGATAGGCGTACCGTCGTACACGAGCTCCGCTCGATCGTTCCAGCGAATCAGCGGGTCGGCTTTCAGTCGCGTCAACAGGAGGCGGGCCTTTTCTTTCAGCACTTTCTTCACGACCTCGCACTCCATCTCCCCCGGTAATTGATCGGACGTAGGTGGCGGCGGCGGCAGCGGCTGATCGGACGACGACGACTCGTTCTTCACTACGGACACGCGCATCGGCTGCTGCGCGCGAGACGCCTCCATGGCGTTGTAACGACTCAGCAGTTGATTGTACGCCGCCACATTTTCGCCTTCGGATAAATCTGCACGCTCGAGAACGGCTTTCATATCGCTGTCCAGGCTATTCATCACACGCGACGTGGTCGTGGTCGGTTGCGATAGTAACGGAAGTAGACGCTCCACCAACCGGGGGTCTACCAGCGCCATCTTCTTCGCGTGCTGCATCAACCGAAAGCCTGCCTGAGGAGGGGCAGAAAGGTGCTTGCCAACGGCGCCAGCTGTGCCGTCAGAAACGCGCCCGAACCCGTCTGCAGGACGGCCCTCTTCCGTTTGATGGCTACTTTTTTCGACACTAACTTGCGCAAATTGTTCCTGTACTTTATCAGCACTTTTCGGTTGTTAGGCGTCAATTTAACGTTCCCTCGCAGAATGTTATACGCGCAGTCGGCCAGACTGCAGATGAGGTCGGCGTCCGCGTGAGTGATAACCGCATTTCTCAGATTCGTATTCCCCTGGTAGCGGCGCAACAGCTGCAGGGCAAGGATGTGCCTCTTCACGCGATCTGTCATCCTGTCGAATGACGGCGGCCGCGGCGCGCCCCGCCTTTTTTATAGTCTCGTCGGCACATAGACGTACTGAATGGGGTCGTCGGGGAAAATTTCCGTACGCAGGCGCATGGCTTCCGGCGTTTTCTGTTTCAGATCCACCAGGAGGTAACCGTTGGCGGCCGACGTGGCATCTTTGTACGCCTCCACCATGTAGTTGATATTACCCGGGTACATCTGTTTCGCCAGGTGACCTATTTGTCCAGCGTCCCGGGGACTCTTGAAGAGGACCATATACTGCGCGTTTAAGCTGATTGTGCGATTTTCTTTCCCTTTCGGAAAGAGATTCTGCAAAAGCTGTACGACGGACGCGTTGCAGTGGTGCCTTTTTTTAGTAAACAAAGTCGTGACGCTACTATTGGTCTCCGACATAAGGTCATCGAGCACTAGAAGCGTCCTCGTTTTGGTGTCCAAGCGACGGATCCGGCAAACCGTCTACAAATTCTACGCCGGCTATAGAGTCGTAAGCGGTCTGCCACTGGCCGTAACACCACATAATTTTCTCCGGTGGCGGCGAAATCATACACGAAGCAAACTTTAACAGGCGTACAACGAAAGTAGTCTTCCCGCACCCCGTAGGGCCGGACACTATACACGTAAAAAGGTGCTTCCACTTTCCGTCCATAGCGACACCTGGTGCGCCGATAACGTTACGATCGCCTATATGCACCACCATCGACGTTTTTCAGTCACTAGGGGGGCATGCTTTCTTTTTCAGTCACTAGATGTCAGCACATCATTATATAATTCGAAGCGCACGTGACTCCACACCACCGCATAACCATTACATAACCTTTTATTTATTGCTAGTGCTACCCTCTAGTGAGGTGAAATAAAAATGTATCCGGCCTTCCGGCAAACTTATTACTAATTAGTACTTATTTAATTACCCTAATTTTTTACCTAATTAGTACCTGATTAGTCACTAGAGGTCGACAATCACCCTATTTATTTCCCTTATTAGTGCCTGATTAGTTACTAGAGGGCGACACCCTCTTTCTAAGGAAACCCATCAATCACTTTGACGTTTACTAAAACATTAGTGCTAAAAAACGTAGGAATTCTACTTACAAAAAACGCAAAAGCCTTTGATCTGGGGTCATGACCGGGGATGGCGACGACTGTATCACTACTTACGTGCTGTACGGGGCGAATGGGGTTTCCGCAGGAGTGACATTCGATTTCCAGCATTATCTATCATTCCGCAGTGCCAGTAATTTTCTCAAACCACTGTACATATTCCTGCACGGAGACATTCTTCCCAAAGGCGAGTGGTGGGCACGTATAGTGGCTGACGTCGACAATCTCTACTATGTTTATAAGAAAAAACAAACGACAAACAACAATTCACGTTGAAAATATTACCTACATACAACACCTTGCTGATTTTACCCGCCTGACAACAGTCATAGGTCAAATCTAAGACGCCAGAACGGGGGGACTTAGGGCTAAGTCCCCAATATTTGAGGAAGCGTCTGGAGATATGATTAGCCCGTAATATTTCATCAAGGGGGTGCAAATCGAGGCTTCAAGATAGCCTAACGAGAAGCTGAAGTTACGGCACCAAGGCAGCGAAACAAATTCAACAGCACCCACCTTCCATTGACATTGTCATGAGTCGAGCCGACAGCGGAGAGAGCAGAGTGGTGCTCAAAGTCTTGTTCAGCCCCTCCAATATTTATTTCGTACCGGCGCCTATGCAAATGATTTATCATTGATCCTTTTTGTGTTATTGTAAAACAAACAACACATAATGTTGTTATGTATGCTTATTATGGTGTGGCAACAGCAGTTTCACTCACTCAGACGCACGCAATGCAGGAGCACAGACACACTATCTACTGGAATGCCTTAATATGGGTGAATGCACCCGTGAGCATAATAGGCCCATATCAATCATCTTTCTTATCCAACTGTTATGGTGCAGATTTGGGCAAACGTTTTTGTCAAATTGCAGATAAGTGTTCCTTTGAACTTTGACATGCTTTAGACTCTAGACACTATACAAATGTTTCTACAGCTATTGTTTTAAGTTCTGGAGAAGTGCAGAGCAATACTATAATTGTCTATGTAGCACACTTATACTACTATAACTTGTTCAATAATTTTTGAGATGTAACCTTTCAAAGATGAGAAGTAATTCAAAAAAGAATGTCCGTTAAAAATGTTGACATGTTACATCACTGATTTTAACTGTTATACATATATATATATATATTGCTTTGGAACCTCATTTTTTTTTGAATCTTTGTTTCAGTATTATTTATTGAATATATACATGTACATAAAATATGACATGTATAGATATTTAATCTAGGAAAATGTTTGAAATAATTTTTTTAGGGATCAATTTATGTTGTATACAGATTTGCATATATTACGACATCTGAAGTATAAAAATTTTCAAATACCTCAAGAACACTTTATTGATTTGATGCATGACAATATGGAATGCAGTTATAGATTTGTTAAAACATTATTTGTATAGTACTTCAAACAAAAATTCAATTACATTGGTAAAATATCAATTTTGGACAAGTTTTGGTTGAGGTTTTATAATGTCCTTGCTAGCGATATTATAAAGGAGGGAAAAGTCTGCTGCTAACAAGAGCTGTTAAAATAGTTTTAGCAACAGAAAATGACATATACCAGCGAATATGGCGAAGATCACAAATATGATAAAACAGCAGTGACATGTTTGAGTTATTATCGAAGATTACTCCTAGATTCCGTGCCGAGACTGTTAGTGTAATATGCTGACTCAAAATATGAGTTGGGAAAAAATCATCACACTTACCAAGCTACATTGGAGTACCAATAATGAGAAATTCAGTCTTAGTTGCATTTATCTTTAATTTGCTGTCAGTCATCCAGTGGAAGGTATCTTGGAAGCAATCACTAAGGGAGCGAATTATACCCAGGGTAGCCACTGAAATGTACATCTGTGTATCATCAGCATAAACATGATGATTCAAATTATGACTTTGGATAACAGAGCTTAGTGGCATGGTGTAAAGAGTGAAAAAAAAGGCCCAAGAACAGAACCATGGGAACACCACATGGACAGTGCAGCCGAAAAGCAGTTTCCAATCTTAATGGGTTGGTATCTATACAGTACCACTTTGATAAACGTTTATTTAGAATGTTATGATCAATGTTATTAAAGGCAGCAGAAAGAGCAAGTAAGGTTAGGGCAGTTACTTTACCATTATCAATGTTCAAGTTAATATCATTATGTATCTTTAATGTTTTTAGCTGTTTTTGTGTGCAATAAGTAGTTTATGAAAGTGTTTTAAGTGTGCATCCACACCCTTACTGACCTGGTACTGCAGTATCACAAATTCGGTTTTGCTTGTGGTTATCTGCCTAGTACAATAATTGGCATTGTCTGCAACACAAATAAATAATACATTTTCTTTTCTTTTGCTACATAAACATGCCTTGCCAGATTTAGTGAATATACCCAGGTTTCTTCTGGCCAAATTGGAAGAAACTGAATAAAAGTATGTTTCTTCCAGTGTCGATATGTAACAAAGTACAGTTACTTCGTTACACTACTTAAGTAGATTTTTTAATGTACTTGAAACAAAGTACATTTTTAGATTACTTTTAATTGTAATTTTTATACACTGTATGTTCATTTTACTTTCTACTTCCATATTTGTAGTTACTTTTTATGTTATAACTCTAGTGAGGAAGCAGCTTCACTGGGCTTTTGTTTACATTGGTAATCATTGTCTGACTGCACTTTGATCATGGCTTCTCTGCGATAGAAATAAGACAGAATTTTTACTTGTCCGCCGGACAAGTAAGTTTTGAAATCTACTTGTCCGCCAAAATTTTAACTTGTCCGAGTGATTGTCAAGGGGAATCAAAGCTTCGGAATAAAACGTAAGAAGTCTGTCTTATTTTATAACAACAACACAATGTTCCTGCTGTTTCGTTGCATGTACATCTGAGTGACTTGTGATCAAAGACACAATTTGATTTAATCTGCAAATTTTGAAATTGCAAAATTATATTTGCAACTATTTTCCGGTCCATTATTATTCATCACGAATATTAAAAGTAGACACGTTACATGATGTATACCAATATGTTAGTGATGCTGATATGAATGCTTTTATTAATAAACAAATAATTATTACGGTGATAGGAATGAGACAATTGTTTTCCTTGTTATTTGTTTTATAATGTTGCAAAAACTGTTTATGTTTAATATGGTGTATAATATATATATATATATATATATATATTATATATATATATATATAAAACATATAGCGTTGCTGTAAAATGTTGGCATCAGTTTGTCATTGAAGATGGCACTCAACCAGGAACACAACCAATGCAAATCTTGGAAATGCTGTCACAAAAATCATAATAAACTAAATAATCTGATAAGATTTTGTTCAACCTCTATGAACTTCAATATTAACAAAATTCTGTATTTTGCAAACGAATATAATATTCAACTGATCATCAGCAAACAAACGCATATTTTTTCTTAAATGTTATATTACAATTTCAATTATGATAAAACAGTTTTAACGGTGCCCGAATTACATTTACCAGGCGGAATATAATTTATAGATTTAGTTACGTCATAATGTTGCTGCCGCGCGCAGACCGCCGTAGTTGGCATACAATTAGATAAAGTTTATATGTATCACATCCATAATAAACTAACAAAACAGTAATTCAAGACATTTTGCGTTAAGCACGCTATACATATGTACGTTATTCTGTCGTGCGGCTCATTCCCAGGTGTCGCTGTTCACGAACACTCGGTCTTTTAGCCTTTCCTAGGAGGAGAGGCTAAAACCGACCCTTCGAGAACACTTTTCTAGTACATCCATATTAGGCCTTATATTTAGATATAGTGAAAACTGCTAGAGAAGGATACTAACGTATTTTTGTTATCCAACAAGAATATATATATAACATATTGTCGTTCCCTTGTGTCACTGGTCCCGAAAACTCGTTCTTTTAGCCTTTGCTAAGGGGAAATGCTAAAAGCCGGAGCATTCAGGACCACTTTTTTAGTCTATGCATCATATGACTTATATATATTTTATATACTAAACAATACTAAAATGTAGGATAATGGCGTATTTTGTAATTTCCAACAAGCAAAAATATAACATTGTCGTTCCCTTGTGTCACTGCATAGCCCCGAATAGTCTAGCTTTTGGCCTTTGCTAGGGTGATAGCCAAAAGCCTGACCATTCGGGACCTCTTTTTTAGTCCATACATCATATATATAGGCATTGTATATACTCTATATACTGAATTAACAATGCCATAGTAGGATAATGACGAGTGTTTTACTTTCCAACAAGAGAAAGTATAACATCGTCGTTCCTTAGTGCCACGACATGGTCCCGAAAACTCGGGTATTTCGCCTTTGCTATGGTGAAACGCTAAACGTCCGACCATTCGGGACCACTTTTTTTAGTCCATACATCATAAGCCTTGTATCTTATACTTGTATATTGTATGTATCGAGCAATGCTACACTATTTAATGACGTATTATTAAAATTTTCGTCGTTCTCTATATAGTGTTACCGATCCGGAAAATTAATTTTTGGCCTTTGCATATTAGGGTGAACAACGAGCGTTCTTGACCAATAATAATAATAATAATAATGTATTTATTTCAGACAATCATGATGTCCATATATACAAATACATCAATAAAAGTATGTAAATAATATAAAAATACATAGATAAGAACAATATGTTTAAAAATTATATAAATCCCGGACCCACTGGTGCCGCAGTTTCGAAGTACAATACACGTCGCTAGTTTTAATGCTATAAATAATGGGATTCAAAGACATGTCAATCCTATTCATTAAGCTAAAAATAGCCTTTCTGCTATTGGTCGAGGTCTACTATATTCTGTGTTTGAACACGCGTTCTACGAAATTATTATTATTTTCATAATTGATGTGTAATTGTCAATTATGGAAATTATGTGACAGGTTTTAATTAATAGTCACGTGAGCGTGTGCGTGCGTGTGCGCGTGTGTGTGTGTGCGTGCGTGTGTGTGTGTGCGTGTACGTAGACTCTATGTGTGTGCGCGTGCGTGTGTTTGTTTACGTGTGCATGTGTTCGTGTGTGTTTCATTGCGCGTGCGTGTGTGTGTGCGTGCGTGCATGCGTGCGTGTCATACGCCCAGTTGCGAAGCAGTCGGCCGGGCCTTCTCGATCGGGGAGTGAAGTCGATTATCTAAAAACTCCGTCATTTTGATGGTCACAAGTTGACAACATACACATGTATGGACAACGATTGTTCCACGCGTACTGCAGGCCTTTCTGAAATAACTTACTGAAGTAATCAAGAAGTATTAGGCACGTTAATTGTCATATTCTGCCGTGCGTGCGGGCCATTCCCGTGTGTCACTGTTCACGAAAACTTGGGCTTTTAGCCTTTCCTAGGGGGGAATCTAAAAGCCCGACCATTCGGAACAATTTCCCTACTGCATGCATAAAATGCGCTACAATGTATTTATATACAACAATTTAACAATATTACGTCATTAGTATCATACTGTATAGTCGGATAATAATGTGATATTGCTGGAACGCACTGCTCGTGGGCGTGGTCTATATTTGACGTCCGCGGAGCAACCAGAAGCCAGCGTTAAAAATATACGCTGACCTGGTGGTCACTGCCCACCTAGTTTGCCGTCGGGTCAGTAATTTTTTTTGAGTTACTGGTCCGTGTGACTGTGTACTTTTTGTGGGATATTATGCAACGTTCTACAGCAGTGCGCAAAAGCGTATTGTTAAGACTGGTTACCTGAAGACGCAGTTTACAAAAATGTGTTTTACGCTCGATATTGCTCAATTTATTGTAACGTGAAATGCAACGCCCACGGAGCGCGCACGTTACAATGGTTGTTATCGTCAAAAAAGCACCCGAAACGAACGTACAATAATTTACTCATTTTGGTCAATCAAAACGAGGCATCACCACTGCCGCCGCCAGTAGTAGTCTTGGCGCCGCGATCAACGGAAGTGACCTAAGATCAAAGGCTCTTGAGTTTTTTATAAGTAGAATTCCGACGTTTTTTAGCACTAATGTTTTAGTAAACGTCAAAGTGATTGATGGGTCATGAGAAAGAGGGTGTCGCCATCTACTAACTAATGAGGCACTAATAAGGAAATAGATAGGGTGATTGTCGACCTCTAGTGACTAATCAGGTACTAATTAGGTAAAAAAATTAGGGTAATTAATTAAGTACTAATTAGTAACAAATGAGTAGCGCAATTATTGGAGGAGAACGTTAGCAATGACTAAAAATAGTAAATAGCGACCAATTAGTATTAATTAGGTGCACGGGGGAGGTGGGAAATATTTTAGAGTGAAGTGGCGTCCCTGGGGATCAGCGAGGTTAATATCATGACGCGCGGGAAGGTTCTAGAAGGTTCTAGAACCTTCTAGAAGCTTCTAGCCCGGTGCGGTGGTGGGGCTGGGGATCATCGAGGTTAGTCGACCGGTTTAGATTACGCCCGGCGCGCTGGAGATCAGGAGGGCAATTGAGTGGCCTGGTTTTCACGACTCACTGGCGAAAGGGGGTTTCGTATGTCAGGCTATAGGAGTTTATGTGCATTGTTTGACGGAAGGCCGGATAAATGTTTTTCGTGTCGCATAGGCGCGCTTGTATTAAGGTTGTGGCGCTGATGTGGGTATTGGCTGTCAGTGCTGGCTGCGGTACAGCTGATGTTTGGTAACAGCTGATGCGCGTGCATCGGCGGTGCAATATCGTTATAGCGGCTGGAGGCCGGCGCTGTCAGTGCGCTTGTATTAAGCTTGTGGCTTTGGCGATCGCTGGTGTTTGGTGTTGCAACGACGAATAGGTGGAAATATAGGTATTATTCGTGTGTCAGTTTGTAACAGCTGATACGCGTGCATCGGCGGTGTAATATCGTTATAGCAGCTGGAGGCCGTAGCTGTCAGAATGGCCTGTGCGCGTGTATTATGCTTGTGGCTTTGGCGATCGCTGGTGTTTGGTGTTGCAACGACGAATAGGTGGAAATATAGGCATTATTCGTGTGTGATTTGGAATACTGGTGGAGTGGGTCAAATGTGTAGGTGGAAATATAGGCATTATTCGTGTGTGAGTTGGAATTCGAAAGGAAACACAGAAACAGCAATAAACGGTGAGAAATAAATTTTATTGGTATACAGATGAATTTATTATGAAGACGGAAAGGGGTCATGGGGGTCGGGTGGGGGTGGACCAAAGCCGTGGCGGCCGGGGGGCTGTGGAGGAAAGCTTAAATGAACGGAAAGATGTGCTGGGATGGGTGGCGCAAATGAGGGGAGGAGAATTTGAGGACGTGGAAAGATGTCAGCAAATGAGAATGGTTGTGTGAAAGTCTCTTCTGGTAGGGGGTTGTCTGCAGCTAGAAATTGTAAATCGGGGGTGTCACTGCCACTGTAGCCGTCGTCGAAGTTTTCTTCTGTGTCGTCTTTTTGTTGTTCGTCGCTGTCGTATTGTTGTTGTTGTTGTTGTTCTTCTTCTTCTTCTTGTTGTCGGCGCGGCTCGACGGCTAAGAGGGGCCGGTGGTGGCGTCGTGACGAGGTGAAGCTGATTGTGTGAGGGGCAGGTCCGACGAAGTGAACTATAACACCCCGTCCGATGGCGTGGCGTCGATGCGTTAGGCCAGGGTCGATCACGAAGATGTGTCTGCTGTGGGGGGAGGAAAAGTTCAATTAGCGTCGGGGTGGCGACTACTGGCGCGCGGGCCTCGCCCTGCCGGGTGTCCATTCCGATGAGTGTGGTTGGCGAGGGTTTGTCCCATAAGGAGCCGATTGACTAGTTCGGGCGCCACGATCAATAGGCGATATCTGTGGAGAAAGAAAAAGTGTTAAGGGGTGTGATGTGGTCGGCGACGTCCAACGTACAATGTGGCCCCAGGCCTATCGGCGCGCGGCCTTCTATCAATCATAATCAGATCGCCTGGGCTCAAATTTAGTCTAGATCTATTAATGAAGCCGTTTCGGTGCGAGGGCCTCGCAAGGGTTTGCCCGCGCCCTATATGCAGTGTATCGAAGCCGGCGATGTTTCGTCTGCAAGTATGAAAAAAGTATTAAAGTAACGGCGCGTCTCTTTTTAGGTGGGGCCTGTAAAAAAAAAGCATTAAGTCTGTAGCGGGGCGTTTGTAAATAGTGGGGCGCACGGAAAAGCAGCTATAGGCTTTATCGAAAGTCCGTAATAGGCGTCTGCAAATAAAGGTAAATTAAAAAAGCGCTATTTAGTTAGTATCGTTAAACGTACCTTTCGCCGGGGCGGTGTTGGGGTGGGGGTAGACGCATAGATGGTGGCGGCAGAACAGCACTATTCCCGGCGGCTTGGGGAGGCGTATTCACGGCGACTTGGGGAGTCCCAATTCCTGCGTTTTGGGGAGGTAGCTCGCTGTAAAAAAATAGTTAGTTAGTTAGTGAACGTTATAAAAGAAAGCAGTAATGTGAGTGAGGAAAGTCAGTGTTAGTTGAGTTAGCAAAACGTACCTGGTTTGTGCTTGTTGAGAATTAGCCGCATAATTGCCAACTTGATCGGTCGGCTCCATAGTGAGAAATGAATTGCGCAGTTGTTGCGCCGCTGTTTTGCGCGCGGTAACGTGTTGCGGCCTAGACACGTACGCCATAGCCTTACATAAGGGGCTGACGTCACTGTTTATATAAAGCGCTTATGTAACTGTTTGTAAGTCATTAAAACGACCGTTAAAGGTGAAATGTGAGCAAACTAAGCGGCCTATAATAGTCAGTGGGGGCTAGAGAATCTTATGGTAACTTTATATTAGGAAATAAAAGTGGCGTTCTGTTAGAGCACTAGGCTGACCGAGAGATTTTTTTCAGTTTTAGTAACCTTGTAAGAGTCGGCTGCTTTGCGGCTCGCGTGCGCTCGCTCACGGGGGCAGCGTCCGGGCCGCGTGCAAAGCGCTTATATAGGGGACTGGGCGGAGAACGTCTAAGTATCGTCGCTGTCGTGTTGCTACCGTTGCAGTAACTTTGTGTGTTGCAGAGCGTTGTTGATCATGTCGCCGCATGTCGCGCACGGAGAGGCACCGCCAAAGAGGGGCAGCAAGCTGAGGGAGGGGCCAACGGTGGCGTCTGGTGGCAAAACGAAGCCGGCGTCGGAGGCCAGCGCGAAGGCGCTTCCGACGGCCGACGTGGCGCCTACTTTCGAGGCCGTGGTGAGTGCGTCCGAGGTATCGTTGAAAGAGTTCGTGCTGGCGTGCGATGGCACGTATAAGATTGTTACGCCCGTAACAATCGTTGGCGTGGCTTGGAAAAGCAAATGCACGTACATCGGCTGTGGCGTTTGCAAGCGCAAAGTGAGAGGTCTAGAAAGCGGTGGCCGGGTGTGCGCTGTACACGGTGTACAGGCAAAGGCGAAGACGTATTTTTCGGTGCGCGTTTTGGTGGAAGACGAAAAGGACGCCGACACTGAGGCCGGCATTTGGATCACCCTGTTCGACGAAGCTATTTCGGCGATAGGCGATTACAATGCCGATCATGTGTCAGGCCTGTTGCCCGACCAGTTGCGTAGTAGCTTTGTGGCGAGCCTGGTTGGCACAGTCTTGGAGCTGACCGTGCACAAGGTCGTGTGGGGTGGCATACTGGACACGTATACGGTCCGTGAGGCGCGAGACGTGACGAAGAAGGCGAGCGAGGCCGGCGTGTACGTTTGAATGACTAACGTTTGGCTAGTGTTCTGTAGACCGTTGTAATTGCTGCTTTGGTTATTGTTCTGTAGGACGCTGTAATTGCTGCTGCGTTGCGCGGAATTATCGACGCTGCTGACGAATGCGCACCGCCTGCCGAGAAGTAAGGAAACGACGCCACGCTTCGCCGGCGCCAACGACCCTCCACCGCTGGCGAGAGAAGAAGAAGAAGAAGGGATATCGTACTGGCCTGAGGCGGAAGACACGCAGCCCATGCCACCGCACGACCTGGTGAGCGACGCCGGGACGCCCACGTACGTTGCATTAACCCCGGTGGTGGTGGCGCCAGACGAAGCAGCAGCTGTGCCATTAACCCCGGCGGCGACAGCGGACGCCGCAGCAGCCGTGCCATCGTCGCCACTGCCTCTGGCCGTGCTGTCAGTTTCGTCGGAGGACTTCATACCGTGGGCCCGCAACAAACGCCCTGTGATCGTGGGCACGCTTCAGGCCGATTCGGAGTGGAGCGTTCTGCACTCGTACGCCGGTCGTCAGCGCTGTATGATGGCCACGTTTGCCGAGCTAATCGGCGAGCGCGTGATGGACACCGCGCGCCAAGAATGTGGTGAGTGCCCCCCTGAGGAGGGGTGCCCCTTCGTTCACATGTGCGGCTACAGGGGAAGGAAGCCGAGCCGGCGGTACAACATTCTGTACGAAAACGTGGCGGCCCTGAATGTGTGCTTTTTTTCAACATCACTCGACAGCTTTCTACAGCAGACGTTGTTGCTCCCCGCTATTCGTATACTCTCGGTACTGGAGGAGCGTTGCGTGCGCGGCGATCGCGCTTCGGAGGGCGCCCACATGCGCCAGGTGGCCGCCTGGCTCATGGGGACGGATTGGACGGCGCCGTTCGACCGTGCTCTGTTGGAGGACGCCGTGCAGTATTACCTGTTGAAAAGGGCATGCCTCGACGTCTGACGTATTCTCCGCCGAACGCTTAATTTTTGCCTATGAACATTTAGTAATTGAATATTGCATTTCGCTATGTCATAAAGCCTTATTATTATTAGTAGGTACGCCGATGAACATTAGCAGGAAATTGAATAGTAAAGCCGATGAACTTAATCGGGCGGCCTATAGTCCGCTGTTGCGCCCCTAAACCGTTATTATTTACTCCGCTGTGGCATAAGCCCCGCCGAACACTTAGTAGCGATGAACATTTTCATTTTGCTATAGGCCGTTGTTGGAGGCGCAAAGCCTTATTATTTACTCTGCTGTGGCATAAAGCCTCTTTACTGTTTACCGTGGCATAAAGCCTTACTGTGGTGGTGATGTAGTAGTACGAGACTGCTTAATAAAACGTATGAAAACAAAATCAATTCCCGCCTCCTGTTTTTGCCATCCAAAAAAAAAACACGCACGTCGCTGACATTCAATGCCTGTCCAACTGCTGCGCACAAAAAAACTCCGGGAGCAGCTGACGGCCGAAATTTCTACTACAAAACGTAAACAAAAACTTTGCCGCCGGGCGCCGCTGACAGGCGAACTGCAAAACGTAAAACTATCCCTCGACGGGGGCAGCGCTGCCACCTGTCGGCCACCACAAAAACGTTGCTCCCCTGTCGCCACCTCGGCGGTCCACGGACGACGGGGGCAGGAGTGCCTCCACCTTACGGAGAACAATTGTCACATTACTGTACCAGGAGAAAACCGCCGCCGCCGTCGTTTAGAAAGCCCCTAGCGGGCGTTAGGGCGGCCATATAAGTGGCGTCGACGCGCCTCGTCGTAGTTAATAGCGCGCCGCCTAGACCGACGATGCACGTGTGTCCGAAATGCGATCGATCGTTCGTCCATATTTGGCATTTGTCGAAGCATCTAAAAACATGCGGCAGCGATGAATACGTATGCCCGAAATGCGATCGATCGTTCGCGCTGCGCGCCCAAATGTTGCGGCATCTGCGAATTTGCGGCGGCGTCGCAAAATGCAATCGACCGTTCGACGGTCACGGCGATAGCCATTTATGTCGCGATGACGACAT
This sequence comes from Paraescarpia echinospica, assembly GCA_020002185.1. Classification (NCBI taxonomy): domain Eukaryota; kingdom Metazoa; phylum Annelida; class Polychaeta; order Sabellida; family Siboglinidae; genus Paraescarpia; species Paraescarpia echinospica. The sequence continues at coordinate 34,712,410 of CM034540.1, read as the reverse complement.
CGTCGACGACGACCTACAGAGCGTCGTGCGCGACTACTGGGCGAGCATCCGTACGTCTGTGGCGCGCGGACCCGTTCAATCTAGGTATAATTTCCATTTGTCCGGCCACGGGGATACGGCCGCGCACGAAGCCCACCTACGACTGATGTTCGAGGCGCAGACTCGGGCCTTTAATATAAACTTATCGTACGGGTTTATTCTGCGGCACAGGGAGACGGGCCGACTACGTTACTACCATTCTTCGTGTAACTGTTGCGGCCGCTATCTCGATTCGCCCGTCCTCGTTTCCGACGCCGCGTCATTCGAACGCTTCCTCGACGCCACCCGACAGCCCGACGTTCTGCAGTACGTGATCGCGCAGCGCCCCGACTCGGGGTGGATCGCCGAGTTGGTAACGAACGTTACGTACTTCCTCAACGCCATCATCCACCATCCTATCGGGTGCGCCCGTCAGCAGCCCCTCCCCGCCTATCTGCGCCGCAACGCGGGGCTCGTCAGCCTAGTGAACGATCGCTACGGGCATCCGTACGCCGACAACCTGTGCCTGTTCCGCTGTCTGGCGCTTCATCGGTGCGCCGACTTTCGCGCTGACGATTTGACGGCCGCCGCCTTAAGGCTCTACGCCGACTACGGCGACCAACCCTACTGCGCGTTCGCCGGCGTCCCGCTGAACGAACTCGGCCGGGTGGAGGCGGCCTTCGAAACGAATGTGACCGTGTATCGGCTGTCGGCGGAGGACGCCACCGCCGAAGTGGTCCGCCGCGCCCTCCATCGCTACCCGACCACCATCAGCGTCAATCTGTTCGAAACGCACTCTTCCTTCATAGCGGTCGTGTCGCTGTTCTGTCGTTCGTATCGATGAGGCAAGTGCGGCGATGCGCTGTGGCGCACCGCCAATCGGCTGCGGCGTCACGAGGCGAAGTGCGAGGGCGGCGTTCGCCACGTCTTTCCCGGCGGCGTCTACCATCCGGCGCCGTCCGTGTTTCAGCAGCTGGAGGACGAGGGCGTCTACGTGGACGAACGCCTGCGCTACTATCCGTACAGGGCGACGTACGATTTTGAGTGCTACTTCGACGATCACGATCTGCCGGCGGAGAGCGCCAAATGCCGGTGGATAGCGCGATACGAACTACTCAGCGTGAGCGTCGCCTCGAACGTCCCCGGGCACGAGACGGCGCGCTGCTTCGTGACGTCCGGCGATTCGGGCGACCTCGCGAAGCGCCTGATCGACGCCCTGGAGGCCATGAGCGAGGCGGCGTGCGCGGCTCTGCGGCCGTCGTTCGACGCGACCTTCGAGGCGATCGACGCCGAATGGCGGGCGCACGCGACGGTGGCGGAGGCGGCGCGCGATAAGAGCCCGTACACGGTGCTCGGCGACCGTCTGTGGCGGCACCTGCGCCGCCTCCCCGTCCTCGGCTTCAATTCGGGGAAGTACGACTTGAACGTCGTTAAGAAATATCTGACGCCCCTGTTCATGACCGACGAGGCGCAGAGCATCTCGTCGGCGTTCACGATCAAGCGTCAGAACAATTTCATGTGCCTGGTGACGGCGACGCTCAAGTTCCTGGACATCACCAACTACCTGGCCCCCGGCGTCAGCTACGCCCGGTTTCTGAAGGCCTACGGCTGCGAGGCGACGAAGGGGCACTTCCCCTACGAGTACCTCGACGACCCGCGTAAACTGGCCGAGACCCGGCTGCCGCCGCGCGAGGCCTTCTACAGCCGCCTGAAGCGTGAAGGCATCTCCGCCGCCGAATACGAGGGTTGCGCGCGGGTATGGCGCGACGAGGGGATGACGACGCTGCGGGACTACCTCGTGTGGTATAACAATAGGGACGTGGCGCCTTTCCTGGAGGCCGTCGACAAGCAGTTCGCCTTCTATCGGAAGCGCCGCATCGACATGTTCAAGGACGTCTGTTTAACGAACTGCCGTCGTTGCTCCACTTCACGCTCTTCAACGAGTCGAACAAGGACCTGCACCGGCTCCTACAGTCGCAGATCGTCGGCGGCCCCTCGATCATTTTCGCGCGCTATCACGAGGCCGGCGTTACCGCCCTTCGGCGCGAGGAGTACGGCGAGGCGGCGCGCCCCAGCCGCTCTATTGTCGACTTCGACGCAAACGGCCTCTATCTATGGGCGATCACGCATGAGATGCCGACGGGGTGGTACACGCGCCGGCGCGCGGACAACGCCTTTCGGCCGGAGCGCGTACACCGCTACGGCCGCTTGGCCGTCGAGTGGCTGACGTGGGAGGCGGCGCGGACGGAGGCCCACATACGTCACCAGCTCAAAGGGCGCGAGAAGCGCGTCGGCAAGTACCGGATCGACGGCTGGTGTGGCGCGACGCGGACGGCGTACCAGTTCCAAGGGTGCTTCTTCCACGGCTGTCCGTGCACGGGGAGGGAGACGAACGCGGTGAACGGTAAGCCGATGAGTCAACTGTACGCCGAGACGATCGCCGTCACGGCCTACCTTCGCCGCTTCGTCGCCGTCGTCGAGATGTGGGAGTGCCAGTGGCGCGCGACGAGACCGCCGCCGCCGCCCCGGAGCTGGACCGGCGGCGGCGGCGTGACGCGGCCGACGATCCTGAAGGCCGTGGTCGACGGCACGCTCTTCGGCCTCGTCGAGTGCGACATCGCCGTTCCGGCGGCGCTGCGCGACGCCTTCGCCGAGATGCAGCCGATCTTCAAGAACGCCTACATCGAGCGCGACGATCTCAGCCCATTCATGCGTCGCTACGCCGAAACGCACGACCTCCTCGTCCGGCCTCAGCGCACACTCGTGGGGAGCTTCTTCGGCGTCAAGATTCTGCTCGCGACGCCGCTACTGCGGTGGTATCTGCGGCACGGCCTCGTCGTCGAGCGCGTCTACCAGATCGTCGAGTTCGAGCCGGTCTCGTGCTTTCGCCACTTCGGCGACACGGTCTCCGCCGCGCGACGCGCGGGCGACGACGACCCCGACAAGGCCATCATCGCCGACACGTTTAAACTGCTCGGCAACAGTTCCTACGGGAAAACGATCACGCGCGTCGACCTGCACCGCGACATCAAGTTCTGCACGGCCGCCGGCGCCTCGACGCTGATCAATAATCGTCGCTTCCGTCAGCTCGACGTCGTCGTCCCCGACGGCCTCTACGAGGTGGCGCTGAACAAGCGAACCGTCCGGTATGTGCTGCCCGTCCAGATCCGCTACTTCGTCTATCAGTACGCCAAACTGCGCATGCTGGAGTTTTATTACGACTTCATCGCCGCCTACATTCCGCGCCCCCTGTTCCAGTACTGCGCGATGGACACTGACTCGGCGTATTTGAGCCTCGCGGGGCGCCGCCTCGACGAGCTCGTGGCGGCGGCCAAGCGCGAACACTGCTTTCGACACCGCGGCGAGTGGTTCCCGTCGGAACACTGCGACGCGCACGCGGAGGCGTACTTGCGGTGCCGGCTCGCCGGCCGAGCGTGGGACGCGCCCGACGAGTGTTGCGCGCGTCGGCGCCGGTACGACAAGCGAACGCCGGGTCTCTTCAAAGAGGAATGGTCCGGCCGCGGAATCGTCGCGCTCTGCAGCAAGACGTACTACTGTTTCGGCGGCAACGACGGCGACAAGTACAGTACGAAGGGGCTAAGCAAGCGTCAGAACGACGTCGACAAGGACGCCTTCCTCGACGTGCTGCGCCGCCAAAGGAGCGGCGGCGGCCGGAACCGCGGCTTCCAAGTGAAGGAGTCGTCCGTGCTGACGTACGTTCAGGAGCGCGCGGCGTTGAGCTACTTCTACGCCAAACGGCGCATGCTCGACGACGGCGTCACCACGGCGCCGATACTCGTATAACGAGGGACCTCCCTCCCTCCCTACCCCCTAGGTGCGTGCGAATAAAAAATGCGAACACTCGGTACAGTTTTCATCGTTTATTTAACTTCGGTAATAGCAAGCGATAGCGCAATAATACAACCTCACTACTTCGGTCTTGCCTGCCTAGCGCGGCGATGAGCCCGCGACCGGCGGGTCCGACAAAGTCGGTTCGGATTCTCGGTCGTCTAATAATAACAACAAGCGATAATAGGCAGCGTTCAATGAGGCTTTAGCCAGTCGAATACGAGACAGTATTTGGCCACCCTATCGGGGCCGAACAGGCACTGGAAGCCGCTTAGCGGCATTCCGCGGCACCGTAAGAGAAGGTAGGTGACGCAATATTGTCCGCACACGTTAGATACGCCGCTCTGCAGTCGCTTGTCGTTGTGCGTCCACGAGTCGCAGTTACGGTTCAGGAAGTCGCGGAAGTCGGCGTGCAGCGGCGGACGGCCGTACGAATCGAAGTACTCGCCTCGCCGGTCGGCGCCCACGTAGACGGACACCCAGTGCTCTCCCTGTTCGTCGCCGTCGTCGGTGTTGCACACGAACGCCGTCGGGTAGGCGGTGAGCCGCCGCCCCGGCAGCTCGTCTTTGGGCACGACGCCTACGACGATGTTTTTAGTGTACGCGTCGATCGCCAGGCGACGCATCAGCTGAAACGTGTCCATCTCAGAAGTCGTACACGACGTTCCGGTTCTTGTCGACTTCGAGCACCGTCTCGAACTCCCCGCGTCACATCGAACCCCTCGTCCTCGTACGCCTTCCCCGTCGCGGCGAACAGGTTCATATAGCTTCGGATGTAGCGCCGATGCGCGAAGTCCGGCTGCAGCGGCTTGCTCGGCACCTGGCTTCCGTCGACGTAGAGGGCGAAGTAGTTTATGTCGTTGTGCTTCGCGTTGAACGGGTTTTTATCGTAGGCCCCGTTGTTGGCGTCGTTGTCGATCAGGCACATGAACACGCGTCTCGGGAGCGTCCCCAGATAGACGTTCTCGTGCGTGTGCGACATCGTACTCTGCGGTATCGAGAACACCTTGCAGTCGACGCGGCGCTTCGGATACTTGGCCGTCCCGTGCGTCAGCGCCTTGATGTGGCCGAGCTGGACGGCCGGGTTCAACTTGACCTTGCGCGCCTGCAGATAGGCCTCCAGCAGAACGATCTTGAACCCCGGATCGACGACGTCGCCCATGAGCTCGAAGGCGTCCTTGCTTCGCACGAGTCGCATCTTCAGGTCGACGCCGTTCACCAGGCACCGGTTTTGCCTGAGCACGTCGACGTGCAGGCGTCCTATCATGTCGAACTCGCGGCTACCGTGTACGAAATCGTGCCGATGCGCGAAGCCGCCGTTGTTGTTGTTGGTCGCCTCCATGCGCCCGGCGGTGTCCTTGCACCAGAGGTCGGCCTCGAGCTGCGACTTTTTGGCGTCGGGCCCGTAACTGAGCAGGGTCTCGAGGTAGGCCCGAAACGGGTACGTATTCGACGACGGCGTCACGAGCATGCCGTCCAGCGTCACGTCGACCTGACTGAACATCGAATGCAGGAAATTGTTGACGGGCGCCACGACGCTGTCGTTCGCGAGCGCGGTACCGTCCCCCTTCACCACCTTGGCGCGCACGTACAGTCTAACGGACGACAGGTCCAGATAGTCGTCTCCGGATCCCGGAATGAGAAACTCGATAGGGCCGCCAGCGTCGAGGGCCGTCAGCGGCTGGTGATCGATCCACTGGCCGCTCTCGATGCTCGTCTGCGTCGTCGGCACGCTGAACAGGTCCAGTTCGGACTTTACGCCCTCGCACGACTGCCGATGCACGAACGCCATCCTACTACGTCTGCTTCGTTCGACGGCGCCTCCCCTTACTGTCCGGCGCCGCCTCGCCGGTCGGCCTTATGTATCGTCGCTTTTTTTCGTAGGCGCTCCCGACGAGAAGGGCGCCGAGGTAAAGCTCTTTACGACTACCACCGATGCACTACTACTACTACTACTACGCGGGAAATACGTCGTCGCTCGGCCTCTTTCGACGGCGCCTCTTCTTGCTGGCCGTCGCCGGCTTGCCGGGCGGCTTTATGCGTCGTCGTCGCTTTTTCGGCGGCGGGGGCCTATTCAGCAGCCCGTCGAGAAGGTCGGCGCCCGCCTCCCTCGCGCGCCTCTTTACCGCCTGTTTCAGATTGCCGCCGGCGACGACGTCCTGCGCCACGCGCACGCCCGTCTTGAACGCGCGCTTGCCCAGCGCCATGGCCCCTCTCTTGATAAGCGGCATGGCGCTTCGAAACAGGCTGCCGAAGATATTACCCAGTCCGTGACCCCGCTGCGATCGGGCGCCTACGAACACCGGCAGGCCGCCGCCGACCTGCCGCGTGTAGTAGTCCTCGTACACGTTTCGCGTCATCGTCAGAACAGTTTCGACTTTCGGCGTCGGACGTGAAGCGTCGTCACGACTTTTCCGTTCTCGAATGGTATCGACTGACCGAGGTCGTCTCTTATATCTATCTCGATCGAATCGAATTGGCGCCGCAGGAGCGGCGCGTATTGGACGCGGTCGAAGATGTTCGATACGATGCTGCCGTTCAAACCGTGGACGGGGACGGCTCGGATGAGGGGGGCAAATACGTCGCCGACGATGCGCGTCTCCACGATGTCCGTGTACACGAACAGGGTGTCGACGCCGCCGCTCAGGTCCACCGGGTGGGTCGCCTCGCACTCGAACAGGTACCCCGGGGGCAGGGAGCCGCCGTCCGCGGGCGACCCGTAACTCGCGATATAGTTCGACTCGAAGCCTAGTATCTGTTTCAGGCGCCCGTCCCGCGGCATGTTAATTTCGACGCCCGGCGATAGAAGCAACGTCATCCGATTAGTGATGGCGCTGTACACTATTCGCACCTTGACCGTGTCGGTGCTCAGTTTCGTCAACGCCTCGTTGATTTTGCGCATCAGCTTTTTGGCGTTGCTGTAAAAGCCGTGCGGAATGTTGGCCTGACGGGCAATTTTTCCCCCGTCCTCGGTGGTGAAAAAGCCCACCTCCCCCCTCTCGCACGCCACGAAGAAGTAGGAGTCCACCGGCCTCACATTGTACCAGCTATGCGTGTACTGTAGCGACACCAGCCCGCATTCCCACTCCCCCGACAGGTCGACGAGTTGCGGCAGATTCGTCGTGTAGTGCGTCAACGTGTTTTCGGGGTGCGCCTTCATAGACGCGTTGCTCGGCAACGTGACGTAAAAGTCAGACGACGACGGATTCGCGCCTCCTCATAGACGGACTCGGCAGTAGGTACCCGAGGCAACTACTCAGCAGCGCCGTCCACAGGTTGGAGTCGCCCGTGCCGCGCGTTAGATTGTATATACTGACGACGATCACCGTGTACAGGACGACGATCTGGCACAGGAAGACGATCTCGGCCTTAGGGCATTCGTTGCCGCAGAGACGCCAAGGAACGCTCGTGACGGAGGAGGCGTCGACGGCATCGGGCGCACCCACAGAGACGCATGAGTCGTCGGCGGGTGTAGCGACAAATGCGCCTGATTCGACGGCGGTGGGCGGCTTCTGCATTGGCTGCTACTGCTGCTGCTGCTGTCGTCTCGTCCGTACACATCGCGCTACTGCCGTGCGACGCTACGGCGTCGTTCCTTTATCCGCGCAGGCACACCATAGAGCGAGTTCGTCGACGGGCGTGGGGGCGACGGTGGTGTTGGTGGCGCGGCCCTCTTCTCCTCTGCAGTCTACTAATACAGCACGTTTATAAAAAAAACGAAAAGCCGTTGCACAGTCCCGCCTCGTGCAGTCGCCAGCACCCCGCGTGGCGCATCCAACGCGTCATCCCTTATAGGTCACGCAGATAAATAAAAGAGCGAGTTCGCCGACGTTGCGGTCGACGTCGATAGCATCGGTCGCAGCGACAACGGTAGCGGCGCCGGCCGTCGGAAGAAAGTCTCCAGCGCTCTGCGTATTCCGTCCAACAACGCGTCGCCATCAGCCCTTATAGTCCACGAGCTCCTTGGCGTCGATCCAGCTACTGAACGAGGCCGGATAGCCGAACCATTTGACGAGCACCTCTTCGCCCTTACCGCGTCGTCGACGACGTCTCTGTAGAACGGCTTCCACCCGATATAGTTTGTACTTCGCAACGATCACTTTTTGTAGCTCCGGCCCGTAGAAGGTGCCGTCCAGTATCGTGCCGGCGTCGTCCATCAGTCGGTAAACAGGAGGGTCGGTCGGGTGCGAATCTACGACGGTGAAGAGCTCTTCGCTCCAGTTAGCCATGTACCCCTTCTTGAAGACGCCCTTTGCCTTGCTGATGCGTACGCGATCCCCCGCTCGCAGTTTCGGTTTGCTTTTGTTTTTTTGACACCCTCCGCCGCCGTACAGACGCTGCCACACGCTCTCCTGATTCGACGCGTCGACGCTCGCCGGCGTCCTACCGATGCTTCGATGGTAGGCGTTGTTGTACGACCGCACGAAGTCCTGCAACGGCTCCACGAACCTCAGCGTCTGATGCTTCGTGAAGTACCGCCACATGCGCGTCTTCAGCGTACGATTGAATCGCTCCACGACGCTCGCCTTCGTCTCCTCGTTGTGCGTCACGAAATGGTGGACGCCGCGCGCCTTCAAAAGCGTCTGAAGGGGCCTGTTCAGAAACTCCGTCCCCTTGTCGGTCTGCAGGGCGTGCGGCGGCGATGACAGCAGCCCCTCGAAGGCCGCGACGAGCGCCGGACCGGATTTGCGCTTCAACGGAACGCACCACGCCCGCTTCGAGAAGACGTCGATGACCGTCAATACGAACGCTATGCCGTCGTTGTGCTTTTTCAGTTTAGCCACGTCGACGAGATCGGCTTGCCACTGCTGTTTTCGACCGCCCACGATAACGCGACGTCGCTTAAATCGGCGCCTAACCGGCTTGTGAAGCGTATAGGCGTCCTGCGCCGCCAGCCACCGCCCGACGACCGGCTTGGGCAACGCGGACGACCGGTGCAACGCGTCGACGCCGCCATAACTGCCTGCCCGTTTCGGGTCGAAGTAGGCGCGCTTCAGTAGGCCGTCGCGTTGTTGGCGCTCTCGTTGCGCACCACGATTCCGCCGGGGCACCACCGCCATGGAGCGCGCGGCGCCGACGACGATACGGCGAACAAGAGGGCGGCGACGATGACCGCCGCAATTACGACGGCTACGACGACGACGAATACTGATCTTCGGGCGGGGGGCATCCTCTACGGGGGTCGCGCGCGCGCTAAAAGCTGGACCACGGCATACGCTCGACGGACCGTGTGCGCCCCTTTCGCTTCTGCTCGCGCTCGACGGACCGAGTGCGCCCCTTTCGCTTCTGCTCGCGCTGTATATACGCCCGACGCTAGGGGTTGCCGACGAATTCCATAGGGACGTTCAGCCGCCTTATATGGTCGCCGAACGCTTCCCAGCCAACCGGCGCGGGGGTCCTCTTACGCGTTCGCATGAGATCGTTCACGAGATCTACCATATTGCTTCCGGCGATAGGCGTACCGTCGTACACGAGCTCCGCTCGATCGTTCCAGCGAATCAGCGGGTCGGCCTTCAGTCGCGTCAACAGGAGGCGGGCCTTTTCTTTCAGCACTTTCGGTACGCTCTTCACGACCTCGCTCTCCATCTCCCCCGGTAATTGATCGGACGTAGGCGGCGGCGGCGGCAGCGGCGGCTGATCGGACGCCGACTCTTTCTTCACTACGGACACGCGCATCGGCTGCTGCGCACGAGACGCCTCCATGGCGTTGTAACGACTCAGCAGTTGATTGTACGCCGCCACCTTTTCGCCTTCGGATAAATCTGCACGCTCGAGAACGGCTTTCATATCGCTGTCCAGGCTACTCATCACACGCGACGTGGTCGTGGTCGGTTGCGATAGTAACGGAAGTAGACGCTCCACCAACCGGGGGTCTACCAGCGCCATCTTCTTCGCGTGCTGCATCAACCGAAAGCCTGCCTGAGGAGGGGCAGAAAGGTGCTCGCCAACGGCGCCAGCAGCGCCGTCAGAAACGCGCCCGAACCCGTCTGCAGGACGGCCCTCTTCCGTTTGATGGCTACTTTTTTCGACGCTAACTTGCGCAAATTGTTCCTGTACTTTATCAGCACTTTTCGGTTGTTAGGCGTCAATTTCACGTTCCCTCGCAGAATGTTATACGCGCAGTCGGCCAGACTGCAGATGAGGTCGGCGTCCGCGTGAGTGATTACCGCCTTTCTCAGATTCGTATTCCCCTTGTAGCGGCGCAACAGCTGCAGGGCAAGGATGTACCTCTTCACGCGATCTGTCATCCTGTCGAATGACGGCGGCCGCGGCTCGCCCCGCCTTTTTTATAGTCTCGTCGGCACATAGACGTACTGAACGGGGTCGTCGGGGAAAATTTCCGTACGCAGGCGCATGATTTCCGGCGTTTCCTGTTTCAGATCCACCAAGAGGTAACCGTAGGCGGCCGACGTGGCATCCTTGTACGCCTCCACCATGTAGTTGATACCGCCCGGGTACATCTGCTTCGCCAGGTGACCTACTTGGCCAGCGTCCCGGGGACTCTTGAAGAGGACCATATACTGCGCGTTTAAACTGATTGTGCGATTTTCTTTCACTTTCGGAAAGAGATTCTGCAAAAGCTGTACGACGGACACGTTGCAGTGGTGACTTTTTTTAGTAAACAAAGTCGTGACGCTACTATCGGTCTCCGACATCAGGTCATCGAGCACTAGAAGCGTCCTCGTTTTGGTGTCCAGAAGCGACGGATCCGGCAAACCGTCTACAAATTCTACGCCGGCCATAGAGTCGTAAGCGGTCTGCCACTGGCCGTAACACCACAGAATTTTCTCCGGTGGCGGCGAAATCATACACGAAGCAAACTTTAACAGGCGTACAACGAAAGTAGTCTTCCCGCACCCCGTAGGGCCGGACACTATACACGTAAAAGGGTGCTTCCACTTTCCGTCCATAGCAACATCTGGTGCGCCGACAACGTCACGATCGCCTATATGCACCACCATCGACGCTTTTCAGTCACTAGGGAACATGCTTTTTTCTTTTTTAGTCACTAGATGTCAGCACATCGTTATAAAGCGCACGCGACACCGCATAAAAACAGTTAGAAAAATGCGATCACTAGCCGAGTCATTTTATTAGTTATTTTTTAGTAAACTACGATGATGTTTACAACATTAAATATGTCATATATATTCACGAGTTCACATCATGTGCTGTTAGCTTATTAGTCAATCATTTTTAATAATAAATATGCATTAATATTGTAACAAAAAACACTGTGTAACGCCTGTGCCAATGTTGATGCATTGATGTGATGTGTGTATGGCATGAACCGCATTGTTGTTGCTTAATTTGCAGTGCCTAATAACGCAATATTCGCCACGTGTAGCAAGCAACCAGGGTAGAACAAATGGATACCCGAACAAAAAAACCCATTGAGTATTGCAATAACATTTACATGAAAATATGTATTTATTCGTGTAATGTGTATAATTGGAGGTGCAATTTTTTTAATTTCGATTAATTCATTCAATTCATCTTACTTTGCGGGATTCAATTCCAATTCAATGTGTTTTGGTTTTATTCAATTCCAATTCAATTCATATTCAAGCATTTCGTTGATCAATTCAATTCTAATTCAATTAAGAATTGAACCCAACACTGCCTACTAATGTACTATACACTGCTACTTGTGTGCACAATATCATATTTAATATGTATCTTGTTAAAATCATGTTGTTGTGCTGTAGATACCAGGTGCATGGTACTTGCTCTTTAAAGATGGGACATTTGTGAGTTGTGTTTAATGATGCAACTATTAGAAAAAAATAAGAAAGACAATTTTTATCCAATAAATGCGTGCATGGTACTGCGTGATGTAATCCCTCATGTTCAAATTACATGATTCTACATCTTTTTATAAGACACATTGTATATGTCCCGCATCCATTGTATGGTCATTCAAGAAGCTGCAATGTTGGTGTATTTAAACAAATCTGTGGTTGTACTTGCATGGCAAACAGTTCCCTTTAACACATTCCAATACAACAAGTATTATTTAATTTGCATTACACTGATAATGAGTTCACGGAAACTGTTTGACAGTAGCTGCCTAACCTGAAGGAGAAGAGAAACAATTTTGGATCATCATCAATGTCACGATCATAGTCAACGCAATATGTGTTTTTCATGATGTAATTATCCTGCATTGAATGGAGAAATAAAACAGTTGAAGTGCATTATGGTGTTACCTTTACTAAATAAGTGTATTTAATGTATATGCAAAAACTTATTTTCATATTAGTATGTAGGCATTTGTTATGCAAGATATACATTTTGACTGTCCTAAGAGTAAGGAAAAAAAATCCCTGATACAACCTCTTCAGGGTTCAACTTAAATCTTCAAACACTGTATATGCTTGATTTGTCCGTGTGTTGTTTATTGAATCACATAAAAAATAATACATCATAATAAGTTTGTAATTATTAATGAAATATTTTGGTGAATCATAGTTATAGATCATTAAGATAATTATGTCTACTGCTGTTTTAAAGCTCCTCAGGTTCTACCAGTGCAGTAGGGATTCCCATTACACATTAGTTACAGCCCACTGTTTGACACAGCTTAAAACCTACATGCAACAGTCCAGTTTAACAGGGGTCTAGTTGGTTAATGCTGTCTGTTGACACAACCAATTTCAACTACTGCAGTAGACAATTTAGTTAGCAAATTTACCATTTTAGGGGATCTTTGGTGCCCTTAGAATGATTCAATCAAATACAGATGCGTTGTGTATAGTGGCACTACCACAAGAAATGTCTATGCAAAATTAGAGAAAAAGTAACTGAACAGTGTTTAAAAAAAATAGGCAAAATGTAACAAATGACCAGTTTTTGGGCCCTTGGAGGCCCTTAGGGAGCCGTTAGAACGATTTAATCAAATACACATTTTTCATGCATAGTGGCAGTGCCCTAAGATATGTCTATGCAGAATTAGAGAAAAAGTTGCTTAACGCTTTCTGAGATACGGCAGCTAATGGCGGACGTCGGACGCACAGTGATGTTAATAGTCCGTTGGACCTTCGGCCCAAAGGACTAAAAAAGGTAGGTAGGGACCACATAAAAAACTTAATTACATATGCTGAAGGCAATTAATGGAATCAGTGGATGTGCACAACCAGTACTGTTTTGTATGCAACATTCAAACACCAGCAGGAATTGAACCTGTCACACATCACTGGACCACTATGAACCCCACTGCTCTGACGCGTGGTAACCTTGCATGATACAACATAGAAAATAACAGTAATCTATTTCAAATGAACTAATTTTGTTAGATAAAGATAAACGTTATACATTACATGCCATTTAATTTATGAAAATCCTTACATTATTGGTTCATACAATAGATGTAAAACTAAAAATGAGTGCTTGTAAATAATATAATGAATATTTTAGACAACTGTTGTCATTAATATTATTACTTATACCAAGAATGTTATGCTGTGTAGTTAGCAAACAAACCGAGCTGATGGAAAGAGGAAATTGAAATGATCTACTCGACAGTGCCATTAATTGGGCAATGGGTCACCTGACATGTGCATCTGATAGCTTTGTGTATCAAAATGCATAGCAGTGCTGTTAATTGGACAATGTGTTAACTGACACAGTAATGAAGAACATGTATGACTTTGTTCTGCCACATTGTCATTAGTTCTGTGTGGCTTCTGCTGCGAATATGTACATCGCTACATGTTTCAAATGGATTTGTACAATCGATCGATTTGTGCATCCTGTCATTATGTTGCAAAATAGGAATACAGTGTAATAATAAAATTTATGCTTTCTTATGCTCATCATGCTAGGATTGTGTTCTACAGCATATTCTTCAACATTTGTTGAATGAACTATACTGGGAGTAGTGTATAAAAAGGTGCCAACAAAGTTGATTTTACAATAATTTTGAAAATTCATAATATAAATGTTCCACAACATTCCAAATATTTCAATATGTCATCGGCGGCTTCGTGCGTCTGGTGTTTTTCTTTTAAACCAATCCGTCTGTCATGAGCTGTCACTATATTCATTCTCCGTTTATTCCATATATTTTCGTTCTTTTCTTTGTTAAATCTGTGACATAAGCAGCAGCTGGTCCACGTTTCCTTTGATAATTTTATCGGTCACGACTCATTCGCATGGCGGTTGCTAATCCAAATACATACATGTTGATGACGTTTTTCTTGCATCTATTAACTCGACGTAGCTAATCGAAGTCTGACGGACAGTCCCGAATATTCATGAGAATGCTTTATACGGATCATGAAGGTGGGGTCAAAGTGGAAACTGCGCGTACGTGCAGTTATTTTTTTGATATATTGTTAGGGTCATTAGTGATTACCAAAACATAATTCTAATGAAATAAAGGCTTATAATTACATGAGATAATCATATTAACAGAATTATTTAATAACTGCGTACATTACAATGAGATTAAAATTATCAAAGAATCGCTTTAAGTTTGACTATTATTATTTATTATCTTTTACATCATGGATAGCACATTACAGCATATAAAACAATATACAGTCATTTGCAAAAGTTTAAGACCAGGCACGATTTTTAAGCATTTTATGGTATGGCATCAGATTGCATCAGATAATGTCTGGATTGCATCATCCTATTTGGGCCTTGAAGCAATACGCCTAGTCAGTACATTTGGTTGCTGCTGTCAGTATCGATTAGGTGTTTTTCAGTTTTGTCTTCATCCCTGAAATGGGCAAAAAATCGTCTTTGACAGAGGTTCTAAGGGCACAAATAGTGACTCTACATGGAGAAGGATATACGGAAAGAGACATTAGTGCTAAATTACGTTATTCCAAGACAGCCGTGCACAACGCCATCGTCAAATTCAATACTGATGGCACTTTTCGTGACAGTAAATGGAATGGTCGTCCACGGAAAACTACGCTCAGGGATGACCACGCAATGAGACGCATCGTGATGTGCTCGACAATGAGCTCATGCAAGAAAATTCGGGCTGCTTTACGCTTAAAAGGTACAAAAATAAGTCTCAGTACTGTTTCAAGACGTCTCAGCAAGGAATTTGGGCTCAAGTCCCGCAAGCCGGCCCGGAAGCCACGCCTGACACCTGTGATGGAAAAAAAGAGACTGGACTTTGCCAGACGACATCGCCACTGGACTCTCGCGCAGTGGAAGAAAGTGTTGTTCTCAGATGAATGGACCATGCAACAGTTTATACCTCGCAAGAGGCACGTTAGGCGGCCAGTAGGTAAGCGATTTGATGAGAAATATACAGCAGCCACAATGAAAACCCGCCAAGTCAGATGATTTGGGGTGCTATGTCATGTTCTGGCCCTTCTGGTCTGTATTTTATTCCACCTAACACCACTATGAATGGACCTAGGTACGTGGAGTTGCTGAAGGAGAAGCTGAAACTGCATATGGACATCCACAAATGTACGATTTCCATGCAAGATGGCGCTCCTTGTCACCGATCCAAGTTAGCCACTGATTTCCTCAAGAAGAACAAGATCTCCGTGCTGGAATGGCCTGGGAGCAGCCCAGATCTAAATCCCATTGAGAACATGTGGACTATAATGAAGGATAAGGTGGCAGACAAACAACCATCAAGCGCTCAAAACTTGAAACAAGCTATCAAGGACGTTTGAGTCACCGAAATCACCCAGGAGTACTGCGAATCTCTGGTTTCTAGCATGCCATATCGCATCCAGGCGGTCATTGACAGCAAAGGAGGCCACACTAAATACTGAAAAGTAGAGACACTGACACTTTTGGACGACATAAAGTTTCATATTATGCTGTACTACGTTTATTTGGCGAAATAAACTGATATAATGTTATGTGAAGGCCAAAAAATCATAGTTTTGTAAAATGTCTTCAAAAAATCGTGCCTGGTCTTAAACTTTTGCAAATGACTGTACATCATTACATTTTGCAACAAACTGTTAGTAAACACAAAATAATATATACTGACTGCATCATAGTATGATAAATTACCTCTGGTAGACAATATTAAAATGCAGAAATAATTACTCAAACTAATAACCGTAATAAATTCCCTCAGCTGCTGTCAACATTAAGTTTAACGTAACCTTATTTAATTAATTAAATGAAATATTGTGTATTTTATTGACTATGACAATAATTATTGTCAAAGTCAATAAAATTAATTGTGGTCTATCCCCACGTCTGAAGGCATCCACCTACCGGAGTTTCCGGTGGAATTAATAAATACATGTAAAAACGAGTGAATTTCTTGTACATTTTGATCGATAAAAAACAGTAAATTTAATTTTTTTATCACGTGATAATTGTGCATGTGTAGAATAGGTGTTGTAGATATATTATGGTAATTCCACTTTTTGTTCTCAGAAAAACAACACTTTTTGTATTGAATTTCAGTCATTTCTTGTGCCCAAACTGGTCCCCAAAAGCTTGATGTTAGGGAGGTCAGACCGATTTACCTCCCTTCTGACAACATGGGAGACAGGGGTCCCAGTTTAGTGGCCGTAGTTTATTATCATGCATTATACCTGTTGGTTTGTGAATTTTCTTATGTTGTAATAATGTCAGTGTGTGTACCTGCACTGAAAAAAATATTGTTTGGCGGTGTTTATTAGCGGTAATGGATTTTTTTACTCTGTGTCGTATTTTGGTTTTCTTGATTTATGCGTGGGGCCATCTTGGATCACGTTGACAGGCCCCACCTATCTAACTGATTTGTGAGATTATGTTAATGAGTACATCCATATTGAAATGTGACGAAGAAAGAGGAAATTCAGAGGAAAATGAATCTGAAAATATCATTGTAATCCATCGATAAAAAATTATAGTAATTATACATTTAAAATGGCCTATGTTTGACGATGTTTTGTGAGTATTTAGTTAGTCGGTTTCAGCGGAAAGCATATGCAGAAGGGTAAAGAATTGTGTCAACGATAACGTGATTACAGTGATGGCTTACCAATTGATAGCACAAACATGCACAACGTCCGTTTATGGAACCCCCGTCTCAAAAGACATCGCCATTTCGCCTTCTTCCCCGTATGCGCGTAGTGCATCGTGGTATACAATGCACTCGTGACTCGGATAGCGATGTGATTGACAGCGGGTGACTTTGATTAATACTGTCAAGTACCTATGCCTACACCTGAGTAATTCATTGTTGCCATGTTTAATCATGCACTGATTGATTTTTATATTAATATATTATTAGTTTATTTATTGGTATTCTTGGTATTACTTTAGTTTAATTATACCATTTTTGAGCTATTTAGCATATACATAATATTGTGTGATGGTTACATTATTATTATTACAATTTATGATAATTTATGATATAATTCAGTTTATACAATTTTGTATTGGTATAAATGATTTTGATGTAGGGCCTATTATTTTTGTATTTAATATTTATATACCAGTTTTCTTTTGTATATTTAAAATTACAGAATAAGATTATATCTTTGTATTTGTCACTATATAGTATACATAAATATACATTAAATAAACATTTTGATTTATTGTATATATTAATTGTATATAATAATAGACAAATAAGTATAACAGTACGCCCTATTGTTGATGATAACAATGGGTTTAACAACAGTATATTACAAGTTAATAGGTTTGGCAATCATATAGTAGTTATGGGCTTTGCCCAAGATAAATAGTGTTGTGTAATGGGGGACTGTTATTGGCATTTTGTGCCACTGTGTATTACGAGTTAATGGCTTGTCAATCATAGCAGTTATTGGCTTTGCCCAATAAAACAAGTGTTGTGTAATGGGATACTAGTATTGTCATTTTGTGGTTCTAATCCACAGCCCAATCAACAAAGCCTTTCATGTGGTTACAACTTCATACAGTTGTTTTAATGTTATGAAGATGGAACCACACTGATCATCTTTGCTCAGTTGCTGTGTCGTGTTCATGATTTAATGGTATTGTAATGCATGGTGTTTGTGTGTGTTTACTTTTTTATGTGTGTATTTATTGTTACATGTAATTTTGTATTGGCATTCTTTATAGATGGCAAGACTCAAGATGATAAAAAGTAATGTTCTTGTGATTTATGTACAAAATCAGATCCGTCAGAAAACATTTGGAAAAATTCATGAAATTTTGAACTTTACAAAACTGTAGTTTTTTAATGTTGTACTTAGCTACATGAAATGAATAGCATTGTACTTCTTATAGTGAGTGACCACTATGTGGGAAAATATTTTAGAAAAATTGTCCTTGTGATTTATATACAAAATCAAATCCACCGGAAAAAATCATAAAATTAGAAACTTTACAAAACTGCAGCTTCTTTAATATTTAATTTATGTACATGAAACAAGCACCATTGCACTTATATTAGTGACTGTTATGAAGGAAAAAATATAACAAAAATTATTGTGATTTATATGCAAAATTAGATCTGTCCGAAAACCGTCAGAAAATGTCATGAAATTCGAAACTTTACCAAGCTGTAGTTTTTTTAATATTTCACTTAGATACATGAAACAACTACCACTGTACTTCCTATAGTGACTACTATCAGGGAAAAATAAGAAACAATTTTGTTTACGAAACAAAATTTTGGTCCGACCATCCTATTGATGTGCTGAATTTGATTATATAGGAAAAACGACCATAAAATTGTATATATTGAACATATTGATGTGAAATAAAAGTTATGTGACCCAAAAAATCATATTGATATGAACCATAAATAATTCTTACGAAGGCCTAATTATGTATGGCAGCCTGGCCATTACCAATTAAACTTAAAGCCTAGGCAAAACGTCCGGTAATCACCATAAGCCATAATGCCCGTGATTAATAATAACATTGACAGTATGACGATTGCCGAACGTCCCACATAATCATCATAATTGTGTTCTAGTCAGCTACGGTTGACGCATTCTACTTGGCATACTCACTTTTCGAATAAGAATGCAACGAACTATCGAAGGTAGTATGCATTATCATGATTTACTAAAACATAAACTAACATATTTCACAAACTGGCACATTTCACAAACCGTTTCCCTCCATTTTCCGTTCGTTAACCCGCTAACGGCGCCGTATCTGACTATATTCATGCGCGGCATGTAAATAAAGAAAGTGCACGTAAATGGGTGACGTCATGTGCATGAACAGTCGGGCATTTAGCGTTTCCCGTACCCGGCCACACGTCTTGCATAGTTCGATTTCGAAAACTCGCAATTTATGGTTAAAATAAATGTTACATAGATACAACAGCGCTTCTGAAATTTAATTAATATTCCGTTTATCAACCAGCACCATAGATTTACCGGAGAGCCAGTTACAAGTTTTGAAAATTGTCACCGATCTGGATCGGCTTACGTTCGATGACTTGGAAGTTTGAAGACTGCCGAGTCCGTGTGGGTTAGGCGTAATAATGGTTAAAACTATATAATTATTCAAATAACAGGTAGCGATATAGTCTACTATTTCCAAAGTTCATCAAGTATGATCCGTGAGTGGAAGCAAGTTGTACGTCGGCCAAACTGAAGATTTACGATTGTGTGAAATACAGCCTCGATCAACGATGGCTAATGCGGAGTCTGTCCTATGCATGTGACAGCTATTTCGGTGTGTGCTCAGCGGATGACCCTGTTAACGCAGGCCCTAAACTCGGTTGAACACTGACGTACAATGGGTAAGACCACATTTAAATTTTACATATGCGGCCATTATAACGTTTCCTTCATTTTCTGCTAAATTTGACGAACAATTTTCTTGAACATTTCACAGCATATTTAACCTCCATTGACACAAGTGCTATGGAAAACTCGTAATTCTCATACCTCAGTTTTCAGAAAAATCCACCCAAACCTGACACCCCTCAATTTCGCCCCAATCTGGTGACGGATTTTGAAATATTGGTGCGTTCTGCAAAATAGCCACTGTGCGAATACGCGAGCGACTAGCGTATGTTTATTGCTACCTCATGAAAGATCTAATGTAGTAGTACATTCAGTATTCACTGGACTGACATGTGAATGCCAGTGTTCGAAAAAAATTCACACATGACACCAAAACGGTATTTTCAAGGGCACTCTTTCGGTGGGTAACGGCGGACGAATCCTTAATGTGGTCTTACCCCACAACAAACTGGCGGGGGAATGACAAGACTTGCTAGCGAACTTCATTTCCGTTTGAATTTCCTCAAATAAAAAGTTTGCAATGTTGCACGCATCACTATTTACTGTAAATTTTCACTTGTCCACCGAATAACCATGTAGAGTAATTTTACTTGTCCGGGCCAAAAATCACTTGTCCCGGACAAACGGACAAGTGCTATTACGATCGCTGCTTCTTTTGTGCTAGCCCTGGTGTTTACATATCAGGTGATATTGGGACAGTGTGACTGCTGCCTGGCCAAAGGGAATCAATTGTTCTTTGAAGTGCAGTTCCCAACCAAAACCCCTTTTCACACAAGGCTATGGGGACATGCCTCATTCCTGTTCATTCACTGATTAATTGCTGAGTAATGTTTGAAGAGCAGGTTCATTTTATAATACCATGGTCTTTGCTTATTGGCTACCAGCAAACTATTGACCCATTCCTAAAGGTGTAAAAAACAACCTGATGCATTTGTCTTGAATCAGCCAGACAGTGTCATAACAGTTGTAATGTAGTTTAATTAACTTTTCGTTCTTCTCTCCTGTTATATTTTATTGCATTTATTGTTGGGTCATTTGATTATTGTGAATAAATAATGTTTATTATTATTATATCAATATTACTGGTATCAGTATTTACCTAAAATGCCACTGCTTGGCGTATATGTCCACTTGGGATAATCTGACAGCCAAATTGTTTTTACATTTTTACTTAAATACTTTTCTATATAAGTACTTTTTACTTCTACTTAAGTACTTTCTTGGGGCTACTTTTACTTAAGTGTTTTTGGGAGCTACTTTTACTTTTACTTAGTTACTTTACTGGAGTACTTGTACCAGCATTAGTTTCTTTCTTCTGTGATTTTGTGATTTTTATATGTACTTTTCTCATTATATGTAGGAAAAGAGAAACAATATTAAACAGTATGGCACAGTTTTACTATGAGTGAGAATATAAATACGTAACGTAAGTGCCCACATTTGATTTAATATAACATAAACAAATCGATCAATCCATGTGACAGACTTGTAATATCTTTGTTTATAACTGTTTCTACATAAACTGTACTTACGTTAATACAGTTACAAATCATTACACAGTTACCTATCAAAAGTGCTAATATGAAGAACAATGTATATAAATGTACCAGGTATATTAATTCAACAAGACAAATATCCAGAATACAAAGTCTTGGCACAGGGTATTCATGTCAGACATGGAGAAATTTAATTGTTAAGTTAATTAATTTAAGTAGAACATTCTTCCAGTATGTAAGTAGTAAGTAAGTAATTTATTTCCAACAACAACATAAAACAATTGTACATCCTGTTATTCCAAAATACATTTTCAACATGTGAACAAAAATTACTCATACGTATGTCAATCATTACATTAATAAAATCAACATTACACTTTCTGCATTGGTACAGAATGATATAGAGTCACTGCAGATGTGTTTCACATACAACTGATATTTGTGTTTGTTTTAGTCCAGGCCAGTTAACAACAGACCATGCACAGGCTGGTTGATAGCAGGCCTAGTCCAGGCCAACTGACAGCAGACCTAGTTCAGGCAAGTTGATAGCCGGCCTAGTCCAGGCCAATTGACACCAGTCACAGTCCAGGCCAATTAACATCATACCTAGTCCAGGCCAATTGATAGCAGTCACAGTCCAGGCCAATTGACAGCAGTCATAGTCCAGGTTAATTGACATCAGACCTAGTTCAGGCCAGTTGATAGCAAGCCTAGTCCAGACTAGTTGACATCAGTCAGCATCCAGGCCAATTGACAGCAGACCTAGTTCAGGCCAATTGATAGCAGTCACAGTCCAGGCCAATTGACATCAGACTGACATCACACCTAGTTCAAGCCAATTGATAGCAGTCACAGTCCAGGCCAGTTGAGAGCAGTCACAATCCAGGCCAACTGACATCAGACCTAGTTCAGGCCAGTTGATAGCAGGTCTAGTCCAGGCCAATTGGTAGCAGTCAGAATCCAGGCCAATTGACAGCAGACCTTGTTCAGGTCAATTGATAGCTGTCATAGTCCAGACCAATTGGCATCAGTCATAGTCCAGGCCAATTGACAGCAGTCACAGTCCAGGCCAATTGACAGCAGACCTAGTTCAGGCCAATTGATTGCAGTCACAGTCCAGGCCAGTTGACAGCAGTCACAGTCCAGGCCAATTGACAGCAGACCTAGTTCAGACCAATAATGATTTGTAATTGTATTCATGTAACTGTCACAGTCCAGGCCATTTGACAGCAGTCACAGTCCAGGCCATTTTACATCAGACCTAGTTCAGGCCAATTGACAGCGGGCGTACTCCAGGCTAATTGACAGCAGTCAGAGTTCAGGCTAATTGACAGCAGGCCTTGTTCATCCGTGTTGGTAGGAAACATTGTCCAGGCCAGTTGATAGCATACCTAGTTCAAGCCAATTAACAACAGACCTAGCCCAGGCCAGATGACAGCAGACCTAGCCTAAGCCAGTTGACAGTTGACCTACTTCAAACTAATTGACAACAGACCTAGCCCAGATCAATCGACAACAGACCTGGTTCACGCTAGATGACAGCAGGCCTAGTTCTTCCCAGTTGACAACAGACCTAGTTCAGGCCAGTTGACAGCTGACAAGGTTCGGGCCAATTGACAGTAGACCCAGTTATGGCCAATTGACAGCAGGCCTAGTTCAGGTCAGCACACAGACAGCAGACCTAGTTCAAGCTAAATGACAGTAGACCTAGTTCAAACCAGTTGACAGCAGACCTAGTTCAAACCAGTTGACATCAGACCTAGTTCTAGCTAAATGACAGCAGACCTAGTTCATACCAATTGACAGCAGACCTAGTTCAAACCATTTGACAACAGACCTAGTTCAGGCCAGTTGACGGCAGACCTAGTTCAAGCTAAATGACTGCAGACCTAGTTCAAACCAGTTGACAGCAGACCTAGTTCAAACCAGATGACACCAGACCTAGTTCAAACCATTTGACAGCAGATCTATTTCAGGCCAGTTGACAGCAGACCTAGTTCAGGCCAATTTACAGCAGATCTAGGTCAAGTTAAATGACAGCTTTTTCAAGCTAAATTACAGCAGACCTAATTCAAACCAGTTGACAGCAGACCTAGTTCAAACTAATTAGAAGTGACCTAGTTCAGGCCAGATGACAGCATACATGTCTCTATTAATCCTCTAAACCAGGCTTAGAAGTACTTTCTTTTCTGCTGGAACCCTGCTTGTTCTTCCGATAAAAATTCTTTTGCTTTGCCCTGGAGTCAGATGAATATGATTATTAGTGTTATTTTTGCAGGATGGCTGATCGTACTTATTGTTCTGTAATTCGTACAGCAGGGTATGGTCTAGAATTTCAAAATATGTACCAACGCGTGATTTTTTTAGAAATGTCCTCAATTTGTAGTTTTATTATGATTTCTGGGAAGCAAAGTGGCTCTAGTATCTAGATCTAAAATATTGTCAACGCCACTTTTATTATGATTTTTCTATAGTGTCCATTGGAACAAGGTGATTTTGTGACTTTTATAACCATGTTTACTACGACAATCAAATATTTTAGGATCACAATTACTACATATGGATCAAACATAGGCATTTGACTGCTGAAATAAAGCGTTTCAGGTCACAGAGTGTATAGGCCTTCAGGAAAAATTATGAATATGTGTTTTCTGATGTCTGGAGCCAACTATGTGGCATCACATTAATGTGATTTTATCAGCATTATGCGTTTGTCTAGTTGAGAAGAAATTGACCTGCTATCAATTCCGCTATTTCTTTGAGGATTACTTAGAATTACACTTGTATGTTTAAAAAAATGCACGTGTATGTTTACAATATGAAAACAGTGCATACAATGGTTTTGTTGGTTCATATACTGGACATGGTGGAACTTTTAGGTGACCTGTCTTTAAATATTTACGTTTAGTTTGACATGTATGGCGCACCATAGCCAGTTGACTGTACGCTGTAATTATCAACCAATCAGAATAAAGCTGGAGATTCGCCCTTTAGCGCGTAGCACATGGCTGTGTCAAGTTGTTGACTATAACAAACACCATGTTCACTTTATGTTGAAAGATAATGTTCATACAAATATAAACGTTTATTTTAAACATTTTAAGCCGACGTTTATTACGGTAACCAAGAACATTAAATTATATGTTGTTATGACAGAATATATTATTCGTTACGTTATAAATGCACACGGAAAAGCAAATTTTAAAGGCACCATCACAATCGTCGACCTTCCTGTTACAATAATGTATATTACGTCTGCACAAAATACAGTAAAGATGTCATTATTCAAAACACTGACCAGTTATGGACTATATGAGGAGTACATCACTGGGTGTTGTCGTAATAAACACATGATGTATCAATTTCAATAAACTAGTTCTTCACATTAGGATCCGTTGTGCAGCTGGGTAATTAGATATCGTCAATCAGTTTTCAGTTAGGATTAATTATAACCCACACAAACATTTTTCCAGGACGAATTAGTGTGCACAAAAGTTAAAGTCAATCTTAATAAAATCAAGTCCCATTTCAAAATTATGTTACCTACACATTCATATGTTGTAGGCTCATATTACCATGATGCTAATGTTATCAACGAAGACACGTAGATGTTGCAATAAACAGCGTTATTTGACAATCCCACGAATTTATAATTAACACATGTTACGTCATCTTCAAAAATGATTTTTGTTACATTAGGCTCTCTAAGACAAGCATATATGTCTAACAATCATCGTTATTGGTTCCGTTCTATGACGTCATTACACGGGCTCCTGTAGGAAATCGTGAAGCGTTTTGCCCGTTTCGCTTATGAGATAAACCTGTCCAGACCGACCCGTCTAGGGTTTTTATTGCAGATGTTTTCTTCTTCAACCCAAAATGAATTAACAGGTTTTATTGGCCATTTGAAGGCAAGTATTTGATCTGTTCCTCTAACCATGAAGGTCAAGTACTCTCTATCTTCATTATCGATGCCTTTCATTTTACCACAATACGGCTTGCTGTCGTAAAGAACAGCCACAAAGTCACCAATTGATAGCTTCTTAAGATGTGGTGTCGTCCAACTGCCCAAAAGAGCTGCTGAACAACGTCATATTGGTCTGTTTCGCTCCGTGAGATGAGAGGGGGAAGTGCATTATCCATCCAGAGCCTGTCGGGCAGAACTTGCCGTTTATGAAACAGCATTCTTTGAAACAATATGTCTTTCGTGTCCCGCACCTATTGGCATTACTCTGTGTAGATGCGTGGGGCATTAGATTGGAGGTTTCCATTTCCTACTTGGCCTCTGCCACATCATCCATGGTCACCATCAAGTTACAAGTATGTCATCTTTGAATTGGTTTGTTCAACTCCCCACTAATACTAATTTAGGTTTGTTCCAAAACTGCCTGGTGAGGGAATCAGTGAGGTAGTCTACGAATGTGACGTTTCGAACCAACTGTTTGATGTCCGATATAACCTTTTTGGTAAAAGTGTACGTTGTTGGTAGTGGGTCATCTTTAACGTGCAGATAATGAACAACCAGGCTTACATGGAGCGTGATCTGTTATTTAACGTAATATGCACTTTGAACTTCCTCACCATAGTCACAACCGTAATTTTTGGCGTAGTTTAAAAAGTGACGTGTCGTTGAATCACGAGCTTTCTCCGTTTCGTCATGACTTTTTGTGTTGTCTGCTGTGATGGAATTTGTTGGAAATTGCATGTGGCAAACACAACAAACTTCATCTGAAATTATACGTCGTTGAACACAAATGCGACATCTTGGCGATAACCGAGACGTGGTTAAGGAAGAGCGGTGACGAAGTTGTTATTGCTGAAGTGACCCCTCCCGGGTTCCTCTTCCACCACGTGGCACGATCTTCTCGTCGTGGTGGCGGTGTTGCAATCTTGCACCGCGATACATTTACAACGAAGATTCTTCCTACTCTCCATTTGAATACCATTGAACTTCTCCGTGTGCAGTTCTCTGCAGCCCATTCTATATCGTTCGACATGTGTGTCATCTACCACCCGCCTGCTTCAAGTAAGGCATCTGGAACTTCGTGAGAATTTTATGCTGAACTTGAATGCTTATTTACAGAAGCATCTGTTTCCGTTATACCAACCGTTATTGCTGGAGACTTTAATATTCATTTTGATGATGTAACGAAATCAGAACCGCTTCGCTATCTACTTGATTCCTACAATTTGCTGCAACACGTCCGTTCGCCGACCCATAAAACAGGACATACATTGGACCTGGTGATAAGTCATGACAGCGATAACTTAGTATCTTCTGTTGTTGTTTATCCAGACTCCATATCGGACCACTATCGCATAGAACTGGCATTAAATGTGTTGAAACCGTCAGCTGAAACTTCAGTAATTGCCAAGCGCAACTTCCGCATCATGGATGCTACAGTGTTTAATGATGACGTTAAATCTGTATGTTCTGGCATGTGTGCCCACGCTAACCGTCAGCAAGCGGAGGTCTTAGCATCGGACTACAACACCTGTCTCACTAACTGCTTAGACAAGCACGCTCCTTGGCGCTACGTACACGTCAGGAGCAACTCGCCGCATCCGTGGTATGACGCTGAGGTCGACGAAGCAAGAGAGAAGAGGCGAACGTGTGAGAATCTGTGGAGAAGAACAAAACTCGAAATACACCGCCAATTATACGTCGCCGCTCGCGACGACAGCACTACAATGATAGCCAGTAAGAAAACCGAGTATTATCGCGGACAATTACAGAACGCTAATAACAAGAACATGTTTCGCATTCTGAGATCACTCGACGTACACAACATGCAACATCCTGAATTCTGCTCAGTGAAGGAAGGATGTGATAAATTCTCACGTTTCTTCCAAGAAAAGATCGAGAAATTATTGATTAACTTGCACTACCGCATTGCCGTTGACCCGACAGAGGACGAGACACGTTGTTTTACTGACCCAATTCAAGTGTTCGAGCCAACTACTACAGCCGAAATCACTAATATTCTTGGCACTACGAATAAGACATGCTCACTTGATCCACTACCAACTAAGCAACTAAATGACAACATGGACAGTATCGTGCCTATCATCATACAAATTGTAAACGCTTCACTCGAGGAGGCAGTCATGCCTGTGCTGCTTAAGCACGCAATTGTCCGGCCATTGCTCAAGAAACAATCACTCAACAAGGACATACTCAACAACTACCGTCCAGTCAGCAACCTAAGCCATCTGTCAAAAGTCATAGAGAAAGTTATTGCGCGAAGGATCATCTCTCATATTTCCGATCAGCGAATGGAAGACTGTTTCCAATCAACCTACCGGAAGAATCATTCAACTGAAACCGCACTATTGTGTGTAACAAATGCCATGAAAGCCGCTATAGACAATAGACAAGGCACGGCACTAGTTCTTATTGACTTTAGTGCGGCCTTTGACACAATCAATCACAAGATAATGATCCAGCGCCTTCGGTTGCGTTACGGCATTGTTGGCAAGGCGCTTGGCTGGCTGCAATCCTATCTGCAGAGCCGGACCCAGCGTGTGGTCATTCGTGATGCGTCATCGAATACAACTTGTGTGACATCGGGTGTCCCACAGGGTTCGGTGCTGGGTCCTTTGTTATTCTCGTTGTACGTACAACCCATTGGCGACATAATTAGAGCGCATGGACTTTGTTTTCATCATTATGCGGATGATCTGCAATTGTACTGCCATTTTGACCTCACTGCGACTGCGTTGGCTGCTACTCGGCGACGTATGGAGGAGTGTCTAGATATTGTCAATCAGTGGATGACATCAAACTACATGTGCATGAACAACAATAAAACGGAATATCTTCCCGTAGTGCCAAAGAGTGCCGCTGCGCTTATTGACGGCAGTGTGATACGCGTAGGAGGTGTTACGATTACTGCCTCAAGATGTGTTCGTAACCTTGGTGTCGTTATGGATCGCCACCTCGATTTTAAGAAGCAAGTTTCAAGCATCGTCAGTGTGTGCTCATTTCACCTGCGCCATATTAACCAGATGAGTCGTTATCTCCCAACGTCGACAAAGGAACGTGTCGTCAACGCCATTATTACATCAAGGCTTGATTACTGCAATTCACTTCTATACGGCACTTCTGTCAACAACATCGCTCGACTGCAGAGAATGCACAACTCTGCTGCTAGGTTGATCCTACGCCGCCCACGGAGTGACAGCGCCATGCCTCTGTTGTGCATTCTTCACTGGTTGCCTGTAGCACACATAATCGACTTTAAGCTATTAGTGTTTACATATAAAGCTGTGCATGGCGATGCCCCGAAATATTTATGCGACCTTGTATGCCCATACAAACCAACAAGAGCCCTGCGCTCTACCAACAATAACATGTTAACGGTCCTGCGGACTCATGTCAAAGCTGGGGACAATTCGTTTGCGGTCGCCGCAGCGACTTTGTGGAACACTTTGCCTAATGACATTAAAACGTCTGATTGTCTCTCTACTTTCAAGGCACGCTTAAAGACTCATTTTTTTAGACTCTCGTTCTTGTCCAATGTGGCATAGTTTACTCTCTGCATTGATTTGTTTTATATCTCTTATGTATTAATTAACCTATTTATATATTTATTTTATACTTACATGTACATTAGTTCAGTTAAATGAATTGACAATGTCTTATTTCTACATAGAACTGTAGCTATGATCATTATTTTAATATATTTATTTAATTACTGTATTTATTCGTATTTTACTAATATTTAAATTTTCTTTTAGAAAATGCATGCTTATTTAGCCATCATTAATACCTCTATCTGGGTTCTACATGTTGTAAAGCGCCACGAACAATTTATAATTGGATCTGGCGCTATATTAAATAAAATATATTATTATTATTATTATTATTATTACCACAGTTGTGCCACAATGTTCTAGACTAGGCCCACTTCTGTCACTTCTGTTTCTAATATACATTAATGACTTACACAGTCAAGTGAGATATTTAGATATGAAATGTAAACAGAATTAAACAAGGTAAGTGAATGGCTTAAAATAATTTTTTTTAAATATAAAGAAATCCAACTATATAATACACAAACAGGCAAATAAACAAGCCAAGAAAATCCTTTTCTACTCAAGACGGATTAAACTAGAATTGAAACAATTCAAAACTTTTTATTTTCTAGGCCAACTTAATGACATTTAGCTTTATTCGTTTACATAATTCATAAACTACAACATGAATACATGTTCACAGCAAGCTTGCCGGCCCCAATGGTATTGCTAACCACTACCAACAAGTCGTAGACGTATTACAAACCACCAGTACTAACTATCTCACGACACTATATTTACCACCGTATCGGTGGGGTCACTCCGCCACCAGGTCACCTAAAATCAAATGTGACCGACCCCCATTAAAAACAACACCACCACCGTTGGAAAGTAGCTATTAAACCGATTTCATAAATATATGCCACATGCGTAAGATACCCCTGCTGTCTCCGCCACTGTCAGAGACGCAGGTATACCTTAACGCTACCATATAATTAAGTAACCGCATCCCCACAACCTGCCATCATTTGGAAAGTTATTTAAAAAAAATTGAAAACAATACGTTATTTATAATGATGATATTTCTGAAACATTGCCTATTACCACAGTTGTGCCACAATGTTCTAGACTAGGCCCACTTCTGTCACTTCTGTTTCTAATATACATTAATGACTTACACAGTCAAGTGAGATATTTAGATATGTAATGTAAACAGAATTAAACAAGGTAAGTGAATGGCTTAAAATAAATGTTTTAAAATATAAAGAAATCCAACTATATAATACACAAACAGGCAAATAAACAAGCCAAGAAAATCCTTTTCTACTCAAGACGGATTAAACTAGAATTGAAACAATTCAAAACTTTTTATTTTCTAGGCCAACTTAATGACATTTAGCTTTATTCGTTTACATAATTCATAAACTACAACATGAATACATGTTCACAGCAAGCTTGCCGGCCCCAATGGTATTGCTAACCACTACCAACAAGTCGTAGACGTATTACAAACCACCAGTACTAACTATCTCACGACACTATATTTATTACCGTATCGGTGGGGTCACTCCGCCACCAGGTCACCTAAAATCAAATGTGACCGACCCCCATTAAAAACAACACCACCACCGTTGGAATGTAGCTATTAAACCGATTTCATAAATATATGCCACATGCGTAAGATGTCTCCGCCACTGTCAGAGACGCAGGTATACCTTAACGCTACCATATAATTAAGTAACCGCATCCCCACAACCTGCCATCATTTACACCTAACCACTTTAAGAAATGATACTTGGCTTCTTTTTTGTTTTGTTTTCCGCTCCTTCCTGCACGACGCAAATCTGTTAGTCGTCGTATGCCTTGCACAACATGGCGTCGTACTGATCGACACGAGGTACCCGCTCAACCAGACCTGGGGCTGAGTACATTTTTATGAGTACGAGTACTTTGACGATGGACGAGTACGAGTACATTGCTAAAAGCTGAGTACGAGTACATTCTCACGAGTACGAGTACAAGTACATTTTTGTAAATATAAATAATAACGTATCGTAAAATCGACAATTTAGTGGATCTCTCTGCAATGTAGGCATGTGGTATCACTGTCATGATATATCTAGGGGCAATATTGAGTCACCGACCAACTAGGCACACGTAAACCAATGATAAAGTACGATTGACATTTGAGAAAAAAACTTAGCCAATCAAGTTGATATCTGTCTTTAATGATCACAAATGAGTGGGTAAAAGAGACTGACCAGTGGATACCCCCAGCCAATCATTTGAACTTTGCTGGTTGTCTCCAGGTTAAGCATGTAAAACAAAGCAACCAACAGGAGGATTTGTTACCTGGCATCCCACTTTGTCTTTGTTTAGCATTTCTCTTATCTCTGCTCCCTCAGTACGTGTTCTCTCTGACCTAGACTATCATGCCACATGGCTTCACTGGTGTCACACTAAGTTGGCACCGGATTATATTAGTGTAGGGTGACGTCTGACTTGTGCCACCTTACTTCTACAGAGGAAGACTGGCAGTTCTTGTTCTTAGCAGTTAGCACTGTCGGTCAGTGCCAAGTGGCATGGTCTCCAGACTACATTAAATGCATTCCCTGTCTAACAGGTGGGTTAACTGCTACTAGTAGTTGGCTCTTTATGGACATCCTGGTGGCTTGATTAAACTGTTTTATGGCCTGAACTGATAGCCTACAATTATTGTTTGCTTAACAGGGTGTTTCTGACTGGGGAAAGATGCTGCCTGTTGCCATGTTAGGGTATCATAGTCATGGACTCATGGCTATCAGAGAATGAGGATGTACTATGTGTAGGGATGGCATGGTGGCATTCTATGTGAAATAACAAAGTATTTAAAAAAATAGTTGAGCATTTCAATATTTCAGGAAAGTTTGATTTTATAACTGCAAATAAATTAATTGTTCCCAGTATATATTGAGAAAGTACTCAGATGTACTCGTAATGTACTCGTAAAATCTGAGTACAATGAGTATGAGTACGAGTACGAGTACATGACCCATAAGTTTTATGAGTACGAGTACTTCAAAAATGTACTCGAGTACACGAGTACCGAGTACTTCCGCCCCAGGTCTGGCTCCAACTACCGCAAATAAAAGCCACTAACAAGACCGTATAACAGACAAAATCACAACTCGAATGATCATAAACCAATAGCAATAACAAATTCAACAATAAAACGCAAAATGAAGTAAATGATTCGTCAAGCGAAAACCACGCGCAAAACCGCTCAATCAATATATCCGTGAACGGCGCATTGGGACGAGCTCGTTCATACTACGAGGACTAATTACTGCTATGTAATTTTATTCGTACGAGTAAGTCCGCTCTCTATGTTGTCCACCAGGTTACCGTTGGCCTACTCCGCTAGGGGACACCACCTTCCTTTTTACACTGCTACTTCACATAGGATATTTATATATGTGGACTGACACCATACTTCATGTTTGCATTTATCCCAAAGCATTATGGGATACGACACGGGATGTCAATGTAAAGTTTATGCTGAATAAAGATGGTCCAGCTTCTGTCAAAAACGACTCACTTGCGAATTCTATATATACGTTTTTTTAACAATCCAAAAATCAGTGTCTGCACGTTACTCCAACTTTGTCATGACAGACGGTGAAGTGTTGTTTACTCAGAAAGACATGGAAACGGCTGCTGAAACGACGGACGATATCCAGACAGTCGTTTCTGGCGAAGGGAGATCCGACTGATTCTTTAGACGAACAGCTGGACATGACAGACAGTTTTTAAAGTATATTTAGTATTCTTCACTTATAACGCTTGATAATTAGCGTCTTCGTTTGGTAGGGAATCGTAGTCCCTAGCATTCAAACCGATCAGTCGTGTGGTCAAGTCATGGAAACAGGTGCACCACAATTCGGAACCTGAGTTGATGTCGTGTATCAAAACACGGGTCAAATAACAAGGTGATGGGTTTTTCTGAAATTTGTGTGTAGCACACATACATTCCGTCAGCGCCGGCAGTCAAACGCCTTCGACAGATGCAACAGCCAGAGTAAGTTATGCCACGGATAAACGCTATTGTCTTGACAACGACAGGATCGGAAATAAAATACAAACCATTTCTTACTTCCGATTTGTCAAGTGTCATCAAGTCCACCTCCCTCTTCTCTTCAAACTGCGCATGGGCTATGGTTTTCGTTGAAGGTGATCTGTGTTGCTGGATCTCCGAAGTCTTGTATTGCTGGATCACCGAAAACGATGTGCAGAATTGTGGTGAACAATGAGCTTTTATGGGGCGCTACACATACGTTAACACTATGATCAGAAGTATGTGTATTTATACATAGACGTCCAATGAGAGTTTAGAAAGATACAGTGGGGATGGGGACTCGGAGCGTTCAACCAATGACTACCAGCGACAGGTAATTACCCAATCGTGACCATGGTACGGTGGAGGTTAGGTGGAATTCTGTTGATATACATCCAATGAGAGCTGTAAATGATACGGTGGGGACGAGGACTCCTTTTGCACACGACACCTACAACCAATGACAGTAAGAACTATTGCTGCCGTGGTGGTGGTACCTCAAGTCACGTGCTCCAAAAGCGGTGACATTTCATTACGTATCCAATCGCAGCAGTAGCACGTGCTCTTAGGGGAGGTGGGGTGGACATCTCATTACGCACATCCAATGTCTCCACGATGCGTCTGGCATATGTCACTGCCAAGGTCTGCTGGAGTTTGTGACTATCACTTGACAAGTAGCGTTGTTTCTAGTGTGTATAAGTAGTGTGTGTTTTCTGCTTTTCTCTATATCAACTAAGCGTTTCACCATGAACGCTCCTTTCGATCTTATATATAGCACACACATACAGTGTGTGCTATACACAAATTTCAGAAAAAACCATCACCTTGTTATTTGACCCGTGTTTTGATACACGACATCAAGTCAGGTTCCGATTTGTGGTGCACCTGTTTCCATGACTTGACCACACGACTGATTGGTTTGAATGCTAGGGACTACGATTTCCTACCAAACGAAGACGCTAATTATCAAGCGTTATACGTTTTTCGAGGCGCCATCAGGCGAGTAACAATCCAAAAATCAGTGTCTGCATGTTACACCAACTTTGTCATGACAGACGGTGAAGTGTTGTTTACTCAGAAAGACATGGAAACGGCTGCTGAAACGACGGACGATATCGAGACAGTCGTTTCTGGCGAAGGGAGATCCGACTGATTCTTTAGACGAACAGCTGGACATG
Organism: Paraescarpia echinospica; assembly: GCA_020002185.1. NCBI lineage: Eukaryota > Metazoa > Annelida > Polychaeta > Sabellida > Siboglinidae > Paraescarpia > Paraescarpia echinospica. The sequence goes on along the minus strand of CM034540.1, from coordinate 34,678,578 downwards.
ACAGACAGTTTTTAAAGTATATTTAGTATTCTTCACTTTATTATTTTTTGCTATGTAGGAAAACGATGATATTATCGATCTGATCTTGGAGGAGAAGAAGGAGGATATAACCGTGGACCAACTCATAAAACAAATTGACGAAATCCTATCTCTGACACAAAATATGTCATCGATGGTAGAAAAATGTCATCACGAAGAACGGAAACGATGTCGAAAACAACAAAATCTCTCTTTTAGTAGTAGTGCCGTGAAATGTGTCTGTAGTATTCTGAACTTTATTTATTTATTTTTTGCTACTTAGGAAAACGATGATATCATCGATCTGACCATGGGGGAGGAGGAAGAAATAACCGTGGATGAACACATAAAACAAATTGACGACTTCCTAGCTCCGAAACAAAACATATCAGTGTTTTTGAAAAATATCTTCGTGATGAATTGAAACAACTTCAAAAAGAACAGGAACAACTACAACAAAACGTCACTTTATGTGTCAGTGCCGTGAAATGCGGAAATTGTGGTAGTGTTTACACTCTCCTCTAGACATATACGTTATCACCTGGACCGTGGACTGTGGACAGATAGTATGAACCAATACTCACAACAGACGTATTAGCGATAGGTCTCGTTGTGTCTGTTGTAGGAAATCATTGATCTCACGTCCGATTCGTGGCAAAATGACCGAACTCGGGAATGGGTGGACAACGACGTCGACTTCCCAAGCAGCGAAGATGACATTCTATTTGATGACGAGGTCCCTTCGTGCTCCCCCGCATCCACCCTCTCGCCTTCTCTTCTACCGCCATACATCTTGTCACCACACGCCCACGTCGACGTTGTAGTAGCGATCTAGAAACTTCCTGATGTCGTACCGGAAGACGTGGAATATTACTCCCACAACACTTCCACCGATCAGGAATTCGTCGACGCGTTGAACGGCACATTTGTTCAACACGCTGTTATAGCCATTAATCAACGAGCACGCAAGTTGTGTGATGGGTGTCGCATCGACCATCCTAGCCAAGTGCAACACATGCTCGGGTGCCTCGCTTCGTCTTAGGAAAAAGTCGATATGCATCTGCAACACGTGCTCGATTCGGGATTTTCCCGACTATTTGCAAGATGGTCAACATCCACTTGGGGAAACGAAATGCAACAAAACGTCCTTGCTGAGTTCTGCCACCAAATTGCGACAAAGTCCAGTAGATCGCGCGGCACGTTCCCCCTGAGCATCAGCGTGGCACTGAACGTGCCAAAACACGAGGAAGCTCGTTGTTATGTTACGTATGGAGATTCGAACAAGCTACGAGTGACGCCGCGTTCGACTTACTGCAACCTCGATACGAACACGTGTTCTACGAATTAAGGGAACTGAAAACCGGTTGGGATGAAGCGTTGTGAGGGAACGCAGAGGAGGAGGAGGAGGAGGAAACGTCACATCAGACCAGCCCTTCCAGCGTATTGATGGAGAAGTTGTTGGGTTTGGCTCCATCAAATGCCCGTACTCGGCTTTAACTCGGGAAGGTACGATTTAAACACCGTTAAGCAATTTCTGGTACCCTAACTTTTACTCGACGACGAAGAGTATAGGAAAGAAATCACCTCCTGTTTCGTCATCAAGAGAAGGAACACTTTCATGTGCATGTCGACGAATAAACTGAAGTTCCTGGACATGATCAATTATCTCACCCCGGGCTTCAGTTACGACAAGTACTTGAAAGCCTACGGATGTGACCTTACAAAAGTTCACTGCCCCTACGAGTACATGGACGATATTCGAAAACTAGACGACCGCTCTCTCCCACCGAAGGAAGCCTTCCATAGACGTTTGAAAAACGAGGGTATATCGGATGAGGACTACGCCGAATGTAAAAGGGTGTGGCGCGAAAACAACATGACGACCACGCGCGACTTCTTAGTGTGGTATAATAACCGTGATATGGTGCCCTTCATCGAAGCCATAGGTAAACAGTTCGTTTTCTACGAGAAGTGACGTATCGACATGTTTAAAGACGGTATCAGCGTTCCCGGGTTGACACTAGTCTATCTTTTCAACGGCTTACCACCGATGACGTATTTTACTATGTTCAATGAGAAGCACAAAGACTTGTATCGCCTTGTCAAGGAAGAAGTCCAGGCCTCGCAGTTACGGCGCAGGAAGGCGCGGAAGGCGGCGTGTTGCGGCGGCAGTCCGTACGAGTCGAAATAATCGCCTTGACGGGTCGCGCTCACGTAGACGGCGATTCAGTGTTCTCCCGGTTCGTCTCCGTCGTCGGTGTTGCACGAAGGCCGTCGTGTAAGCGGTGAGCCTTCTCGGTAGCTTATCCTTAGGCAGTACGCCTACGACGACGTCTTTAGTGTACGCGTCGGTCTCCAGGCGGCGCATGAGCTGTAACTTGTCCATTCTCAGTAGTCGTACTCGACGTTGCGGTTCCTGCCGATATCCAGCACCGTCTCGAACTCGCCGTACACGACGACGTTCATCCAGCAGCTCCTCCTCGCGACTGTTCCGGATGTAGGCGCGCCGATGCTGTTACCCCGCGTTATCTTCCCCGATCGTTTCCATATGTCCGTTGGTGTCCTTACATCACAGGCCGCCGCCCTCGAGCTGGGTCTTCTCGGCGTCGGCGCCGTAGCTCAACAGGCTCTCGATGTAGGCTCGATACGAGTACGTGATGGTCGACGGAGTCACGAGCGTACCGTTCAACGCCACGTCGATTTGACTGAAGAGCGAGTGCAAAAAGTTGTTGATCGATCCCACGGGACTATCATCTTGGAGTTCAGTGCCGTCTGCCTTTATTACTTTGACTCGCGCATGCATCTCGACAGGTCCAGATAGTCGTCTCCCGATTCCGGTACGAGAAACTCGATAGGGCCCCTTGTGGTCGGCCCACTGATCGGTCTCAACGCTCGTCTGCGTCGTCGGTACGCCAAACAAGTCCAGTTCGCTCTTTAGACCCTCGCACGATTGTCGATGCACGAAAGCCGTTATAACGGGTTAATATATCGCTCGACGTCCGTTCCTTACGGCGGCGTTTCGACGTACTGGCCGTCGGCGCTCTGCCCGGCGGTTTTATAACACGCCGTCGTCGTTTCACTGGCTGCCGCTCCGATGTATTCAGCAGACCGTCCAGAAGGTCGGCCGTCGCCTTCGTCGCGCGTCTTTTGGCCGCCTGTTTCAGATTCTGACCGGATGCGACGTCTTGCGCCACACGTATACCTGTGTTCAGAGCACGTTTTCCAAGTGCCACGGCTCCCCTCTTGATAAGTGGCCAACAGTCGCACGGCAGCTGTCAGCTCTTGTGCGCTGGACAGGGCAGCCCCCCAATGAAAAATCCTGGATACGCCATTGACCCCCTCTGCGTACCTACAGATTACACAAAGATATTGGGTAATTGGCTCGGGGGCAAACTTAGTGTCCCCTACTGAGTTAGTTCTCCATGCAACTATGTGGTGCCGCAGCAGGTTATATAAGAAAAGTGTATAAGGCAACAGGCAACAATTCACGACGATACCCACTGTCAACTCGTCTTCATGCTCTTTCACTCCGTTAAGACCAACAACATCCAGCTGATGGCGGCGCTCTTCTTTGCATTCAATGGGTACAACTACTCCAGGTTTGTGCAGTTGACATGCCCAAATTGATAACTTTTACTGAGGATATTCTAATATATATATATATATATATACATATATATATATATATATTTCTATGCGGTACCGCCCAACAAGGGGGATATTCAGGTATATATATATATATATATCTGAATATCCCCCTTGTTGGGCGGTACATCTCCTGCATTAAGTGTTTTGTTATTAAATTAAGTCCACATAAATAAATATAAGTCTCCAAGATGAACTGTGTGCAAGGTACCAAACTGACTGTATGTCCCCTGTAAATAGAACGCCCGCCTTGTAATGCTAAAGTACCTTTGCAAATGGGGTACCTCGTTACAGGGTCATTTTTGCAGATCTAGTGTTATTTTAAAATATTTAATTATTCGATCCATTATTGATTGATTGGAGTAGTTCAAAATGTGTACAAGGTACATATACTGGTAACTGCCCGAGCTACACGTAGAGAGGTTTAGCAAATTCATTCAACTTTATAAATTGTAGACCCTTGTGCGTAAAGGTAATGGCCGCAAAAATGTAGTTTTATTATATAGGTTGTTGTGTGAAAATGTTGTGTTAGATTTATTTGTATCTGCTCTGTGTCAAATAATGAACGAATTAGTTTACTCTATTACAAAGCTCGGCATTAATGGTAACATTTCGTTATATATCTAGGACCATTATTTAACTAGTTAACGTGTTTGTATAAAGGCTGTCGCAAATTAATACACTATCAACATTTATTCGCATCGATTAGTTTGAGATTTGATGCACTTTCCACTAATCTAACAATAATTCCAGGAAGGTTAAGTTATTATGTTAACACACTTATTTCATGCTTACTGAGAATAGAAACGTCCAAGATAACAACGGATATGCAACTAGTAGAGACATTTTAAGATCGATTTTATCCGATCACATATCAATAATGTAGTATTGCCTTTTTACACGTACCTGTACACGTTCGCAAGATGAACCTCCATAATGAGATTAAACAAAGTAACGAACAGTTAAATGTCAACATCGCGTTTCTTTTCAACTAATTTCTCCTTTTAATGACAGGTAATTGTAACCTGTACCCCGAGTTGCATCATTTACAGAAGAAGAGTAACCCGGATTGAAATCTTTCAAAACTGAAAACTGGGAAGCAGTCAAGAATGCTGCCAGACGTTGACTGACAGTTCAGAACGACCAGTTCTCTAGCTCAACGAGATAAATTAGCATGAATATAGAACAGGTTCACACCTGTTATCACACTAAATTTTCAGTCTGTTCTGCGCTGCTAAGAGCCACCCGCTCAAAGTCGAGAATTCCACCAACGTCCAACAGAAGAGACACACTTGGACAGGAGTGCCTTTTTGTGGGAAGAAGAGGAGGAAAAAGTCCATGAATGGTGAACGCCTACACTAATGTCTAATTATTACATACGGGAGCAAGTCAATCATTCGTGCGGCAAAGACAAAATGTGCTGTAGGGGGAACTAAAGACGATATCAATAAGTACTCTTTGCAAAGTCTCATGTTGAAAGTGAATGAATGTTTTGAAGATATCCTCGTCGACATACAAGCGAACAAATTCGTTTACCATTCGTTATACATACCCATACAAGGCGATTGCTATGTTAAACTTTTCTGATACTAAGACTGAAGCAATCAGGTGTGCAGCCATGGCTTTTCGCATATAAATTATTGCAATGCCCCCGTCAAAGACCCCATCACCCATTTCAGTTCACACTCTGAAGGAGATCCCTCCCCACGTTCCCCAACTGGTGCTCCTGTTCTTCCGCACGCTCATCGCAGCTTGCTTGCAACATGAACCAGACTGCAGGACACCAGCCGTCGGAAATTCCCACCTTGAACTGGCCTACTTCGGAGCCCTGGGAACTTTTCTGGTTGATTCGGGGGTTCTGGCTGCTGTCATGGAACGAGCACTGTTCGCCAAGTACAAGGAGATGAGGACAGATTAGGAGGTATATCTGGTGAATGAAACGAAGTTAGACTGTTACAGCACTCTCGAACTCGAACGTTGAGAATGCATTGTTTAAGAATTTTATGAGGGGATGTGAGAGTTTCTTCCATGATGTCATCGAAGGACAGTACGGAAGCACGGCATCATTCAGGGCTATCTACGTGTACCTCATCATCCGGGTATATCGAGAATTGCAGCGGGCCGTGCGCACCAACAACTGTCCCAACGAAGGTAAATATCTCACCGCAGGTAACTGTCCCCTGTACCACCACAGAAAACTGTTCTACCAAAGGTAACTCTCCCACTACATATAACTCTCCCCTGTACCACCACGAGTAGCTCTCCCTGTACACCACAAGTAACAGTCCCATCTCCCACTATGGGTAATTGTCCCCAGTCCCACCGCAGGTAACTGTCTCACCAGAGGTAACCCCCGTCTCCTACTACAAGTAACTGTCCCCTGTCCCACTACAGGTAACTGTCCCACCAGAATGAACTGCCCCCTCTCCTACTATATTTGAACAGTTATCCTGTCGCTTCTGTGCAGACAATAGTGTGTTGAAGATATATGAACAGTTATCCTGTCACGTCTGTACTGATGATGTGTGTGGTAAAGATATACTATTAACAGTAATCCTGTCGCGTTTGTATGTAGGTACTGATAAGCAGAGTGAACAGTTAGCCTGTTGTGTCGGATGAGAGTGCTGAAGATATGTAAACAGTTGTCGTGTCGCGTCTGTACTAATGATGGACGTGCTGAAGATATAATTATGAACAGATAATCTGTCGCATAGTCCTGTGTGCATCACTAAGTTAATTTGTTGTCGTAATTCTATTGTTAACACAGCTGTTCTACAACGTCATCTCCCGGACTGCGAAATCCGTTAGGTGTTTGCGCGAATAGATACAGTTCTGTCAATCTTTGGGAGTTGCTGTCAGGGGGATTCCACCCGCTAAAGTTGTTGTTATTGGTCATTCCGTACTCGGGGAACATCAGGGAAACTTTTGAAACTAAACTGTTGTTAACTTTGGCGCCGTTCAAATAAATAAAGGTACTTTTTGGCGCACTTCGGGGGTATATAGGCCAGCCACAAAAGAAATTCAGCCTCACTCTCTGGTTTGGTTTGATTCAGTGTATACTATTGGCTCGCCAATCACCAAGATTCTGTGTTCTGTTTTTATGTCGATTTAGTTATATTTGGTATCTTTGTTTTGCCCACCCTCCTCCCTATATCACTTTACTTGTTGGTTCAGAAGCTTTTTAATTGGCGCTTTCATTATAAGGGCGGGGCGAAGTGACCCCACCATTACGGTGGTAGTGGGAAGTATAGTGCAGTCATGTAGTTAGTCATGTTAGTAAGTAGATGTCTCGGAAGTTATATGCTTAGAAATTGTAGGTATTACTTAACAATGCTGTTGGGGCCGGCATGCTTGTTGTGTATTGATGTATGTATATATGGTGTAGTTTTATGTATATATGGTGTTGTTTAATATGTGTTAGTGAATAAATGTCATTAAGTTGGCCTGTTTCAATCAACATTGGTCTTGTATCGTTGCTTTGCACAGAAAGGTGTATGTGACAGGGGCGCATACAGGTACTTTTTGGCGCACTTCGGGGGCTGCTGTCAGGGGGGGTTCCACCCCCTAATGTTGCTGTCATTGGTCATTCCGCACTCGGGAAACACCAGGGAAACTTTTGAAACTGTTTTTAGCCTTGGCGCTGTTCACATAAATGAAGGTACTTTTTTGTCCACTTCAGGAGGTGATTTAGGGGGCATTCCACCACCCAAGACCTGGCAGCAAATCATTCTTGTGATGTTGGGGATGGTTCCTCCAACACATTGGGTCAAACACTTTGGCCCTTTTTACATAAATAAAACTGCTGGGCTCCCACTCTATATGCAAGTACGTGCAAACAATATAATTCGAAAATTTAATAAAATATTAATAAAGTCCCTGTGAAGCGTTGGCGAGCAGGCTATCAGAGTATAAAATACTCTTTTAAATAAATATTGTAGCTATCTCCTGACAGTTTGTCTCTCAACATTCCTAAATTTGGCACAGTGCATTAATTTGTATACATTTAATGAACATGGAACCACCCTGCAAGGGGAAGAAGAAGTAAATTACTCATTTGCAAATAATGTTCTATTCTATGGTCGTCTTTCCCTGAATTCTTCCGGCTGTCAGTGATGTGCTACACAAATCTAAGGAGACTACCAACAGTTCAACTGTTTTTATTTAAAATCTTAGTACAATGAGTATGTTCAAACTATTTGATTGTTAAACAAGAACTACCATAGGCATCACCAAACATACAACAATGTGCAAAATACACCACATATATGCAAGTGTGTGCAAACATAATTTGAAAATGTAAAATGTAATAAAATAATAACAAAAGTCCCTGTTATGTATCAGTGAGCAGGCTATCAGAGTATAAAATACTCTTTGAAATAAATATTGTAGCTATCTCTTGACGGTTTGTCTCTCAATATATCAACATTCCTAAATTTGGCACAGTGCATTAATTTGTGTACATTTAATGAACATGTACCGGTAAGCAATAAAGTGTGAAACTTTCAAATGTAATAAAATATGAAAAAGTCATTGTTTGGCACAAGATATACATGTGAGCAGTCCGTTTGCCAGATTATAACATACTGTATAATTGTCTCAACAGTCCATCTTTCATTATATCAACATACATTTTCAATTTGGCATTGTGAATTATTTTGCATACATATATATATAACTGTTTTTAAATAACAATAACGTACACACAAGCCACACAATATGAAAACGAACAAATACAATATGAATAAATATCCCAGTTTATCATATAACTTGAATGTATCAAAGTGTATGCAGCAAGTGTGCAGTATATGTAGTTTGATAGTCCAGTTGTGGGACTGCTCTGAACTATCTATCAAATCGCTGAACATATCAAGGCTCACAAGACTCCTTTAACTATCAAACAAATCTTACACGGCTCCCCTTTACCTGTCAAACACATCTTACATGTTTCTCCTTTACCTGTCAAACACATCACACATGGTTCTCCTTTACCTATCAAACACATCTCACATGTTTCTCCTTTACCTGTTAAAGATATATCACAAGACTTTCCTTTACCTGTCAAACATCTCTCACAAGATTCTCCCTTACCTGTCAAACACATCTCACAAGGTTCTCCTTTACCTGTCAAACACATCTCACAAGGTTCTCCTTTACCTGTCAAATGCATCTTACATATTTCTCCTTTACCTGTTAGATATATCACAAGACTTTCCTTTACCTGTCAAACATCTCTCACAGGATTCTCCCTTACCTGTCAAACACATCTCACAAGGTTCTCCTTTACCTGTCAAACACATCTCACAAGGTTCTCCTTTACCTGTCAAATGCATCTCACAAGATTCTCCTTTACTTATCAAACATATCTCATAAGATTCTCCTTTCCCTGTCAAACACATCTCACAAAACTCCTTTAACTGTCAAACAAATGATCTGTCCATATCTTCATATATAACATTCATGTGACCCTATACACTACACAATATGATAAATATGTCCTTAAAGTCTGAAAAAGTATTAATATCAAACCATCTACATATATATGTTATGCACATAATCTCATACGTGGTATATAATCAAAACTAACATGTGTAGCGTGCAAAATAATATAGTTACAGTAGTCAATTTAATAAGGTGTATAAACTTTTTGTGTCACTGGTTCTAGATCATGTTTGTAATCAACTTGAACTCAAGTACAGAAGTACTTAACAGCAATGTGTATGATTGTGTAACATCTCATAAAGCATGTGTGTTGTCAAATATTGTGTGTGTGTTTGTGTGTGCATATGCATTTAGTAACTACTGGTACATATACATGAGGCAAAGTGTTGAGTAGAAGAGAAATCTTATCGTATATTGGTGACATGTGGCACAGGTAAAAGCAGGTTGCTGACAATAGGAAGGATTGTTTAAGGCTGCTAAATGACACATGCACAGTGTTTTGTAGAGACAATTGTTATGTGGACACACTTTGTGCAATACATCAATTGCAACCTGTACTTGTGGCTGAATGATGAGTTAGGAATGCCCCAACATGGACCAAGTTAAGATTTACTCTCTATTGTGTTTTGTGTGTTTACCTACATCTTAATACACTGTGTCATTTCTATCGCCAGCATGTTGTGTCACAATGTCGTAGTCAACTGAAGTGTCAGCTTCAGAGTCACGATTAGCATCATTGTCATTCTAGACATTTTTGTCTATTTCAGCAGCATGAGTGTCATCAGTAGGGCCATCAGTGTCACTGTTGTCACTAGACTGCTGCTGTGAGTCATTGCCACTCTTGTTGTCATTGTCGCTGTGCATGGACAGTGTGTCAGCAGGCGGCTCACTCTCATCACTTGTCTTCTGCACTGATGGTGCTGACGACTGGCTCGAGTGTCTTGGTGTTGCAGTCTGCTCTTGTCTGTCCCCTGTTGTGCCTTTGGAGCAAGTCATTGACAGCCGAGACTCCCTACTGCCACTTGTCTGCTCTTGGTGCCCTGCACTATACACCCCACCCTTTTTCACATCAGTTGCACCTTGTGAGTCAGTCGACCCATTAGACTCTCCTTCTTTGTGTTTTACTGAAGTCTTCATTCCCTGTTCCTCTGAAATGTCGTGAGCATCTCCTTCATGTTCTGACTGAGACATGTCACTCTCTTCTCTACTAGTCTGCCTTGCAGGCACCAATGTTGCAGACTTGGCTGACCTGTCAGATATGACAGAGCTTCCCCGAGATGGGAGTTCAGGTTTATCTTTAATGTCACCAGCAGGCTGAGATGAATTGTCTGTGAAGTGAGAGTCACTGACTGGTTTCTCTCGCTGCAGTTGTTGCAGGTCTGGGGGTAGAGCTGGAGCCTGGGGGGACAATGGCTTGTAGGACAGCTGTGATGGTGTCGACTGATGAGATCCAATATTAGTCCTGTAACAAATAAATTGCTATTAAGCAATTATAATGAAAGGAAAGGTAGTCTTAAGGACTCTTCAATTATATAGCAATTATGTTTGATAGTAGGTCGCATTATATGGGAATCAGTTTTTTAGATTATATTTTCTATTCAACCTACATAACAAATTTAAGATATTAATTGTTCACTTTATCACATATTGTATGCTTATCACCTTATATTGTTTTACATTTGTTTTTTAATCTTTAATTCTGGGAGATTGAGCTTTCAAAGTTGCTGCACCGAAATTTTGGAACTCCCTACCCAAAGATGTGTGCAGTTGAAACAATGTCAGTGCAAACTGAAGACTGACTATTTTAGCATAGCATACAAGTAACTGATTAATTTTACTAACTTAAATAGTTTTAACATTTTGTGTAAGTATTTCAACAATGTCGGATGTTTCAACTTTGTATTAAGAAATAACAAGAAATGTGTCCAGTAGCAATTGACTATAAAGTACCTGATAGTAGGGGGCCTATGTGATGCTCCCAAATGGTCTTGGCTGTCATCATTCACTGACACCTCTACAGCTATAGGCTTCTTCGATGTGTCCACATGCAGTCCTGCCACAAAACAACAACAAAGCTTGTTGAACTAAACTTCTTCTCCCTGTCTTCAGACTCCTGCCTAAAACCTTAGAAACCTGAGCTCAGAGACATAACAAAGGTGTACTGTGAAGATTTGTATCAGTGACAAGGGAAGCACTGCATCAGTGTGAGGGACTACTGATGATATACTGTGATGCTAGGTAATATGAACCGCTATTACGTTGATCATATGGCACTGATAGTTAATGTATTACTTTAATCTTATGTTACTGTTAGTTGTTGTATTCATTGTAATGACACAGTGACAATTCCATTAATGGTATAATGCTCACTATGATTTGTACTGGAAACAAAAACAGTTTGTATTGCATCAGTTAGAGCAGGTAGAAAATTAAGATAAGAATACAGTAAGGTGTATTGGTGTGCTGAGATAGTACCTCGGTCAAGAATGATGGCAGTGCCTGCGAGTGTCCATGCAGCAGCTGCAGTGTCTCTAGTGGTCAGTGGCAGATGAAAGGTGCACACTTGCCGAGCCATGTTCATGAAAACAGGACACAAGAATTTGTTGGGACCACCAGTCTCTTCTTTGACCTCTTTCACTGCCCTCACATAGATGTCTGGCATGGGGTTGACATCTTGCCTGCAAGACACATCTCTACTATCACATTTCTAATTTCCAGTATTTGACATATTCATTGAACTGGTTGGTCCATATTTTATTGTTCTCAGCAAAGTAACAAAGAGCACACAGTTTGTTGTAGAGAACTTTTTACAGTGTGTGTGGGGGTGGGTGTGTGTGTGTGTGTGTGTGTGTGTGTGTGTGTGTGTCGGTGTGTGAGTTTGTGTGTGTGGGTGTGCGTGCGTGCGTGTGTGTGTGCATGCGTGCGCACGCGTGTGTGTGTGTGTGTGTGTGTGTGTGTGCGTTGGAGTGTGTGCGTGCATGTGAGAGAGTGTGTGAATGAGTGTATGAGACTGTGTGTATATTTAACAAGATTGCCTTCCAGAAAATTAACTCTAGATGGCAGGTGGACAAGGAAACCATTTGGCTTATCGAGAGTCCAATACTTTTTATTTACGTGTATCCCGCCCTTTTAAGGTATGTATCGATTTTATTTTTAAACATATTCATGCTACTAGCACCAACACAGTCAGGAGATAATGTGTTCCATTAATTTACAGTCCATTGTGAAAATGAGAACTTTCTTTTATCTAATCTTCACTGCTCCTTTACTAATGTAACTTCATGTCCTCTGATCCTTCTATCTTTCTTAACTGAGAAACAAATATTTCTATCAATATTTTCATAACCATTCAATATTGTAAACACTTCTATCTGATCTCCTCTCAAAGTCTACTGGTCTCTGGTGTTGTTAAACCACATTCTTTTAGGGGTATTTCATAGCTAAGATCCCTCAGTTTTGGTATCATTTTAGTTGTTCTCCTCTGTACTCTTTCTAGCATATCTATGTCCTTCCTGCAAAAAGGCCTCCACGCTTGAATACAGTATTCTAAATGAGGCCTAACTATTGTTTTGAACAGTGATATTATTAGTTCTTGCTGTCTTGTTTTATATTACAAGCAAATTTTTTTTCGTAGCTTCTCTTCGAATTTATAATTTCAGTTGTAGTTTTGTTTAATGCTTCTTTATAAATGTTGTAGTCTTCGTCATTTTCAGTACGTCTATATGATTTCCACATCATTTGTTTGTACTTAATTTTTGTAATGGTTTCTTTCTGGACCGTTTCCCTTGTTTTTTTCAAGGGAACAAATTTATCAACGATGGAATAAATTTAACTCTAAGATATTCCAGCATTCTGTTGCTGTCTTAGTCTTCAGCTTGTTGTTCCAGTCTATTTTTATTAAATATTTCCACATTTCCTTATATCTTCCTTTTAGTGGAAATTTCTCCTGAACTGCTTTTTATTATTTCTTTCTGATTTTACTTTGATGGTAAAATGTATATGGTTGTGATCACTACTTCCCAGTGGCTCACATAATTTGACATTCTCATCCCTGGTTGGCTCTAGCACATGTTGTGAAAGGAAACAGTCTTGTACTAAAACTAAAAACTTGTGGTCCTCACTCCCCATTCTCTGTAGAGATTTCCATTGTATATGACCATGGTTAAAATCTCCCATAATAATACAGTCCCATTTGTACTTTCTCAATCTCTTCTATGCTTATGTTTGGACTTCAATAAACTAACCCAACCGTTAACGTTGAGTTTCCTGTAACTATGTTACACCAAACAGCTTCTTTGCAATCTGCTTCTCTTTCTAATTATATTTCATAAGCCTGGATAGATTCTTTAACGTATAAAATAACCCCACCTCCCCTTCTTCCTATTCTACCTTTCCTAAACATTGCATAGCCTGTTAGTCCCAATTCAGCATCTGATATATCAGTGGTGGCCCATGATTCAGTTATACCTATTTATTTTATGTGAGGGTCAATATCTTCTACCATAATGTTTAGTTCACTTCTTTTGTTTACTATGCTCCTTGCATTTAAACAAATGCATTTATATCCTGATTCAGAACAGTTTTCCAGGCTGTTATTTGCTGATTTATTTCTGCTGTCTTTTTCTACGCCTCCAGTTTCAGGCTTCTCTGTGAATCCCCCCTGCAAATCTAGTTTAAATAGATGCAGCCTGTCCCACTGCCAACAGTTCGCAGCAGGTTCTCTGAGAAAACTGCTGCCCCTTTCCACTTAGGTGGAGGCCATCTCTCATGTACATATCATCCCTCCCAACAAAGTATCCTCATACATCTATGAATTCCACCCCCTCTTCTTCACACATCTGCTCAACTAGTGCGTTGATCGCCATCCTCTTGCAGTTTCTATATGTTGGCTCCCTTCCTTCCATTACTGGCAAAATTCCTGAGAGAATAATCTGTTCAACTCTTGTCTTCTTTAACTGCCTCACTAACTGTCTGTACTTCTGTACTATCCCAGTTGTTCCCTCCCTGTCTGCATTATTTGTCCCTATGTATACTGGTATAGATCCTCCCTTGCCATGCCCCAATACCTTCTCTACCCTTTCTGTCACATGTTCTATCCCAGCCCCCTTTGCTTAGTGTCTTATCTGTCTTTCTCAGAATAGAGTTGCCCATGAACATACTCTCTTTTCTCAATGCCTCCTCAATCACTGCCTCAGAGTAGCTCCTTCTCTGGTTTACATCTGTCTGGTTGTAGTCTTGTTCCCCTGTCTTCTGCTCTCCTGTCACAATCTCTTCCGTTCCATTCTTTCCTGACACTGTTTCTCTTGTTAACTTTCCTCCTGTCATTGTCCCTCCCAACTCTTCTGTCACATTTACTCTCACTTCCTTTCTTCCCATCATCTTTCCTCCCACTGCATCTACTTCTCTCCTCTCCCGTCTCTTTTTCCCTCCTACATCTTTCTGTACGGTCACTTTCTCTCCTGTCACCTTCATGCCTGTCACATTTCCTGCCATCGATCCTCCAATTTCTTCCCCTCAGATCACCTTCCCTCCTCTCAGTCTCCTTTCCTCAGTCATCTTGTCACTACTCTGCTCCTTCAGTCTCACAGTATTTCCAACTCTCTCCCTGTAGTCTCTCTCCATTCCACCTGTCTCCTTGCTGATTCTCATCTCCATTCCTTTCACAATATTTACCAACCTAGCTACCTCCTTCTCCAGACATCCCACCTTCCAACACCCCATGCACTGAAAGGTGACTCCCTCTTCCTTGGTCTCTGCCCATGACTTCCCACAGCCAGATAGGGCAAAATCCACCTAACTGTGGCAGTCGTCGCACACCAAGTGTCTCTGCCTTGACTTGCCATTTGCAAGGCACCATATCAAAATTTATTTAATAGTTTAGTCAACTATGTTTACACTATTCACTATGTCTATGTAGTCTTTAAGAAGACTGTTTACTGTGTACAAATTTTATACTTTACGTAAGATTGCCTTGTTTATTTCGGTTACAGTTTTTGGTTATAGTCACAGCTGACTATATATCCTATCACAAATGCTAACATTACCGGTAGTGACCTAATTTAAGTACAATCAATTACTTTACACTAGACTGCCTTATTTGTTTAGGTTATACCACGCCCTAGCGAATACGTGGGACATTATATAGCTACATAAACAAACTTAGGTCGCCCGTTTATCGCAAATGCTTAATTTTAACAACAATGCTACCTAATCAAAGTGTCTAGCAGGTACTGGCTTACACAGATATTATCTTATATAAGTAGTTTTATGTATGTTACTATATCACCTATATATTTTATCACATAATGAGGTTTGTTAAATCTTGTTTACAAACTAATCGTATGCTAACTTACCCTATTATCACTCACTAGACTAGTGTTCTAAAATACTTGATCTAACTAACTTTAAGCACAACTGCTACTCAATATATATTTACTGCTACTTTATGAATGATATTAAGTCAAGAATAATACTTATCAATCAGTAATTCCACTCGTTTATAAACTTTTCTGCACCACCAATTTCTACGATCCATCTCCGCCAAATACAATATTGTTCTTTGTATTGTGGCACAGCAATGCACAGCAGTGTATAGCAGTGTACAGTAGAGTAAAGCAGTATAAAGCACAGCAGTATGCAGCAATGTGCAGCAATGTGCTGCAGTGTACATGAGTGTACAGCAGTTTATGTAGTGCTTTTGTCATGCACTGGTGAAGATAAGATGTATGTGACATGTCACAAACTGTTGGTCTACAATGGGATGTCAACCACGTCATTACTGCTGTTGTTACCTGCTGGCAGTGAGACATTGCCGACTAACGTCCCACTCGGCACCTTGCAGGTGGGATCCATAGAAGACAATGCCTTCATCTTCATCATATGAGTCAGCTTTAGCCAGCATGTCACATGAGACAGTCATCTACAAGAGAGAAGCACAACATCCTTAGTAGCAGACAGACACGCTACCAGTTGTGTGTGTATATATATGTATATATATATTTGCACCAGAAACAAGATTATGTAATCAACAGAAATACCTTTGATGGTATGCATATTTATGAGTTAAATAATTTATGGAAATTAAAACAATATTAATGTCAAACATTTAATTCATATACAAATATTTGAGTTATTAATTTAGAATATAACAAATAATTGTTTTAGAAAAATCTGTGAACTACTGTTGCAGTTAATTTGAACATGTTCCATTATAATAATACATTTATATAGGCCATAAATCATCAGAAATCTGAGGTTTGTGGTGCAACACAGTGATTGTGTTGTTACTATTCTTCCACAGTGGTTGTTTTATTACTACACCTTCCACAGTGGTTGTGCTGTTACTACAACTTCCACAGTGGTTATGTTATTACCACACCTTCCACAGTGGTTATGTTATTACGACACCTTCCACAGTGGTTGTGTTGTTACTAAACCTTCCACAGTGATTGTGTTGTTACTACACCTTCCACAGCAGTTGTGTTGTTACTATGTCTTCCACAGTGGTTGTGTTGTTACTACACCTTCCACATTGGTTGTGTTGTTACTACTTTTCACAGTGGTTGTGTTGTTACTACACATTCCACAGTGGTTGTGTTATTACTACTCTTCCACAATGGTTGTGTTGTTACTACATCTTACACAGTGGTCATTTTGTTACTACACCTTCCACAGTGGTTGTGTTGTTACTACTGTTCCACAGTAGTTGTGTTATTACCACACCTTCCACAGTGGTTGTGTTGTTACTACTCTTCCACCGTGGTTGTGTTGTTTCTACACCTTCCACAGAGGTAGTTTTGTTAGTACTCTTCCACAGTGATTGTGTTGTTACAACACATTCCACAGTGGTTGTGTTGTTACCATGCCTTCCACAGTGGTTGTGTTGTTACTACACCTTCCACAGTGGTTATATTGTTACTGTGGCTTCAACAGTGATTGTGTTGTTACTACACCTTCCACAGTGGTTGTGTTGTTACTATGCCTTCCACAGTGATTGTGTTGTTACTACACCTTCCACAGTGGTTGTGCTGTTACTACACCTTCCACAGTGGTTATGTTATTACCACACCTTCCACAGTGGTTGAGTTGTTACTACTCTTCCCCAAGGGTTGTGTTGTTACTATGCCTTCCACACTGGCTGTATTGTTATGATGCCTTCCACAGTGGTTGTGTTGTTACTACACCTTCCACAGTGGTTGTGTTGTTACTAAACCTTCCACAGTGATAGTGTTATTACTACACCTTCCACGGTGGTTGTGTTGTTACTACACCTTCCACATTGGTTGTGTTGTTACTACTTTTCAGTGGTTGTGTTGTTACTACACATTCCATAGTGGTTGTGTTATTAATACTCTTCCACAATGGTTGTGTTGTTACTACATCTTCCACAGTGGTCATTTTGTTACTTTACCTTCCACAGTAGTTGTGTTATTACCACACCTTCCACAGTGGTTGTGTTGTTACTACTCTTCCACCGTGGTTGTGTTGTTACTACACCTTCCACAGTGGTTGTGTTGTTACCATGCCTTCCACAGTAGTTGTGTTGTTACTAAACCTTCCACAGTGGTTGTGTTATTTACATGCATTCCATACTGGCTGTGTTGTTACAATGCCTTTCACTGTGTCTGTGTTGTTACTATACCTTCCACAGTGGTTGTGTTGTTACCATGCCTTCCACAGTGGTTGTGCTGTTACTATGCCTTCCACGGTGGCTGTGTTGTTACTACACTTTCCACAGTGATGGTGTTGTTACTATGCCTTCCACAGTGGTTGTGTTGTTAATATGCCTTCCACAGTGGTTGTGTTGTTACTACACCTTCCACAGTGGTTGTGTTGTTACCATGCCTTCCACAGTGGTTGTGTTATTACTATGCCTTCGACAGTCGCTATGTTGTTACTATGCCTTCCACAGTGGCTGTGTTGTTACTATGCCTTCCACAGTGATTGCGTTGTTACTACACCTTCCACAGTGGTTGTGTTGTTACTACACCTTCTACAGTTGCTGTGTTGTTACTATGCCTTCCACAGTGGTTGTGTTGTTATTACACCTTCCACAGTGGTTGTGTTGTTACTATGCCTTCCACAGTGGCTGTGTTGTTACTACGCCTTCCACAGTGGTTGTGTTGTTACTACACCTTCCACAGTGGTTGTATTGTTACTACACCTTCCACAGTGGTGTGTTGTTACTACACCTAACACCTTGGTAATTTTGTTAAATTGTTAAAAGCACATTGTGAACAAGTTCTAACACACTCTAAAACATGTGATGCATTAAACTATGAATAAATGAAGAAGTTTTCACTGCAGTATTTACCATATGACCACATTACCATGCCTTCCACAGTGGTTGTGCTGTTACTATGCCTTCCACGGTGGCTGTGTTGGTACTATACCTTCCACAGTGGTTGTGTTGTTACTATACCTTCCACAGTGGTTGTGTTGTTACTATGCCTTCCACAATGGTTGTGTGTTACTACTCTTCCACAGCGGTTGTGTTGTTACAACTCTTCCGAAGTGGCTGTGCTGTTACTATACCTTCCACAGTGGTTGTGTTGTTACAATGCCTTTCACTGTGTCTGTGTTGTTACTATACCTTCCACAGTGGTTGTATTGTTACCATGCCTTCCACAGTGGTTGTGCTGTTACTATGCCTTCCACAGTGGTTGTGCTGTTACTATGCCTTCCACGGTGGCTGTGTTGTTACTACACTTTCCACAGTGATGGTGTTGTTACTATGCCTTCCACAATGGTTGTGTTGTTACTATGCCTTCCACAGTGGTTGTGTTGTTACTACACCTTCCACAGTGGTTGTGTTGTTACCATGCCTTCCACAGTGGTTGTGTTGTTACTATGCCTTCCACAGTCGCTATGTTGTTACTACGCCTTCCACAGTGGCTGTGTTGTTACTATGCCTTCCACAGTGATTGCGTTGTTACTACACCTTCTACAGTGGCTGTGTTGTTACTATGCCTTCCACAGTGGTTGTGTTGTTACTACACCTTCCACAGTGGTTGTGTTGTTATTATGCCTTCCACAGTGGCTGTGTTGTTACTATGCCTTCCACAGTGGCTGTGTTGTTACTACGCCTTCCACAGTGGCTGTGTTGTTATACTACGCCTTCCACAGTGGTTGTGTTGTTGTGTTGTTACTACACCTTCCACAGTGGTTGTGTTGTTACTATGCCTTCCACAGTGGCTGTGTTGTTACTACGCCTTCCACAGTGGTTGTGTTGTTACTACACCTTCCACAGTGGTTGTGTTGTTACTATGCCTTCCACAGTGGCTGTGTTGTTACTACACCTTCCACAGTGGTTGTATTGTTACTACACCTTCCACAGTGGTGTGTTGTTACTACACCTAACACCATGGTAATTTTTTTAAATTGTTAAAAGCACATTGTGAACAAGTTCTAACACACTCTAAAACATGTGATGCATTAAACTATGAATACATGAAGAAGTTTTCACTGCAGTCATTACCATATGACCACATGACATGTGCATATCTGTCAGCATAGCTATGTGAACTCACCTTGTCAATGAAGAAGTTTTCACTGCAGTCATTACCATATGACCACATGACATGTGCATATCTGTCAGCATAGCTATGTGAACTCACCTTGTCAACAAGACATCCATGCACCATAGCCGCCTCATGCATGAAGGCAGTCAGCAGGGCTTGAGGGTTCACCAGTCCACCCAGCCACACCCGTTTCAGCCGACCATATGATAGTGGGATATTGTAGTCAGAGAGGAAGATAGGAACCATCTGTTGCTTCAGCCAGCCACTCATTTGTTCATATCTATGTCTTAAGTCTGGCACAGAAACAACTCAGAGTCACTTGAAATGATTCATGTAAAGTGAGTCAATCAAAGTGAGTGAATCATTCAAAATGAGTCACTTCAAGTACAAAAAAGTAAATGTAAATTCTTATATAGTGTAGAATCCAGGTCTTATGACTGCTCTAAGGGCATTACATATGAGCACCATCCCAACTTCTCTGTGAAGTATTCAGCCATGCTGCAATTACTATATGGAGATTATTCAATCACATAAAATATTATATCCACCACAGTATATAACCAGGTACTCATTTCTACAGCTGAGTAAACTGAAACAATGTGGAGTTAACACAATATATAATATGTGTGCGTGTGCATGTGTGCGTGCATGTGTGTATGTGAGTTGTCCGGGACAAGTACTGGTTTTCCGTTTGCAGTATGGACAACTAAAAAGTATTAATATGACTAACTTGTTGTCCATTGATTACAAACAAGTAGGTTTGGAAAGTTACTTTTCCATGGAAAAGTGAACTACTGGAAAGGTGAATTACTGTGCAGACAGGTGAATTACTGTATGGACAAGTGAATTCTTTATTCTACTTGTCTGCTGGACTACTACATAATTTAGACAATTCTGATTTTTTAAATGTTGGGCCCTGTACATATATATATATATATATATAACAATATATGACGTACCCACCGACACACCCATCATGCACCCACCGACGCATCCACCTATGCACTCACACACCCACCCATGTACCCATGCATGCATATATGCACACAACCACCCACCCATGTACCCACGCATACATGCACGCACACACAGACACACAGACGCATGCACGCACGCACACACACACAAACACACTGATGCATGCACGCACGCACACACACAGACACACAGACGCATGCACGCACGCACACACACACAGACGCATGCACACACGCACACACACACAGACGCATGCACGCACGCACACACACACATACACACACACACATAGACATGCAAAGCAATCATAATTTACACATAAAATAGTAATATAATTTATATATATATAAGTTAAATCATCTCTCAAATCATAAATCATCTCAGGCTCACTCATTTCAGGCTCACTCAGTGTCAGACTGGCAGAGAAGACTGCACAGAATATGTGTGTATATATATATATATATACATATGATAGATTCTCACGAAAGGTCGGCATTTTCGTATTATTTTTTAAAACATGAGTATTTGATGAACATGAAGTTTAATAATAGACTGGCAAACCTTCTCAAAACTGATTATGAAGTACGATATTTTTAGCAACAACGACCATAAACATTGTTTGGCCAGGCTCAGAAGCAGTGTGTACATATTGTTTTCTTGTAAGGTAAAATTAAACAATATCCATACAGCAAGCAATTTGTAAGCTAGGATTACATACAATACATATATATAAAAGTAGACTTGATTACACCTGACACATTACACTTGATCTTATGAAAGACCATTGACAATGGAAAACATTATTGTTGGGATGGTAACTCAACGAATGGGCAATATGTCATCAATATATCATATTTTTTTATAAAGTGTAAAAAAAATGCGTATGCATACGACTACTCTTAAAATGTCAACATGTCAAGAGTTACGTAGATTACAGAAACATATTCAGTAGACATATAGCATAAGGTAGGTGGACATGTATCATTTTTCTTGGTATTGTGTGGTTCAGTCGATGTACAACCACTCAAAAGTGTTCCCATATCCATATGAATAGCACAGTGTTGTTGACTTGTATTACACTGGTGATGTGGTTAGAGATGCTCTGCGAATCGAACGAAATCGACCAGTACGAAGTTTTTATAATTTTCTGACAACTTTTGTGTTTAGATGAATTTGTAATTTTGACAGATATTACTTATAGGTAATGCGGGTTTATAAAATACGAAGCATTTAGGCATTAATCGCATTCAAGTTTGTTTTGAAACAAATGTGCTTCATGTGAGTGATAAATACAGCCAGTCTACCTTCACCGATACCTGCGTTAATGCCCATCTGAAGATGATTGTTGTATGGATACGGAGCGATATGTTTGTTGTATGGATACTCGGTTGTGCAAAAAAGTTGCAATTGTGTGCCTCATAATGACTTTGTGTAATATGTAAAGGTATTATATTAATGATAATTACATATGGTTTATATTTAGTGGGATATGTTCAATTATAATTTATTTGAATTTGGGAATTTTGCGTAAACAACGCAAAAGTTACGTGTTATTCTGAGTTACTCAAACATGTTGTCATGTCTATGGCAGTTATTTGCATGTATTATTGCATACATTCTACATTCTCAAGTCATACATAATATATGTGGCTAGAATTATTAATTTGTGTGTGAAATAGTGTACATTATTGACTCTTTTTGTATGGATACTCGATATCACATCTTGTTGTATGGATACAAGCTAATTTTCTCAAATTGTCTTTGTGCCTGTATCTCTGGTCGGATTGAAGTCAGGTTAGCCAACTTAGTTGCTCCGCTTTTATAGTTCATATTGTTAAGCATTTCCCACAATTGTTTCTGTATTGGTGCAAAATTAATAAGAAACAGTGTGTTTAGGTGAAGAAGAAAATACATATTTCCTAGTGTCTATGCTTTGAGTGTACGCTAGCTATTTGTGTGTAGTATATTGCAAGGGTACTGTCTTTCTGATACATATTGCTTATTTTCACCACACACTTAAAGAATGTCACCGAAACGAGTACCCACTGCTGAGCAGAGGAAGAAGGGTGTGGCTGCATCAAAACGGTGGCTGGAAAGAAGCATCAGGTGAACCCGGAATATGGAAAGAAGGAGACGGAGCAAACAGTTGTGCGTGTAATTTTGTTTTATAAAATGTGTAATCAGAAGTGATGAAAAAATCAACATCACATTAAATATGATAATTATTCATATGTGTATATTCTACAGATGATTTTAATTAGTGTATGTTTGCATTTATTTCAGCCATTTCAATGTAATTATAACTGACTACTGAATAACTTAGGATTTTTCCTTTTTTCACAGAAATACAGAAAGAGAGTCTCAGAGATGTCGAAGGAGGCAATTACGCACCAACACTTTTGTAAGGCAATAATGGCCCAGAAACGTTGTGGCAGGCTTAGACAGGAGAAGCTGGAGTCAAATATACAACAAACACAGAGAGCGTCACACCGCCTGGCCAACATCCCTGCACCAAACATTGCCCTCAGTCCCAGATGTCAAAGACAACAAGTCAATCCAAGCCAACGACTGGTCGTTGCTGTACCAAGTATTGTGCGCAGTCTCAAACATAAGCTTAAATTGACCCGGTTGCTAGTGGCGGGCCACAAAAAAGGACCCTGTGATGGTGTCGGCTGAGCCATAAAAAAGGTGGCAGAAAACGCAGTGAAGAAAGGTGCCATAATATCGGAAGCAGATTCCTTCTGTGATTACTTTCGGATGGCTGAATGCAAAATGGAATTCATCCGTGTGATGTCAGGACATGTCACAGAGTGTCGAGACATCATCGGCTCATGGAAAATAACACCAATAGATGGGCTCACGTCGGCACATGCGATGGTCGTTATTGGTCATCAGTTAAGGATGAGGGAGACATCCTGCTTCAAGGATTGCTGTTTTAAAGATGACCAGTTCTTCGCTATGTGTCCAGGATGGGTACAGACAAAGGTGTCCGTCACTGCAACTGGTCATCAGTCAACAATAGCAAACAATGACGACACACCCGCTGAGTCACTACCCTGTGATGACCACGAGAATGATGATGATGAAGTCCCCCTCATTATGCCATCACCCGGGGACTACATAGTCATTGTTTACTGCAAGAAATGGTACGTGTCCAAGGTCATTAAGAAAGTGGATGACAAATTCTTCATCACCAGTCTTATTCCAGCACGTGGCAAGTGGCGCTGGGGGAAGACCGATCAGATGTACATTGGCAAGGAGGACATCCTCTGTAAAGTGTCTGAACCAGAGTATGTCAACAAGACATTCATGGACATTTTCCCGTCTGTCCTAGTTTGTGTTACTTATTAATTACTGTGTAATTGTTGGTTTTAACTTCAGTTACATGTACTGATATGCCTAGTGATATGTTGATCATGTTCTATGTGCTCTAGGCAAGTTTGCTGGTGAGAGTAGCCCATACATTAGCTTCAGCAGGGTGACATAGTATCCATACAACATTGTGTATCCATGTAACAAATGCCTCTTATTGGACTAGTCCATTAATACAGCTGCTTGCAAAATTTTTTCAATTACATTACGTTACATTAGTGGTGCTATTTGTTTATTTCACACACATATAAGTTTGATAAGGAGTCGCTGCTATGAGATCTGTGTAACCTTGAATAATTCAAGTTTGGCATAAGCATAAAGAATAATACTGATTTGTATGCTCACTATGAAGCCTTGATATGTTTATGTTGATTTCGTTATGAGTTATACGAATATTGATGCAGTAGGACATCGAGTATCCAATGTGCGGGTTTACAGTATCCATACCAAACCATAGTATCCATACAACATTCACTGTTCTCAGAAGTCTTTAGGCATTTTCACAACTTGTTTACGTTTTTTGTTTCGGTACATATGATATTTGGTGTGCCAAGTCACAGATTTATGTATGGTTTACATTAGATGTGTTTGTTTTAACAATGACGTAACATTGGACAGTAACATGTACTTTCTTTGTAACTGCCAACCAAATTAAATAGTTGTTTTAAAACAATATATGATGTTTGTTATACAGAAATGAGTAATTAACTATAGATTATCCATATCAAATGTTCCTAGAAAATGTTGTTAGTTAATCAGGCCCTGTTCTTAACTATGACGTTGATTCAACCAAAGCAGATGTTGAGTATCCATACAACATACGTCTATCTAGTGAGATAACACACACAGTCAGTCATTAGTAAATTGTAGCAGTGTGCCACTGTGATGTACAACATCTCCACTAAAACATGAGCTGAATATTTAGTTCATGACGGGTTCTTCTTTTAAAGTGCATTTACTGATGTGCTATCATGTATAAATGAAATGTGAAAAAAAATGTAACAACTTTGTAAGTGTGACAAATACAACAAACACAGCAAGTTAGGCCAAAAACCTTCAATGCCTCTCGTGCTTTAACATATCGGGCATACTTACCAACCAAAACAATATATGATATAGAATAAGTTACACAACACGTTAGTGTTATCTCAAACAAACTTGCGTGCATTTGTATGGATACATTTAATATGTCATCCAAATCTGATGTCCTGCTGTGGCGACAGGCATAGCTATTAAGACAAAAGTTGGAAGAGATACATTGAAGTCACTTATTCAACTATGTGCTGACCTGTCATGAGAATCGACCGTATATATATATATATATATATATATATATACGACCCTCCACCACGAAATGAGCCTGATTGCACCAACCACCATTTTCTAAGTACAGATATCACATGAAAGAAGAAAAAAGGAGCTTTCCAACGACAGAAACTATTTTGTTCTAGCTTAATACTATGCAAAGTTACACATTTTTTAACATGGTACTTACATAAATGCCAGTTCTGAGAAATCGCACTTTAAAGATTTTAATATGTTTTTAACACATTTCCCTTGTCAACCAGTATTTGTAATTTGCATAAATTAATGATATTTCACACAGTTGTTCTCAGTTGTGCACACATTTGCAAACTTCTATGTTCACCTGTGCATATTTTGTCCCCAAAAATTAATCAAGAAAACTCCAAAAATGTATTTTATTTCTTTCTTCAGGTAATGGTATTATCTGTACATAATAAAAGATAAAATTAATTGGACCATTGTTCATCAAAATAATGATATGCATGTAATTATGCAAATAAGCCAAGAAATTGACCACCCAAATGTTACTACAAATATGAAATAGGATAACGTCTGTAACACAACGGATTGGATCATAGCATTTAGCTACTACATCTAATGCACAAGCCATGTTTTTAAAATAACTATCTTTGTGATATGCATGTAATTATGTAAAGGAGCCAACAAATGGTTGCTCTTCCTCATCAGTGACATTGCTCACTGTCAGATTCCAAAGCCAGGTTTCCCGCATTATCGCTCTCACTGGCACTCGACTCGATGCCACTTTCCATCTTGGTATTAGACCAAAAATAATCATTGATGAGTTCTTGAATATCATCTCTGCCAACATTGTCTGCTATATTGGCAGCATTCGCAGATTGCAACACATTATATAACAAAGAGGCAAGTTATTTACCTCTGTCGATATATATATATATATACAGTATTAATTCTTTTCATATATATATATATATACATATATATATATATATATATATAATTGTACGTTGCATGCTGGTGTTGTTGGCCTACCCTTCCACGCTGGCCGGTGCGGGTTGGAAGGGGGCGATGTAGGGTGAACAAAATTCCTCAAGTTTCGACACGACAGCCGAACCAGTACCGAACCACTGCTCAGCTGGCACCGGGATTTGAACCCCGGTCCCTACAGTCGAGAGTCCGGTAATCTAACCACACTCGACCACTGCGCAAAGTACAATGAAGCCAAGGCCCCCAGTCCCCAGCAGCATCGAAAGAGTCTGTGACCAAGGAGGCGGTTCGGGTCAACGAGGGTTACGTGCAGGAGGTGCTAAGAATCTCTGGGTCAAGAAGAGCCGCCGAGAGAAGGTAAGTAGATTGAAGATAGCAACATATAACATAAGAACACTACTAAGAGATGAACAGATACAAGAACTGGAGGAAGAACTTAGGGAAACCAGGTTGGTATGGGATGTGATCGGGATCGGAGAAGTCAGAAGAGAGGAATGCTTCACTACCTTACAAAGCGGCTATCTACTATACCATTGCACAGCGAACAACGGCCAAGCTGGAGTAAACAAGAAATGGAAGGACAATATAGTGAGGGTTAACAGCATCAGCCCCAGAGTAGCAGAACTTGTTCTATGCATAACAAAGCTCTACAAACTGAAGATAGTACAAGTATATGCACCAACAACATCATACTCAGAAGACACAGACAACTTTTACAATGACATGGATGAGACCTTAGAAAAGCCAACCCACTACACGATAGTGATGGGAGATTTTAATGCGCAAGTAGGGAAACGAACAAACATTTTGGAAACGGCAACAAGCAAATTTGGCCTAGGTGTGAGAAACAAAAGAGGCAACACCTTGGTAGAAAGGACAACATCAAGAAAGTACAAAATTATGAATACCATGTTCCAGAAGAAAGCAGGGAGGAGATGGACATGGAAAAGCTCAAATGGAGAAACGAAGAACGAAATTGACTACATCCTGACAAACAAGCCAGACATGGTGACTGACATAACTGTCATCAATCAAGTCAACATTGGAAGTGACCACAGAATGGTAATGAGCAACATCAAACTGGACGTCAAGGCTGAAAGGAAGAAGTTGGTAAACAAGAGACCACCGAGTGTAAATACCACACAAATCGGAAGCAAAAAGATCAAATTCCAACTCGAACTATGAAATCGATTTGAGACACTACAGGAACTAGACAACATCGACACCATGAGTGAAAACATCACTGAGATGATCGAACTAAGTGCAACAAGTGTAGCCAAAGCAATCAACAGGCATGTAGTGATGAGAATATCATCACCGACACGAGCACTAATGAAGAAACGATGAGAAATGGTGGATAACGGCGACTGTAAAAAACAAACAGAGTACGCAGAAATATGCAAGACCATCAAAAAGAAACTGAAGGAGGACATCAGAAAGTACAAACAAGAGATCATACGAGAAACGATTATGTCATCAATGAGCCTGAAGAAAGCAAGAAGAATGCAGACACTAGGCCGAGACAGACTGATTACACTTCTAGACAAGCAGGGTAGAGAAATACAAGACCAAGATATGATCATGGAACGAATAGAGGAATTCTACACCGAGCTATATGAAAGTGAACAAAGTACCATAATTCACACCGACCCGAAAGAGGTACCAGAGATAACACCATGGGAAGTGGAAGCTGCGCTAAGAGATATGAATAATGGGAAGACATCAGGCAACGACCATCTAAACATTGAAACATTAAAAGCAGGAGAAGATATCATCTCGAAGACACTGGCTAAGCTGTATACTAAATGCTTATCAGAAAGACGAATACCCACCACTTGGAAGAACGCAAAGAAGGTGATAATCTTCAAGAAGGGAAATAAGAAAGACTTAAAGAACTACAGACCGATAAGTCTGTTATCAAACATCTACAAATTACTCACAATGATACTAATGAAGAGTAGAGAAGACACTGGACGAAAACCAACCATGAGAGCAAGCAAGATTCAGAAGCATGTACTCAATGACAGACCACATACACGTCGTAAACCAACTGAAAAAGAAGTGCCGAGAATATAATATCCTGCTCTGCATCGCTTTCATCGACCACGAGAAGGCTTTCGACTCGGTGCAAACTCAAGCAATACTGACCTCCCTTCAAGAACAGGGGATAGAAGATGTATACATCGATCTCCTGAAAGACATCTACACTAACAGCTAATTGACAGTCCACCTACACAAAAAGAGCAACAAGATCAACATCAAGAGAGGAGTATGACAGGGTGACGCCATATCGCCCAAGCTGTTCACGGCAACACTTGAAAGCATATTCCGAAGACTGACCTGGGAAACCAGAGGCTTGATGATAGACGGAGAATATCTCAGCCATCTTCGTTTCACCGACGACATACTCATATGCGCTACTACACCGCAAGAACTACAAAACATGCTGCAGGAGCCAGCTGATGAAAGTGAAAAACAAGTTCTCAAGAAGACAAAAGTGATGCTAGAAAATGACACATCAATATATATCAACACGACACAGATAGAGAACGTTGAAAGCTATCTGGGACAGCAATACAGTATCAGAGACAAAAACCAAGACAAGGAGATTCAAAGAAGGATCACTCCCAGCTGGACAGCATTCGCCAAACACCGCCACATCTTCAGGAGTAACTTTGGAACCTGCTTGAAGAGACAAGTCTTCAACTCATGCGTACTTCCAGCGATGACATACGGTATGGAAACATGGGCACTTACCATCCAAGGAAAGAACAAGGTAGCAGCCGCACAAACAAAGATGGAAAGAAGTATGTTAAACATCACATATCGGGAGAGAAAAACAAAAATCTGGGTAAGGCAGAAGACAAAGGTCATAGACGTGATAGAACAAATCAGAAGACAGAATTGGACCTGGGCAGAGCACATTAGCAGACTACAGGATAGCCGATGGACATCGCGTATCACAACCTGGAGACCTTACGAAGAGAAACAATCTAGAGGAAGACTGGTGAGATGATGGAGAGACGAACTAAACGAGTACTGGAAGGGCACGATCAGGCAGAGGATAGCGCAAGACAGGCAGATTTGGAAACGACATGCTGAGGCCTTCGCTCAACCACGGGATACTACGGCTGCACAATGATGATGATGATATATATAATTATATACTGTATTCATTCTTTTTAGCATACAGTATGCTTACAAAATATTCTTAAGGTTACAAAAATTATGTTTCTCAAACCTGTGTGTAAATGACAAAATGGTGGCACCACATGGCGGAAATTACGTGTATTTTTACTGTCTCTGTTGTACTCTGCTATGTGGCACAACTAGATCATTCGTTTCCGTTTTTAAAATAAACATTGTAATGCGCCATTGACACAGGTGTCACTCTGAATTAGAAAACATATTTTTGTCAATTATTTGTGGTTACCACGTATTTAAAACTACTTCTCATTGAAGAGGTAAGTTAGCAGTTGACAGCATAAGACAAACGATCTGCATGACAGTAGTGCTATTGTACAGACAAAGTTATAGAGCATGATGCCATGCCATCCTCTGCATACAATAGTTTCAAGTTTAGTTCAGCCGGGATGACATACATCAGCGTAACTGAAGCTAACTGGAAATGATTGATACATTCATGTGATGGTGATTTTGTAGCCAAAGGGATACTGGAACTTTGAAAAGGCTGTGGATGTATGTGGAACTTTCTTTCTGATATTGTCAATGGTTGACAGGGAATTACAATAAATGATGGATCCTGTTATCAGTTGTAGTCACAGACTGACATCAGACCCTGCTGGAAAGGGGGGGGTGTATGTTAATTATATATATATATATATATAAAACAGTAATGCATAATGAACAGTTGAATTTGTATAGACACAAGTGAAAATTAGGATATATGTGCTGAGAGCAAAATGTAAATTCTCCAAGAATGACTGAGAGAGCAAGAGAGAGAGCGAGAGAGAGCAAGAGAGAGAGAGAGAGAGAGAGAGAGAGCATTTGTAACTCACCTATCTGCCAACTTGCCAGGGAATGTGTTGTTGGTTGATTGTTGGGATGTACCCATGTGATTGGAACTTGTCCTAGCACCAAACTGTCTGCTGTTCTCTTCAGCTGCCATGGGAAGGCATTGGGTCCACTGAGAAGGCTTCGTTGCAGGTCATGAATGTTCTGGCGAATGGCACTAAGCAGCGAGTTGAGCCACATGCATTCCTGGAAACCACCAACTGGTCAGGCATGTAGTCAGTTCTAGTCACATTGACAAGAAAGCGCTGATTCACAATAATAATGTAGAATGCTGAATCACAAAGTCAGTCTGACATGAGTTGAGCTGAGACTGCAGTGACTGACTTGCAGGACAAAATTTGGCTCTGCTCTGACTGACCTGTAAGAAAACATTTTGCAATGACTGACCTGTAAAAATACACTTTGCAGTGACTGACCTGCAGGAGAATATTTTGCAGTGATTGACCTGTAGGAGAACATTGTGAAATCAGTGACCTGTATGTGAACATTTTGCAGTGACTGACCTGTATGAGAACATTTTGTAGTGACTGACCTGTAGGAGAACATTTTGCAGTGACTGACCTGTAGGAGAATATTTTGCAGTGATTGACCTGTAGGAGAACATTTTGAAATCACTGACCTGTAGGAGAACATTTTGCAGTGACTGACCTGTAGGAGAACATTTTGCAGTGACTGATCTGTAGGAGAACATTTTGTAGTGACTGACCTGTAGGAGAACATTTTGTAGTGACTGACCTCCAGGAGAACATTTTCCAATCACTGACCTGTAGGAGAACATTTTGCACTGACTGACTGACCTGTAGGAGGACGAAGCCGGTTGACTCAGGCATGGTGACAGATTCAGCAGATACAGTGCTCACAACACTTGGTCGGTGGTAGGGGAAGTCATATTTGTCATAGCCGAGACTTGCTGGAATGCTTCCTAGTATGAGCAGTGGTGGTAGTTGTTCAATGATGTTATCCAGCACTGAACGTAGTTCGAGCACATTGATCTGCTTACTGTGGACCAGATCTGTGTCGCCCAACTCCATGTTCTGTGCCTCATACATGTGTTCCAACAAGTGCATGAACTCTACCGCACTGAAACACATTACACACTCTCTAGTGCATTTTCTAAACTAATATCAACAAATTATTAATATGACAAATATCCACCCCCCCATTTGCTCAAAATGTTGAACTTTACCTAAATTGTAGGTTTTGTTATCACAAGTATCATATTCATCCGATTAAGCATACACCCCCCAATTAGTGTACACCCCTTTTAGCAGTTTCTGACACTGTTCTCCAATGCCAACTTTGGTTGTTGAATCATCATTGTAATTTAATTTCTACCAATGTCACGCTAGATTTAAAACTCAATGATTTTTTTAAATATTGAAACTTCCACCTAAATGATCAGACAGTGTTCTGGTGTCCTTTTGTTCATATTTGGATGCATAAATAGATTGTCAATCATGTCTGCCGAGATGGCTGTATCCAGGAACCAGAAGAACCAAAGAAAATGGGTGTACACCCCTGTATGCTTATTGGAATGCACAATATATTTGTTAAGCGCACTGTATGCTTGACAGGACAAATACCATATACATCATTGTCATGTGGCATTTCCTAGATACGTCAGTAAAAAATAGTTATTTTATCAAATGGTATCTTCAACAATTACATATCATTATGTTTCTATATCCATGTATTATCATTTGAACATACTAGTGAAATATATATTTTAGCCACGATTCCCAAATCGAGGAAATAACAAGTAATGGGAAACAAGGGTACCCTTATATATATATAAATATACGTTATAACATGTATGCTGCTACAAGTGAGGCAGGTAATAATATGCACATGCTACATAACCATTACATTAATTTTCCTACACTAAACTATATTCAAGTAGTTGACACAACATAATAAAGAGCTTGTTATTTGTGTGAAGGCTGTTCTACCAGGCATCGTTGGTATCCATCTCGACAGTTTCACACAGAGAGAGTGCTTGCAATGTGCCCACTTGAACTTCTGTTTCCACACACTTCTCAACAAACCAGCGCCCATAGTCTCGAGGCTCTGTAACAAATCACACACACTTCTCAACAAACCAGCGCCCATAGTCTCGAGGCTCTGTAGCAAATCACACACACTTTTCAACAAACCTGTGCCCATAGTCTCAAAGCCCTGTAACAAATTACACACACTTCTCAACAAACCAGCGCCCACAGTCTCGAAGCGCTGTAACAAATTACACACACCTCTCAACAAACCACTGCCCATAGTCTCGAAGCCCTGTAACAAATTACACCCACTTCTCAACAAACCACTGCCCAGTCTCGAGACTCTGTAACAAATGACACACTTCTCAACAAACCAGCGCCCACAGTCTCGAGGCTCTGTAACAAATGACACACTCCTCAACAAACCAGTGGCCAATGGTATCGTTACCATGTTCTATGTGTACCACTACAATGTGTATATGTATATCTACCATGTTGTGTACATACCACTACCATTCTGAGTGTGTACCACAACCATGCAGTATGTGTACCACTACCTTGCTGTGTGTGTACAACTACTTTGTTCTGCTGCAATGCTGTATGTGTACCACTGCTATGCTGTATGCATACCGCTGCCATGCTGTATGTGTACCACTGTCATGCTGTATGTGTACCATTGCCATGCTGTATGTGTACCACTGCCATGCTGTATCTGTACCAATGTCATGCTGTATGTGTACCACCGCCATGCTGTATGTGTACCACTGCCATGTTGTATGCATACCACTGCCAGGCTATATGTATACCACTGCCATGCTGTGTGTGTAGTACTGTATACCACTAACATGCTGTGTGTACCACTACCATGTCATATGTGTACCACTGCCAAATGTTCGTTATCCAGCTGACTAGTTTTACCGGACTTCACAAATTTCTTTGTGGGTGAGCAATAACACTTTGTTATTTACTTCCTATTACATATGTTTATATATATATATATGTTCCTGTACATGTGATACATGGGATACCTGTACTTGTGATAATCCGTCTATAGTTGGCCAACTGTATATTTGTATTGTTTACCTGGTTTATTATATATATAATTATTAAATGGGTATTCCACTTGGATTCCCACATTAAACCCCCTATGTTGTGTCATATTCCTATTCTACCCATCTTTGTTGCATCTGAACCTTTTGTCACAAGTCCATCACATTTGGTGCCGCCAATTCCATGAGCCAAATTTGTGACAGTTATGAAGTGTAAGAAGTGAACGAACCAACATTGACAGGTGGCACAGGGAGGGAGGCTGAGCCGATGGCGAGGAAGGAACTCTCGCTCTCTTCCAGCTCAGACAGCACATACCGGATGAGAGCAGCTACATAGGTCATGTCCTGCACACTGCACATCACGTTGCCATACACCACCTATGAAAGAACAGTAATTATGGTAAATAATGTCTGGTAAACAAGATGTCAGGTGCAGTAGAGCAGATATCAAATATCATCTACGACTGAGCATCATCAATAACTGAGATATCATACAGCACTGATGACTGAACTCATACCATACATTACCTGACTGGACATCCATCATACATCACTCGACTGAACATATATCCATACATCACTTATGGCTGAGCAGCTATCATAAATAACATGACTAAGCAGATATCTGATCTTCTAACAGATAACTGATCTTCTAACAGAGACACCACTAATAAATAATAAAATGTCCATAGTTAAATTTGCATGAACAAATTATCCTTAACCACCCATCTGTGATTTGACTGTACTCTCTCAACCACCCATGTGTGATGTGACTGTATTATCACTCTCAACCACCCACCCATGTGTGATGTGATTATATTCTCACACTCAACCACCCACCCATGTGTGATGTGACTGTATTATCACTCTCAACCACCCACCCATGTGTGATGTGACTGTACTCTCACTCTCAACCACCCACCCACGTGTTATGTGACTGTACTCTCACTCTCAACCACCCACCCACGTGTTATGTGACTGTACTCTCACTCTCAACCACCCACCCATGTGTGATGTGACTGTACTCTCACTCTCAACCACCCACCCATGTGTCATGTGACTGTATTCTCACTGTCAACCACCCACCCATGTGTCATGTGACTGTACTCTCACTCTCAACCACCCACCCATGTGTCATGTGACTGTATTCTCACTGTCAACCACCCACCCATGTGTCATGTGACTGTACTCTCACTCTCAACCACCCACCCATGTGTGATGTGACTGTACTCTCACTCTCAACCACCCACCCATGTGTGATGTGACTGTACTCTCACTCTCAACCAGTGATGTGACTGTACTCTCACTCTCAACCACCCACCCATGTGTGATGTGACTGTACTCTCACTCTCAACCACCCACCCATGTGTGATGTGACTGTATTCTCACTCTCAACCCCTCACCCATGTGTGATGTCACTGTATTCTCACTCTCAACCCCTCACCCATGTGTGATGTAATTGTATTCTCACTCTCAACCACCCATCCATGTCTGATGTGACTGTACTCTCTCAACCACCCATCCGGAGATTCACATCAGAGATTGACCCGGGTCGAATGTGACAAGGCCTAGAGACACTTACTTGTGTAAGCATTTGAATGAGACTGCCAGTGGGTTGACCTGCCATTTGCAGTACCCACTCCACTGACTCTTGCATGTGGGCAGCAGTGAGTGAGTAGAATTGGCTCAGTCCACGACTGCCAAACATTTGGCGGGCCACCAACAGACCATGAACAACTCCAACCCCAAAGACGAGAGACCTGTTGATGCCGGTCTCCTGCTCCACCCGTGCCCACAATTCAGCAGCAACCCCGTTGAAGGCCGCACTAATCGCTACAACAGTATATACACACTTACATCTGTATACATTATGTAGGAATATATTGGGGACATATCAATCAAACTTCAATATATCTTTACTTTTTGGTCATCTTGTGATACGTCACCCTGGGATTGATCCAACTGATTTAAATATTAATTGGTAGGTTGAGTGTTTCACTAATATGCCAAAGTCATTATCCAGAAAGCTCTCTACCAATAGCTCATTGTGTGTAGTAGCCCCATGTCAGCAAATGCAGTGTCAGCAGTCGTAGTGTCACTAGCCCCATGTTAATTGTCCCGTGTCAGTAGTCGTAGTGTCACTAGCCCCATGTTTAGTTGTCCCGTGTCATCAGTCGTAGTGTCACTAGCCCTATGTTAGTTGTCCCGTATCAGTAGTCGTAGTGTCACTAGCCTCATGTTAATTGTCCCGTGTTAGTATTCGTAGTGTCACAAGCTCCATGTTAGTTGTTCCGTGTCAGCAGTTGTAGTGCCACTAGCCCCATGTTAGTTGTCCCATGTCAGTAGTCCCGTGTCAATAACCCCTTGTCAGTGGTCACAGTGTCAGTAGTCCCAGTGTCAGTAGTCCCAGTGTCAGTAGTCCCAGTGTCAGTGGTGCCTGTGTCAGTAGTCACAGTGTCAGTAGTCACAGTGTCAGTAGTCCCAGTGTCAGTGGTCACAGTGTCAGTAGTCCCAGTGTCAGTGGTCACAGTGTCAGTGGTCACAGTGTCAGTGGTCACAGTGTCAGTGGTCCCAGTGTCAGTGGTCACAGTGTCAGTAGTCCCAGTGTCAGTAGTCCCTGTGTCAGTAATCCCAGTGTCAGAAGTCCCAATGTCAATGGTCCCAGTGTCAATAGTCCCAGTGTCAGTGGTGCCTCTGTTAATGGTCACAGTGTCAGTAGTAATAGTGTCAGTGG
This sequence comes from Paraescarpia echinospica, assembly GCA_020002185.1. Lineage (NCBI taxonomy): Eukaryota > Metazoa > Annelida > Polychaeta > Sabellida > Siboglinidae > Paraescarpia > Paraescarpia echinospica. The sequence goes on along the minus strand of CM034540.1, from coordinate 34,642,526 downwards.
TCACAGTGTCAGTGGTCAGTGTCAGTGGTCCCAGTGTCAGTAGTCCCAGTGTCAGTGGTGCCTGTGTCAGTGGTCACAGTGTCAGTAGTCACAGTGCCGGTGGTCCCAGTGTCAGTGGTCACAGTGTCAGTAGTCACAGTGTCAGTGGTCACAGTATCAGTGGTCACAGTGTCAGTGGTCCCATTGTCAGTGATCCCAATGCCAGTGGTCCCAGTATCAGTGTCCCAGTGTCAGTGGTCACAGTGTCAGTGGTCAGTGTCAGTGGTCCCAGTGTCAGTGGTCCCATTGTCAGTGATCCCAATGCCAGTGGTCCCAGTATCAGTGTCCCAGTGTCAGTGGTCACAGTGTCAGTGGTCCCAGTGTCAGTAGTCCCAGTGTCAGTGGTGCCTGTGTCAGTGGTCACAGTGTCAGTAGTCACAGTGCCGGTGGTCCCAGTGTCAGTGGTCACAGTGTCAGTAGTCACAGTGTCAGTGGTCACAGTATCAGTGGTCACAGTGTCAGTGGTCCCATTGTCAGTGATTCCAATGCCAGTGGTCCCAGTATCAGTGTCCCAGTGTCAGTGGTCACAGTGTCAGTGGTCACAGTGTCAGTGGTCACAGTGTCAGTGGTCCCAGTGTCAGTAGTCACAGTGTCAGTGGTCACAGTATCAGTGGTCACAGTGTCAGTGGTCACAGTGTCAGTGCTCACAGTGTCAGTGAGCCCAGTGTCAGTAGTCACTGTGTCAGTGGTCACAGTGTCATTGGTCACATTGTCAGTAGTCCCAGTGTCAGTGGTCCCAGTGTCATTAGTCCCAGCGTTAGCTACTAGTTGACCAATTACAGTTAAAATAGATTACAGTGCAACTGCTCTGTGATATAAAATGCAGAAATACATCTGCAGCGTAATGAATCCACTATCAAAGACACTCACCATGTGCCAACATGGAGTCGACAGCGCCACAGGAAGAGAGTTGAGTGATGCCTTCAATGCTGGCCTGTGTGGTGAGAGAGAAAAGTGTGTGCCAGGAGAGGGTGTAGACATCATGCAGGACGTCAAGGGGAATCCTGCGGCATGGCTCACTCACAAGCCACACAAGTAAGTTGCTTCCTTTCTTCTCGTCTGTAATCATCAACACAATGACAGAGTCAATGAAACCACAATGACGACAATGTAATGTAGTTGTTGGAGTGTTGCAACTGATGTCAAACAGACAAGACAACGACAGAGTCAATGAAACCACAATGACAACAATGTAATGTAGCTGTTGGAGTGTTGCAACTGACGTCAAACAGACAAGACAATGACAGAGTCAATGAAACCACAATGACAACAATGTAATGTAGTTGTTGGAGTGTTGCAACTGACGTCAAACAGACAAGACAACGACAGAGTCAATGAAACCACAATGACAACAATGTAATGTAGTTGTTGGAGTGTTGCAACTGACGTCAGACAAGACAACGACAGAGTCAAAGAAACCACAATGACAACAATGTAATGTAGTTGTTGGAGTGTTGCAACTGACGTCAAACAGACAAGACAACGACAGAGTCAATGAAACCACAATGACAACAATGTAATGTAGTTGCTGGAATGTTGCAACTGACGTCAAACAGACAAGACAACGACAGAGTCAATGAAACCACAATGACGACAATGTAATGTAGTTGTTGGAGTGTTGCAACTGACGTCAAACAGACAAGACAACGACAGAGTCAATGAAACCACAATGACGACAATGTAATGTAGTTGTTGGAGTGTTGCAACTGACGTCAAACAGACAAGACAATGACAGAGTCAATGAAACCACAATGACGACAATGTAATGTAGTTGTTGGAATGTTGCAACTGACGTCAAACAGACAAGACAATGACAGAGTCAATGAAACCACAATGACAACAATGTAATGTAGTTGCTGGAATGTTGCAACTGACGTCAAACAGACAAGACAACGACAGAGTCAATGAAACCACAATGACAACAATGTAATGTAGTTGTTGGAGTGTTGCAACTGACGTCAAACAGACAAGACAACGACAGAGTCAATGAAACCACAATGACGACAATGTAATGTAGTTGCTGGAATGTTGCAACTGACGTCAGACAAGACAACGACAGAGTCAATGAAACCACAATGACAACAATGTAATGTAGTTGTTGGAGTGTTGCAACTGATGTCAAACAGACAAGACAACGACAGAGTCAATGAAACCACAATGACGACAATGTAATGTAGTTGTTGGAGTGTTGCAACTGACGTCAAACAGACAAGACAACGACAGAGTCAATGAAACCACAATGACAACAATGTAATGTAGTTGCTGGAATGTTGCAACTGACGTCAAACAGACAAGACAACGACAGAGTCAATGAAACCACAATGACAACAATGTAATGTAGTTGTTGGAGTGTTGCAACTGACGTCAAACAGACAAGACAACGACAGAGTCAATGAAACCACAATGACAACAATGTAATGTAGTTGCTGGAATGTTGCAACTGACGTCAGACAAGACAACGACAGAGTCAATGAAACCACAATGACAACAATGTAATGTAGTTGTTGGAGTGTTGCAACTGACGTCAAACAGACAAGACAACGACAGAGTCAATGAAACCACAATGACAACAATGTAATGTAGTTGCTGGAATGTTGCAACTGACGTCAAACAGACAAGACAACGACAGAGTCAATGAAACCACAATGACAACAATGTAATGTAGTTGTTGGAGTGTTGCAACTGACGTCAAACAGACAAGACAGTAAATCATAGATTTTGATACTCTTTCAAAGAGCAATAAAGTGACCAGAGGTCCGATTCACTAAAATAAAGTGCTCTGTCAAAGAACCTGACAAGCAAAACATTCTTGGTCAAGTTGTACAGCACAGCACCTGGTGTAGCTTTTTCCAATGCAAATGAGTAATCGGGAATATTTGGGTGTCACCTGATTTGACATGCAGTTGGTATCAGTATGCAAATGAGCATTCAGAAATTTGTGAACATTTAATTTCAATCCCACAAAGCATCACTTCACATTGATATCTGATGCAAACTTGGTGAACATAGTCACCATTTTTTCAAAGTGAAATTAATTTTCTGGCATTATTTCCATTTACAAAACAGTACACTGTACTGTTCTAGCAACACAGTACTCAGCTATGCCATTGCAGGTCTAGTGACGTCAATGTACATAATAATCAGAAGTACAATCTAATATATAAAGCAGGTCTGTCTGTAGTTGTCACACCAAGGCTGCATCTGTGGGTTAAGTCAAATAAAACTTTGTTTGTTATCAGGAGAGCCAGCCTGATGGACATGGGATGATCATATACCATATATATAATATACATATATATATATTTATATATGTGTGTGTGTATGTATATATATATATATATGTGTGTGTATATATATATATATGTACTGAAACTGGAAACATCTTTATTCGAGAGATAACAAACACAGTCTGAAACAACAGACCGCACCACCGCTTGCATTGCTAAAGGATAGAGTGCACTCAGCGGTCCTTCCTCTGATGACGTCTGCAACATCTGACAAGCTGGGTGCTTTGTGACAAGCAAATGACCATGTTTGAGCAGGCTTGGTGACATTAGTTCACAATCATATTGGGCACATTACTTGACAAAAGCATTAAGTCTACATATATGACGTTTCAAAGTACTATCTATTTGTTAATATCAAATATGTGATCATTTGCTAATGTCAATTGCCAGAATAACAGTTAGCCTTCAAAGTACTGAACTTGCCAGCCAAATGGTTTTTGAGACAGCAAGGAACTTCAACATCAACAGCATAGAAACATCTGCATAACCATACAGATGTTAACATACATATTCTAATTCTGAGAATCATTTGAATTAATGCTTGGCACAATTCTAAATCATTTAATAATTTGCATGTGTTGATAAAAAAACGGATGCACAAATGAGCTAGCATATTCTAGTGGAGACTAAGTAGGTTTACATTTTTGCAAAATTAATTTGGAATGAGCATAACAATTGAATTGAGGAGAAACCATGATAAGGTTAAACAAAAGATTCTACTTGTGAGCACAACAAACACTGTCAGATATTGCATTTTGGCAATCATATGATATTTCTCTGGTTTGCCCTAACTTCATTGTTCTTGCCCTAAACTTGGTTATGGTTCTTTTGTAGGAGACAAATGTATTTCTATATACTGCTCTTGGTGACACATCAAGAGAACAAACATTCCTTTCTTGCCTACCAACATTACAGCATAAGTTAATAATTAGCTCTCATCCAGAAGATGATCTTATGGAACTGACCTCTACACTTGGCCATCCTGTGAAGATGGTAGCCGAGTTGCTTGAAGAAGGAGTCTGACGTCAGATGAAGCTGGTCAATGATGAGCCAAGTGTCCTCCCGTTCCGCAGCATGGATTGCATCAATGACAGTGTCCTCTGAACCGTCACCCATCACCACCACATCAACTTGCACATTCTGCTCCTAACAGAACAACATTCCAATTCATCATAATCTAAACATAATCAAGCTAGCATAATAATCCTACATGAGGTCAACGGCAGGGCAGGGAGATACAATAAGCACTCGTTGATTACGACGAGACTTGATTGGATGGTTTAGTGAACTGATGTGATGTTACGCAGGCACCAATTGAGAGTATTGCTGTAGTTATTAGTGCCTGGGAAGAACCTGCTCTTTCCATTCCCAAACTACTTCCGAGACCTAGTTGTAACCGCATCAAAGGCAGCAGTGACCATTAACAAGACAACAGTGACTACCACAATAACTTTAGTATTACCACAGCGGCCAATGCGGCTGCTGGATCTGGCCAGATCAGTGCTAAACTTTGACATGCCAATGGTCATGCAGTCCTTACATAATTCATTCAGCGTTAGATACATATTTAACATCATTGGAATGACAACATAATATTCTTTACAATGGTACAAACTTATAAAGTGTTTAGAAGTATTCCTTTATTTGACGAACTTGTCGTCCGTGATTTAGCGAAAATGTGCATCAAAATGTCATGCCGAGTGCATCGTGAAGGTACGGTTTTCGTAAACACAGGTCGCGGCAAATCGAAAACCCGCACTTGTAAACATATTTGGATTGTCATGATTTTTAATCAACAAATGAGGAGATGTGTTGGTCTTCACTGCTGATGTTACACGAAATCGACGCTGTCAGAGGAACGAAAGATACGATGAGTTGAAGTGTAAACATGTCGATTTACCTATGTTATCGCCCGATATACAACTTCATGCATCACTGATGCCATTTGTCAGTTTTCCACTATTCGAATTATATATGTTCTGTGGTAATTTAACATGAATTACAAGTGCGGAAACTAGATTTTGTTCGTTGATGTCGCATAATTTTTAACAGGATTGCAATAAACAACCTACACGTGCGGCGACTGTACTAGATTTAGTTACACGAATACACAATATCTTAACTAATAACTCTAACTTATTATGGCTCAAAAAATTGCCATTACATGGTGACTTTTGACATTTGCTGTATTGCTGCTAAAATTGAATCATGTGCCTGCCAACTTTTGAAATCCCCTAATAAACTAATGAGAGTTTGGTATCTTAGAAAAAATATTAAAATATGCACTGCACATTAAAGGTAGAGTATGTAACGTGGGTCAACTGGAAGAAAGTAGACAAACCTTTGCAATGGCACATATAACGCTGACAGGTGACACATGAAGGGCGAGGTTGGCAACATTGGTGACATCAGCATTTGCAGTGACGGGTGGTGTCAACACGAGGATTCCTGTATGACTGTCATGTGTCACATCCAGCACCTGCTGCACACTCAGCTTGCCCATGTCATCCGTTGTTAGACTCAGGTGACGTTTTACATAGTGTGCCATGGTGGTTGGCAAACGATCCGGGCGCAGCAGGCGCAACAGTAGTAGTTGGTGGAAGTCAGAGAGGGATCCTAGTTCTGGACTAGCTGTCTCCTCTCGTTCTCTCCCTACAGCAAACAATCACTTAGATCACTTCCAGCTCTTTATGCATATTGACAATGTTAACTACATCACTGTCATAGTGTTATCAGAGAGAGAGTACAATAAGTGTGGACAAAACAATGTGGACATTCACTAAATATCTGTGTACCTGTGTGGCTGGAATCAACTGCGACAGGCAAGGCAAGTCTCTCTGGTCGTGCTGACTTGTACCAGACAAGCCAGTCATCTGGACACTGTGCCATGTGTACACACAGACTGTCAAGTGGACCGGGAAGTACCGAGATAGCCAGGATGTCTTCCCATTTCTTAGATGGGATGTCCAAAGGCTTGTCATTACTGCCAAAGTCATTCAGGGAGAGTTGCATCCCTAGTCCGGGGTTACCTGTAACAAAACAGTTTATTATGTGTGTGTGCGTGCGTGCGTGCATGCAATATCATAAAGCCTTGCGTTCAATGACCTCACCAGCATGGTCAATGCCTCATCAAATATGTTGATGCACATACTGGCCGGATACATACAATTTGCTGTGGGTTGCACAGTTGTAGGCATAAGCAGGGCCGTGGGTGCCAATTGGCAGTCCTAGATCAGATGCTTCGGTGCCATTTCAAATTGCAAAATTGCCATCCTCATCACCTTCACCATTGCATTCGCTCTCACTTTCCTCACTTCTTACTCTATTAGCTGCATTGAAATAATAATTGAATATACCGTTGAACTCATTTCAGACATCGCTGTTGCTAATTCCGAAATCACTGAGGTCCGCCATTTTCTGCAGCATGACAGGTAAGGTCATAGGTCAGTGCAGCATGATCTATATAGGTCTGTTCAAACTACCTTGACAATGCACCATTTGTCGATTACTTATACGAGGAGCATCCTGATCGTCAAAAAACCAAGCTCATCAGAAAGAGCGACATCAATTTGGTAAAATAGCACACTAATACAAAAAATGTAATTTTTTATCAAATTATGAATAGAGAACTTTGAAGACATGTAGTTCTGATAGCGATTCACAACTTATATGTATTTATATATATATATATATATATATATATATATATATGTACATATATATAAGCTGAGCAACCCTGCATGGAGAAAACAAAACTTTATACATAAAGCCGTGTCTGTGACAATGGATATGTATAAATTCACAAAATCCTATACACTGGAAGCAGGACAACATCAGTGTGATTATTATTCAGCAATCTGTGACAGCATTTATTTTTCACACCTGCCTCCTTGTGTAGTTGTATAGCACAGAGTGCATTGCATAGTTTTGTTCATCAAACAGTTATGCTCTGATTTGTCTGGCTGTCATCCATTTCAACCGTTCACAAAACATGAAACATAGTATATTGTTTAAAAAACAATTCTAGTGGTAAAAAGGAATTGTGTATAACTACTCTGAAAACAATATCATAATGACAGATGATAAAAGCAGTCATTATTTTGAGTATTGCAAACATCGTCTTAAACAGTTTAAAACTTCAAAATACTTAACTTAGTAATCCTAACTTTTATAACCAATCCCTTCTATATAGCATTCTGTGATTTCATTAAATTCAAATGGAACTTAAATACTTCACAAATGGCAGCAAAACCATGGATTTCTATGACTCTGCAGAACTATTACACCCCTGAATAATGCAGGAGCATTTTCGGAAGAGACGTCAATAATAAAGGTGGAAAGGTCAAGCAGAGGGCTACATCCTGCAGTGGATGGACAAGGTCTAAGTGAAAGGTCTAGTGGCAGACTACATCCTGCAGTGGATTAACAAGGCCTAAGTGAAAAGTCCAGTGGAGGACTACATCCTGAAGTGGATGGACAAGGTCTAAGCGAAAGATCTAGTGGAGGACTACATCCTGCAGTTGATGGAAAAGGTCTAGGTGAAGAGTCTAGGGGTGGACTACATTCTGCAGTGGATGAACAAGGTCTAGTGGAGGACTACATCCTCGAGTCGATGGAAAAGGTCTAGGTGAAGGGTCTAGTGGAAGACTACATCCTGCAATGGATAGACTAGGTCTAAATGAAAGGTCTAGTGGAGAACTACATCCTGCAGTGGATAGACTAGGTCTAAATGAAAGGTCTAGTGGAGAACTACATCCTGCAGTGGATAGAATAGATCTAAATGAAAGGTCTAGTGGAAGACTACATCCTGCAGTGGATAGACTAGGTCTAAATGAAAGGTCTAGTGGAGGACTATATCCTGCAGTGGATAGACTAGGTCTAAATGAAAGGTCTAGTGGAGGACTACATCCTGCAGTGGATAGACTAGGTCTAAATGAAAGGTCTAGTGGAGGACTATATCCTGCAGTGGATAGACTAGGTCTAAATGAAAGGTCTAGTGGAGGACTATATCCTGCAGTGGATAGACTAGGTCTAAATGAAAGGTCTAGTGGCGGACTACATCCTGCAGTGGATAGACTAGGTCTAAATGAAAGGTCTAGTGGAGGACTATATCCTGCAGTGGATAGACTAGGTCTAAATGAAAGGTCTAGTGGTGGACTACATCCTGCAGTGGATAGACTAGGTCTAAATGAAAGGTCTAGTGGAGGACTATATCCTGCAGTGGATAGACTAGGTCTAAATGAAAGGTCTAGTGGAGGACTACATCCTGCAGTGGATAGACTAGGTCTAAATGAAAGGTCTAGTGGAGGACTATATCCTGCAGTGGATAGACTAGGTCTAAATGAAAGGTCTAGTGGAGGACTATATCCTGCAGTGGATAGACTAGGTCTAAATGAAAGGTCTAGTGGAGGACTACATCCTGCAGTGGATAGACTAGGTCTAAATGAAAGGTCTAGTGGAGGACTACATCCTGCAGTGGATAGACTAGGTCTAAATGAAAGGTCTAGTGGCGGACTATATCATGCAGTGGATAGACTAGGTCTAAATGAAAGGTCTAGTGGAGGACTACATCCTGCAGTGGATAGACTAGGTCTAAATTAAAGGTCTAGTGGCAGACTATATCATGCAGTGGATAGACTAGGTCTAAATGAAAGGTCTAGTGGAGGACTACATCCTGCAGTGGATAGACTAGGTCTAAATGAAAGGTCTAGTGGAGGACTACATCCTGCAGTGGATAGACTAGGTTTAAATGAAAGGTCTAGTGGATGACTATATCCTGCAGTGGATAGACTAGGTTTAAATGAAAGGTCTAGTGGAGGACTATATCCTGCAGTGGATAGACTAGGTCTAAATGAAAGGTCTAGTGGCAGACTATATCCTGCAGTGGATAGACTAGGTCTAAATGAAAGGTCTAGTGGAGGACTACATCCTGCAGTGGATAGACTAGGTCTAAATGAAAGGTCTAGGTGGAGGACTACATCCTGCAGTGGATAGACTAGATCTAAATGAAAGGTCTAGTGGAGGACTACATCCTGCAGTGGATAGACTAGGTCTAAATGAAAGGTCTAGTGGAGGACTACATCCTGCAGTGGATAGACTAGGTCTAAATGAAAGGTCTAGTGGAGGACTACATCCTGCAGCGGATAGATTAGGTCTAAATGAAAGGTCTAGTGGAGGACTACATCCTGCAGTGGATAGACTAGGTCTAAATGAAAGGTCTAGTGGAGGACTACATCCTGCAGTGGATAGACTAGGTCTAAATGAAAGGTCTAGTGGAGGACTACATCCTGCAGTGGATAGACTAGGTCTAAATGAAAGGTCTAGTGGAGGACTACATCCTGCAGTGGATAGACTAGGTCTAAATGAAAGGTCTAGTGGCGGACTATATCCTGCAGTGGATAGACTAGGTCTAAATGAAAGGTCTAGTGGAGGACTACATCCTGCAGTGGATAGACTAGGTCTAAATGAAAGGTCTAGTGGAGGACTACATCCTGCAGTGGATAGACTAGGTCTAAATGAAAAGTCTAGTGGAGGACTACATCCTGCAGTGGATAGACTAGGTCTAAATGAAAGGTCTAGTGGAGGACTACATCCTGCAGTGGATAGACTAGGTCTAAATGAAAGGTCTAGTGGAGGACTACATCCTGCAGTGGATAGACTAGGTCTAAATGAAAGGTCTAGTGGAGGACTACATGCTGGCAGTGGATAGACTAGGTCTAAATGAAAGGTCTAGCGGAGGACTACATCCTGCAGTGGATAGACTAGGTCTAAATGAAAGGTCTAGTGGAGGACTACATGCTGGCAGTGGATAGACTAGGTCGAAATGAAAGGTCTAGGTGGAGGACTACATCCTGCAGTGGATAGACTAGGTCTAAATGAAAGGTCTAGGTGGAGGACTACATCCTGCAGTGGGTAGACTAGGTCTAAATGAAAGGTCTAGGTGGAGGACTACATCCTGCAGTGGATAGACTAGGTCTAAATGAAAGGTCTAGCTGGAGGACTACATCCTGCAGTGGGTAGACTAGGTCTAAATGAAAGGTCTAGTGGCGGACTACATCCTGCAGTGGATAGACTAGGTCTAAATGAAAGGTCTAGTGGAGGACTATATCCTGCAGTGGATAGACTAGGTCTAAATGAAAGGTCTAGTGGAGGACTACATCCTGCAGTGGATAGACTAGGTCTAAATGAAAGGTCTAGTGGAGGACTACATCCTGCAGTGGATAGACTAGGTCTAAATGAAAGGTCTAGTGGAGGACTACATCCTGCAGTGGATAGACTAGGTCTAAATGAAAGGTCTAGGTGGAGGACTACATCCTGCAGTGGATGGAGAATGCTTATTTGAAATTTCTAGTGGAGGACTACATCCTGCAGTGGATGGGTAAGATGTAGGTGAAACGCTTCAACTTATATGAATGTCATGCATTTAATTTATTTAAAACTGAAAGTTTATAAACAATTATATATCGAGATCGGGACAGTGACTTTCATTGCGGACAATTCTAACCGTTTGGACAGTCTAGTGACAGACAAGCTATAGCTATAGCGACACCAAATGACAGAGACTGTGCTGTCATAAACAGCACAACGTATATATGTGACTGCTTGTCCGGTGGCTAGGGTGGCTAATATTGTACATGCTTGTTTTGAATTGAATTTTTTTAAATAAAAGTTTTGATGATAAACTAACAATTTTTCTCCAACTTGCCTAACACATTAAAGATTGTATGCAAAGGCTGAATACATTTCCTATCTCACTAATTAGAGATAAATATTTATCACCTTATTCAAACATAACATTAATAAACGTTTCATTAATTTATTAATTAAGGATTAATAAATTAATGAAACTTTTATTAATGTCCACAGCAACACCTACTAATGTTCTATAAAGAAATAAGTACGTAAAAATAAATAACTGACAAATTAGGTGCCATAGCTACATTAACACAGGACAACCAGATGAAAAACAAAATCATACCATTTTAGAAAATATATTTTTGAAAACCTGAAAATATGTGCTTATGTGAAGTAGGGAGATTGAGACCTTGTAGCAGTAGTGACAGTTCCTCCTCCATGAAGTAGCCCATCTCCTCCTGGATGTTCAGACAAAGCATTGTACTGAAAAGTAGTTGGTGCTTCTCGTAGAGGCTCCTGTAAAATAACATCTTCATGTGAGCATGGCCACAACACATGTCCAACCACTTTAGACACTAACTGTTCTGAGAGATATGTTAAAGTGCATGTGGAGTATGTTGCAAAAAGGAATATACATGACAGCGGTTGTGTTAGAATCAGCTCATGGGCATCTATATTTAAGAAAAAGTAAGTTCTTATACAGCACAGTAGCCAGTCCGTAGGACTGCTCTTTACAAACCATGAAAGGTTCAAAACGCCATCACAGGATTCAAACCCGGGTTCTCTTGATTGACTCATATGCTCTGCATACATTTATAGCCATCATGGAACACATTTGACATGCCCCACTGTACTCTTGTAGCACATCTTCTTTCAAACAAGCTGATGACTTTAGTGAATTTGTGTATTATATCATATTGTGTATTTCTATAAATGCATTTCAAAGTTTATTGCCTAAAAAGACCACTAAGGCATCTTCTAGTTGTTCAACAAAATTATAACATCTATGAAAATAATGATTGCAAATCTTACTGTTGCACACGTTGATAGACAAGGGCCATCAACCTATCAACAAGCTGCTTGATGCGATTGTCTGCAAGACTGTCATACTGGATGTCTTCAGTTGGCAGCACAGGCATTTCGGGCATGTCAAACACTTGCACAGCATCTTCAACAGTTGACCCAGAGTCTGAAACCACAGTTCACAGGTTATTATGATGCACAATTACTTGTTGGGTGTTGTAGCAGACTACAGGCAACATCTTGGTGAATCTAGGAAATAAACACACACAAAATCATCACAAGTCATGGAAATAAAGTAACATAAATTGTTAGATAAAAAATTACAAAATATACAGCATAACTAGGATTGGGATTTAATCATTGAATTAATAATAACTATTGTGAAATATTTCTTAAAGACTAAGCGAAATGAACCTTTTTTATTCCCAATCGGTCGCACTTTTCTGTACATATTCTGCAGTTTGTTGCGACACCTAGCGGCTCTGATGACGTCACCACAGGTAATGCCGTTGAGCACACCCTATTCTTTAATATGGTAAATGGCGGTGTGGTTTGTTGTTTCAGGTAGTACATGAAATTGCAACAACGGAATGTAATATTTTTTCATATCACCGTATTTCATATATATAAAGATAATAATCTAACCTAAAACTGTGTCGCTGGATGGCCCCAATGAATTTTCTTTACTTTTCGAGTTATTGCCATTTGAACTTTAATTTTATTTAACGTGTTGTTTGTTCACTCTGCTGGTTGATTCAAAAATTAATCTTGTCAGATAGTAGTGACAAATTCAGTTATGCTGGTTCTCACGGCATCAACGAATTAGATAATTATGAAGAGGTTTATTATGGGCCACAACTGTATCTGCATGAACCAGAGGCTGATGTTGTGAGAGACGAAAGAGATATGCCAGAACAGCCTGGCACTGGCAATGAGGATGCGGTGCCCAAAGTGTCACAGTGGTAATCCTTTTCGTTTACATAGTGATGATTGATGCCAGTGATGTGAATTGTCCCTGGTGTGAAAAATGCTTGTGAGTGATATAAAGGATTTAGAATAACCATTTAGTACATAATTTGTGCTAACATATTGTTATAAATTTAAAAGTTGCTTCAGTGAAGTGCTTACAATAAAAAAAAATTATAAAAAAACCCAGCAAAGCTGCCTTATATATAATTACCGCAAAACGCGCCAACACCATTACCGGCATTAGTTGTGTAATGTATATTCAGTTATGACCGGAAACTTTGTGCCATGTCAAAAACCATATCACTTAAATCTCACTTTCCCAACCCTCTTAGCTTATTTTAATACTCCGCCTGAAGTTGCACTGATTCACATCACACACTATGAGCTTAGAGCTATTTACACAGCGCAGATAGGACGCACGTTTTTTGACTTGGGTGTCTGTTACAAGATTTGGACTGTCTATTTTTGTAAGTACTTCACTGAAAACAACTTTTCTAACAGTCTGTTGGCATAAATGTGACGTAATATGTGTTAGAGATTTAACACATAGATATCATACTGAAAATGTGTTGTTCAGGTCTTTGTTAAAATGGCATAAAACATTAGGACGCACGATTTGTGCCCTGACCAGTATACCATAATAATGCAGCACTTTGCGTACGGCGAATAGTTACAAACATAACCACGTCTGTATATCACTAAATGATGGAATACTAATCGAAATGGAATTGGTTGGGTGGTAAAAACAAAAGAAGTTTACAAAGTACTTTAAAAAGTAAATCGCATGCAGCGAGCAGATTCTCACCAGTGTGAGAAATCAGCAGCACCGTATAATGATCAAAGCTAATGACACAGTGCAGATAATATTATGCATTCGCACTGTCCAAACAGCAATAACTCGAAAAGTAAAGAAAATTCATGGGTACATCCAGCAACAAAGTTTTAAGTAAGATTATTATCTTTAAAGTAATATAAAAAATATTACATTCCATGACTGCAATTTCACGTACAACCTGAAACAACTAGCCACACTGCCATTTACCATGTTAAAGAATAGGGCGTGCTCAGCAGCATTGCCTGCAGTGACGCCGGCAACATCTGCCGAGCTGGTTTTCCTGTGACACGCAAATGACCATGTTTGACCGGGCTTAGTGGCAGCAGTTCCCAATGAACAGACTTCATATTTGGCATATTAATTGACAAGAGCATTAGGTTTACGTATGCAAAGTTTAAAAACAATTGAAAATTTCGTTCCGCTTAGCCTTAAGTGCACATGGAGATAGTCACACAAATTGTTATGTAAAATGTCACAAAATATTTTGCAAGTCCTTGGACGGGATAACTTGGTAATTCATATGTGACAGTCATCTTAGCAATATTTATAAAATGTAAGAACCACACACCATTGTTTCAGTGTATGTTAAACAAATTGTGTATTTCTGTACATGCAATTTAAAGTTCTATTATTTTAATGTAACTTAGTTAAATTATTATTGTTTAATATGTACTTACCAGGTACATGTTAAATTGTGTATAGAAGTGGAAAATAAAAATGTGTCGATATGATTTGGAATTAGTGGGACCAATTCAAATTCAACATGGTCTGTTCAAAATGGTTCTGGGCCATTCTATCTTTTTGCTAATTTCAGACACTGGTTAGCTCAATTATAATTAGACACTTCCTGTTCTGAGATATATTAAAGTGCATGTGGAGTGTGCTGCAAAAAGGAATATACATGACTGTGGATGTGTTAGAATCAGCTCAAGGGCATCTATATTTAAAAAAAAACATTCTAAGTCTTCCCATAGTAGTGTTGCGATACTACATTTACATCCTCATTTACTTTATATGTTCTTTAATGGGGTGGGGATGATCATTTATAATTTCATTTTTAAAGTCTCTTTTATCCCACATGACTTTTTGTCAAAGATGCTGTGCTTAATATAAACATAATGACAGCTTTGTGACCAGAGTAGATTGATGCTATGATGTCTAATATACCGCTTGCTTGTTTCTTTCCTCACCAGTACTGTGCAGTAAGGTGTTTCACCAAATTAAATATGCAACCAGTGCTGGTACAAGTACTCCAATAAAGTAACTAAGTAAAAGTAAAAGTTAAAGTAACTCCCAAAAAAACTACTTAAGTAAAAGTATCCTACCAAGAAGAAAGTACTTAAGTAAAAGTATCCTCCCAAGAAGAAAGTACTTAAGTAAAAGTAAAAAGTACTTGTATCAACAAGTACTTAATTAAAAAAGTACAACAAATACCCAGCTGCCCGATAATTCCAGTATGTGTCCATTATCCAAAATGGGCACATATGCCAAGCAAAGTTTTTTTAGGTAAATACTCATACCACTACTACGTAGTAATAATAATAAACATTATTTACTCACGATAATCAATGGATCAAAAAATAAATGCAACATTATACAACAGGCGAGAAGAATGCAAACTTAATTAAACTGCATTACAACCGTTAACAGACCCGTATGGCATATCGTACGTTGTGCATTACCTTTTCAATGAGCCAGAGTAGTTTTCAACAAACAGCAAGTCTTTGCTACTGTTACCTCACTCTGTCTGATTGACTCAAGACAAATGCATCAGGATGTTTTTCACACTTCCCTGAGTCATAAGGTCAGTGGTGTACAGGTAGCCACTAATTAAAGTTGGTATTATGAGATGAAGTGCTGGTCAGCCAAACATTCCCCAGCAATTGATCAGTGAATGAATGAGAAGCCAATGAGGCCTGTCCCATTAGCATTGTGTGAAAAGGGGTTTTGGCTGAGGACCAAGCTTCAAAGGACTGTTGAATCCCTTTGGACAGGCAGCAATCACACTGTACCAATATCACCTGCTTGTAAACATCAGGGCTAGCACAAAAGAAGCCATGATTCCTCCAAAGTGTAGTCAGTCAAGGATTACCAACACAAACAAAAGCTCAGTGAAGCTGCTTCATCCCTGGAGTTATAACATAACAAGTAACTACAAATATGGAAGAAGAAAGTTAAAAAGTACAGATAAATGTACTTCGTTACAAGTAAAAAGTAATCTCTAAAGATGTACTTCGTTACAAGTACATTTCAAAAAAATGTACTTAAGTAATGTAACAAAGTAAATGTACTTCGTTACATACCAGCACTGTATGCAACTAATGCTATTTCCAGTTTTGGGACAGATATGTTGGCTAATTCTCATTTACTAATACACTGTGATTGAGATCATTTGCAATGACCCTACTGGATGATGGATGTGGCAAGAAAGAGTCAATGTTACAAATGGCTACTGTATTCTGTCAAAATTAGTACTGGGGTATCATGCCAGTATGAAATATCACATTTCAAGCATATAATATTGGTTGACATTTCTGTTAACACTAGCAGCATTGAAACTAGCTATAGTGGAGTTGTTATACGATTCTGAGACCTGTACAACACAGGTTACTCAGCTGCTATCACCAACCCACTTGTTTCTAGACTCCAAGTACACATCAACCACAAATGATAACATCACTCACCAACAGTATCTTTCCTGGAGTCCATAGTGCTCGCATCTTTCTCAAAGTCATCTGTATAGCCATTGCTTGGCTGCCTTGTGACACCTAAAGAATAAAGTAAAACGATGTGTATACTGTTAGGGCTGGTGAGTTAGATGACTTGAGTGCTCTTGGTATGTGAGGGTGGTGAGTTAGATGACTTGAGTGCTCTTGGTATGTGAGGGTGGTGAGTTAGATGACTTGAGTGCTCTTGTTATGTGAGGTTGGTGAGTTAGATGACTTGAGTGCTCTTGTTATGTGAGGGTGGTGAGTTAGATGACTTGAGTGCTCTTGTTATGTGAGGGTGGTGAGTTAGATGACTTGAGTGCTCTTGTTATGTGAGGGTGGTGAGTTAGATGACTTGAGTGCTCTTGTTATGTGAGGGTGGTGAGTTAGATGACTTGAGTGCTCTTGTTATGTGAGGGTGGTGAGTTAGATGACTTGAGTGCTCTTGTTATGTGAGGGTGGTGAGTTAGATGACTTGAGTGCTCTTGTTATGTGAGGGTGGTGAGTTAGATGACTTGAGTGCTCTTGTTATGTGAGGGTGGTGAGTTGGATGACTTGAGTGCTCTTGTTATATGAGGGTGGTTAGTTAGATGACTTGAGTGCTCTTGTTATGTGAGGGTGGTTAGTTAGATGACTTGAGTGCTCTTGTATGTGAGGGTGGTGAGTTTGAGGACTTGAGTGCTCTCGTTATGTGAGGGTGGTGAGTTAGATGACTTGAGTGCTCTCGTTATGTGAGGGTGGTGAGTTAGATGACTTGAGGGCTCTTGTTATGAGGGTGGTTAGTTAGATGACTTGAGTGCTCTTGTTATGTGAGGGTGGTGAGTTAGATGACTTGAGTGCTCTTGTTATATGAGAGTGGTGAGTTAGATGACTTGAGTGCTTTTGTTATGTGAGGGTGGCTAGTTAGAGGACTTGAGTGCTCTTATTATGTGAGGGTGGTTAGTTAGATGACTTGAGTGCTCTTGTTATTTGAGGGTGGTGGTATAGACGACTTGAGTGCTCTTGTTATTTGTGGGTGGTGAGTTAGATGATTTGAGTGCTCTTGTTATTTGAGGGTGGTGGGATAGACAACTTGAGTGCTCTTGTTTTTTTAGGATAGTTATACGACTTGAGTGCTCTTGTTATTTGAGGGTGGTGGGATAGACGGCTTGAGTGTTCTTGTTATTTGAGGGTGGTTAGTTAGACGACTTGAGTGCTCTTGTTACTTGAGGGTGGTGGGATAGACGACTTGAATGCTCTTGTTATTTGAGGGTGGTGATGTAGACAACTTGAGTGCTCTTGTTATTTGAGGGTGGGGAGTTAAATGACTTGAGGATCTTGTACATTAGAGGTTGGTGGGTTAGACTCACTTGACTTCTCTTGTACATTTGAGGGTGGTGAGTTAGATGACTTAATTACTCTTGTCATTTGAGAGTGGTGAGTTAGATGACTTAACTGCTCTTGTCATTTGAGAGTGGTGAGTTAGATGACTTAACTGCTCTTATACATTTGAGGGTGTGGTTAGTTAGATGACTTGAGTGCTCTTGTTATGAGAGGGGATGGTGAGTTAGATGACTTGAGTGCTCTTGTTCTATGAGGGTGGCTAGTTAGATGACTTGAGTGCTCTTGTTATGTGAGGGTGGTGAGTTAGATGACTTGAGGGCTCTTGTTATGTGAGGGTGGTGAGTTAGACAACTTGAGTGCTCCTGTTACTTAAGGGTGGTGAGTTAGATGACTTGAGTGCTCTTGTTATTTGAGGGTGGTTAGTTAAACGACTTGAGTGATCTTGTACATTTGAGGTTGATGGGTTAGACTCACTTGACTTCTCTTGTACATTTGAGGGTTGTGAGTTAGATGAATTGAGTGCTCTTGTCATTTGAGAGTGGTGAGTTAGATGAATTGAGTGATCTTGTTATGTGAGGGTGGTTAGTTAGATGACTTGAGTGCTCTTGTCATGTGAGGGTGGTGAGTTAGATGACTTGAGAGCTCTTGTTACTTAAGGGTGGTGAGTTAGATGACTTGAGTGCTCTTGTTATTTGATGGTAGTGAGTTAGACGACTAGAGTGCTCTTGTTATTTAAGTGTGGTGAGTTAGACAACTTGAATGCTCTTGTTATTTGAGAGTGGTGGGATAGACGACTTGAGTGCTCTTGTTATTTGAGGGTGGTGGGATAGACGACTTGAGTGCTCGTTATTTGAGGGTGGTTAGACGACTTGAGTGTTCTTGTTATTTGAGGGTGGTTAGTTAGACGACTTGAGTGCTCTTGTTACTTGAGGATGGTGGGATAGACGACTTGAGTGCTCTTGTTATTTGAGGGTGGTGAGTTAGACAACTTGAGTGCTCTTGTTACTTGAGGGTGGTGAGTTAGATGACTTGAGTGCTCTTGTTATTTGAGGGTGGTTAGTTAAACGACTTGAGTGATCGTGTACATTTGAGGGTGGTGGGTTAGATTCACTTGACTTCTCTTGTACATTTGAGGGTGGTGAGTTAGATGACTTGAGTGCTCTTGTCATTTGAGAGTGGTGAGTTAGATGATTTAACTGCTCTTGTACATTTGACGGAGGTGAGTTAAATGACCTATCTGCTCTTGTACATTTGTGGGTGGTGGGTTAGACTCATTTGACTGCTCTTTTACATTTGCAGGTGGTGAGTTAGATGACTTAACTGCTCTTGTACATTTGAGGGTGGTGAGTTAGATGACATAACTGCTCTTGTACATTTGAGGGAGGTGAGTTAAATGACCTATCTGCTCTTGTACATTTGTGGGTGGTGGGTTAGACTCATTTGACAGCTCTTTTACATTTGCGGGTGGTGAGTTAGATGACATAACTGCTCTTATACATTTGAGAGTGGTGGGTTAGACTCACTTTTCCAGGTTGCTTACGCAACATAGACACCACCTGTCAGTTTAAAAATAACTAAAATTATTATTATTATCTTGTACATGTTTTATACTAATTTTATACAATGTCTTTACTTATTTATTATCATTATACCTTTAACTTTAATGACCATCTTCATGTAACTTATTTTTAATTTGTTCATATATTGTTATTTATTTTAACTTATTTAATATCATTAATTTTATGTAACTTATTAATGTTCTGCATGTATATATAATTATGTATTCTAAGTGCCTCCGAATGGTTTTATCTAGATTTATGGCGCTATATAAATGTTCTTCTAATCTTATCTTACTTGATGGCTCTTGTACATTTGAGGTGGGTTTGACTCACTTGACGGCTCTTGTACGTTTGTTGGCTTGAGTTCACTGTGGGAAATATTTCCACCTACAGGTGCACCATCACTTTCTTCATCAAAATCCTGCAACAAAGTAAATGTCAGTTTTCATAAATAATATCCTTCAAGCAGCTAGGCAAAATAACCATGTAATTTGGTGTTGACCACTTTATAAATGAAACGCTTAAAGTAAATATATATTTTTGTGGAAGCATACTGACAAGTTTAATAATGCAGAGAAACGTATGTAATGTGATCCCATGATTAGTGGAAATGAGAAAAACACAGGTCTTTTAAATGTGCAGTTACAGTCAAACCTCGGTGAAAAGGTTACCCATCGGACTGAACCAAAGTGACCTTAATAGTGGGATGATGTTAATACCAAATAAGTGGACTGAAACATTATGGGAATTGGGAACATCATTATAGTCTGACACATGCATGCCATTGTAACAGCAACAAATATTATGTAATATTACATATTTTGCAATGAAGTATATATTACCATGTATAATGTAGTGTCTGTTTTATTAACAAATATACTTATTTTTGTTTTATGAACTGGTCAACTATGATTAAAATTAACATCTAGATGCAAACATATTTGCATTCATGCACTATGCACACACCGACCGACTGCATGTTTATGCTACTACTAGCACTGCAGTTTTGGTATAAATGTTATTAGTAAGTGTTGTTGTTGGTATGATACATTCTTTGCTGACATTATATTTCTTTTAATATTTGCTAATTTTTATCAGACAGGCATTGTCATTGATACAGATTGTGTGTCAACAAATAAATTCTCTTAACTGTTATATTAGGCACCAGAAGCATCATGGGATGTTTCAGGAACTTATTTTTATCAAATCACACCACTATAATAATATAAAAAAGTGTTTAGTAATATCCCATCATTTTATCAAACAGAATGTTGCCACCTCTACTACTCCTAGCAGAGCTCTTCAGTTGTTAAACAAACAATCTGACACCTAACAGATGACGCCATATTGTCAATGTTGGAGACGAAGCCTGTTGCTGTTCAGCTGCTGCATAAGTCTATACTCTAATGTAAAGTAAAGGCAAGTTCTTATATAGCACAGTATCCAGTCCTCAGGACTGCTTTACACATTACTCTCTGGCAGACCTGTCCAATCAAACACCATCTTGTCTTCTCTGGGAAGCATTCTGCCACGCTGCAATTAATGTGCGAACACTATTCGTACACAAATATCCACCACTGACAGCTGAGTAAACTGAAGCAATACAAAGTAAATGAATTTGCCCAAGGTTCGACACCATCACACAGGATTTGAGAGTCTGGAGTTCTTACCGCTGCGCGACTACGCTCCACACAATACTCTATCAAATCATATCTGCTTAGCTGCTAGGAATTTGACTTTCAAATGTTACACAAAGCCTCAAGATAATGTTTGCCTTCTCTTCTTCTTCCCCATGATAAATATGCAGTAGCAAATAATTTAAGTTAGTTTCACACCACACTCAACTTCAGCTGGACCATTTTTAATAGGCCTTTTTGACAATCATCCTTAGTGCTATAGCTTCAATGGATCACCAACTTATATAGTTAAGCTCTTTGTGAACAAATAGTACAGACTAGCTACAACAATATTATTTGTTAATGTTTTTGTGAGTTCTTGAGCAAACCAGTTTTAAAATCTGGAGAATTCCTTACATCTAAGGCTTCTTACCTGAGAGCTATGTCAATTCATAAAAAGTCATTTGACTAGCAAAATGCATGTTATCTGAATTTCCACATGATGTATTGATTGAGGGGTGGGTGTTGGTTTAAATCAATACTAAACATAATAGATATTTTGGACTTTGATAACTTATGGTCAACCCTTATGAAGTTTGAAGAAGAATGTTTCCATTGTGAGTACATACATCTTCGAGATCGGTGTCTGCAGACATGACTTGTGGGAACTGAGCACCAATGGCTTCATGGAAGAGTCGGAGAAAGTAGGGCAGTGTGAATTGGTACTCGTACTGTACAGAGGTGAGACTCTGGAGCACCGCAAACAGCATGGTAGCCCGTTGAGCCAGGGGGAACAACTCATACTTGAGTTCTTCCAACTGTCTTAATATGTCCTCAGTCTCCTGTTCTTTCACAGCCATCTAAACATACAAATATATTTACGAAAAGCTAGTTTGACAAACAAGATCTGGATCTTGTACATCACTACCTCACTCATATGTTTTATTCATTGAAACATATATTTCTTGCTAATATGTGGTAAACTTTTAATGTAGTTAATACACAGAAGATAATCACATATATATCTGATCCACTATTTATGAGAGAAACAGGCATGCAGTGATGACCACAAGGAACCGACCACTATGATCAGTACAGAACACTATACATACAGAACACTATGATAGGAACAGAACACTATGATAAATACTGAATCAACATGCAATGTAGACTACAAGGAACTGACCACTGTGACAAGTACAGAACACTACAATTGGTACAAAACACAATGATAGATACAGAACATAATGATACACACCACTATGGTAAGTACATATTTATTGATAACTACAGAACACTGTGATAAATACTGAATCAACATACAATGTAGACAACAAGGAACTGACCACTATGATAAGTACAGAACATTGTAAGTACAGAACACTATATAAGTACAGAACAAAAAAAGGTATATTGTTATATACGCATTACACTTCACTCCCCCTGGCAGACCTGGGCCGTGTTCAGAATTCGCGATGCGCCATGACATTGTGATCCGTGACGGTTCGCCACTAATAGTTGAAAGGTTAAATGTTACATACCACAATGTATGCCGCATTCAAAATCGCTCTGTTGAAAGCAGACATTGTGCATTTGATGCTACTGATTTCGAATGTGTTTTTGATGAAAATGCTGTCACCCTAGTCATAGATTAATGTTAAGGAACAGTTTTGTTTTGTTATCCCAGTAAAAAAACAATCTTCAAATCCCAAACCAACTGTGGATGCCATTTTGGAGATGAATAGGTGAGGCACGTTTCGTGGTATCAGCATGATGTAACTTTGAACGACAATAATCGACTTCCAGGGCAAAAAGTGACGTCGCAGTGCGTCGCAGCACGAACTCTGAATGCGGCCCTGTTTTTTCAAGCATCATCTCATCTTCTCCAGGAAGCATTTAGCCATGCTGCAATTAATGCGCATATCATACCACTGTCTACAGCCAGGTACTCATTTAAACAACTGAATGAACTGGAGCAATATGAATTGAAAGAATTTGCCCAAGGTTCCAAATGGCAGCAAGAGGATTCAAACCCAGTATCTCTTGATTGACAGTTTTAACATCTATGACACCACGCTCCACTGTATAGACTAGTTATGAGGAACATACCTGCTGTGTCTTCTCAATGAGGTCGGCAATGATGTCAACATCTCGCTCGTTGAAGGACAAATTCTTCCCCCCAGCTGAATTGCTGTTGAGACGACAGTGAAAGAATTTCATGATCTCCAGTAAGCCATGTTTGATGATGTCAGTGTTTCTCAATGCAAGCCGATACTCGTTGTAGAGGTCTTGTCGTACACATGCAAATGACCGGGTGAGCAGATTGTCGAGAAGTGTCTCATTGGACGTGCCGTAATTGACCAAGGTGACCATAGAAGCAGTGACCGGGCTGAACTGAGGTTTAGCAAGGGCTGTTGCTAGGTACAACTGGAAGCTTGAGTGACACAGGATGCGACGACCACAGTATTTAATGATTTTTGCATCTACAATGAAAATAGTGGGTAATTATTACTTACCTATATTGTTGTTATATTATTGCCAATGCACTGATCATTTGCAAGTTTCTACTGCACATACTGGATGACAAAGAACACAGTATTACACAATATATTCAAACAATGTTGAATGTTGTCTCACACAAGCTATTAGAGTACATGTAACAGTAATTTCACTCTCTTTATACACTATAAACATATTGCACTTTGGTTGTTTACACCATTAATAAGCTAAGGTCACCTTTATCTGTATTTGCATAGATACATGTTTTGTACAACTATTAGAACTAACATTCGTCTGTGTTGTCACAGAGACATGTTGCACATCTAATAGAACTAATCTGTGTTGTGTTGTCATACAGACATATGTTGTACAGCTAATAGAACTAACCTTTGTCTGTGTTGTCATAGTCGATATGTGTTGTGCAACTAATAGAACTAACCTTTGACTGTGTTGTTATAGAGACATGTGTTGTACAACTAATAGAACTAATCTTTCTCTGTGTTGTAACATAGACATGTGTTGTACAACTAATAAAACTAACCTTTGTTTGTGCTGTCATAGTCGGGATGTATTGTTCAATTAATAGAAGTAACATTTGTCTGTGTTGTCGTAGAGACATGTGTTGTACAATTAATAGAACTAACCTTCATATGTGTTGTCATAGTAGAGATGTGTTGTACAACTAATAGAACTAACCTTCATCTGTGTTGTCATAGAGATATATGTGTTGTACAGCTAATAGAACTAACCTTTGTCTATGGTGTCATAGAGACATGTGTTGTACAAGTAATAGAACTAACTTTTGGCTGTGTTGTCACAGAGACGTATTCTACAACTAGCAGAACTAACCTTTGTCTGTGTTGTCATAAAGACATGTGTTGCGGTGTTGCATGATTGGCCGCAGCATGCTATCCAACTTGTCAGTGTTGTTCTCAAGCAGCACTGGCCAGCCTTGCATGATGCCCTTCTCCAACTGGATGATCACAGATTGGTCAGCCCTGTTCAAGTAGATACAGCCAGTAGGCAACAGCCTTTAGAAAACAAAAAGGAATCAAACTTTCATAATTAATAGAAACAGTATATTGTAGTGCCATTTTTGTATGATTATGATAATCATCTTAAACAGTTGAAAATGTTAAAATACTTGAAGAAATCTAATTTGTTTTACCCCAACTCCCTATACACTGTATATAGAATTCTGAGATTTCACCAAATTCACATCAAACTCAAAGATCACAAAAATGGTGGCAAAATCTGTGGATTTCCGAGAGTTCATGGCACTATTTCATCCCCATTTGATACAGTTTGTGACCGGCCTGCTTCCCACAATCAACACAGCAAGTGGGACAAAGTACAACTGATTCAAACAATGTTCTACTAAAACTAATACCTACATGTAGTTTGCAATATCATTCTGCTGTTATTGTACCAGCTGCCATCAGGAGATGGGTTGCTAGACGAAGGCAGGAAATTATTAAAAATGACGTACAGGTTGTATTTATTTTATTTTATTACTATTACAGCTTCGTCTGTTTATTTGATTTTATCTAACATTATCTTGAACATATGGTGCGACATAGTCTATACAAACACATGCTAAGTATCTTAATATTTATTTCTAGATCTTTAGTTACTGTGATTCATATGTTTCATTATTATCACTCATGACATCATGCCCGTTACTTGTATAAGACCGTTAACTCACGCAGTTATTTTAGTTGTTTGATTCCCTTGTGACTTTGTTTATTCATTCAGACTATTTTTATGTGTTACTTATTTTTGTGTTGCTAATTACAACTTGCACTAGCACTTTATATTGTGCATATAATTATATAATAGTAATGTCATTTGTATAATATATACAGCACACTGTCTTAGAATGTTGTTTTTTCTTTGACTATGCTGTAGTGTCGGCATTTGGTTCTCCTCCACCTAACAGTTACAATTTCACGACTAGAGCTGGCCCTAGTCATACACAGTTAATTAAATAAATTACTATTCTATCATAATTTAAAATTGTTACTCCTTTTCCATGGGACTGCATATGGCCTTAGAAATACCACACTATTTGTTACCATCACAAGCATATTGTACATGAGTGCCTTTTTGTAATTCAGTTACTGGTAGATTTTTGTTATCCGTTTTAATTTAGACTATAAATTCTTCTTGCCATTGCCAAGATATACATCCGTGAATAATGTTGTATTTATTCTATGTACTAGTGTAACTGTCTGGTGAATTGATTTTATTACCTTCTAATCTCTCAATCTAAACTGAGAGTTTTACAATGACTGAGCTATAATACATTTTTAGTTTGTACGATTGACTATGCCTTATTAAAACTTGTTCACATTAGCTGGGTTCTCAGCAATTTCTGAAGTGCAGGGGTAGGTCCCCTTTTTCTGTTCTGAACTGTTTTTATATACAGTAGTTACGGTTATCGTAGCTGTTAACGTGTCACTTTCAGATTTTGCATATTGATTAATAATTCACCTTTTGACGAATCTAGACTGTGTCATTAAGACAATGTTACCACTATTTCTATTTGTTCTACTTTTATCCTGTTCTGTGGCTTCGAGAAGTGATGATTTTGCCTTGTGCGAGCCACTTACTTTGCAATGGTTGGTTGTTAATGCAACATTTTCTCAACCCATGACACGACACGATTTGTTGTCCTGTTGGTTGCTGTCAATCCCCCGCTCTACACCAACATTGAAATTAGCTATAATTCTACTATTAGCAGGAGATGTAAGTCTGAATCCTGGGCCAGGTGTTAGGCATAACATTTGTGTAGCCACCACAAATGTTCGATTTGTTCGAAATAAGACAGTCTCGCTTTGTGATTTACTAATTTCTAAGAAAACAGACATCCTTGCTGCCACTGACACCTGGCTCAGACCACATGACACAGCTGCATGCAATGTTGACATTTCTCCTTCTGGTTACATTTTCCATCACTGGCCACATTCAGTTGGACGAGATGGTGGTGTTGGCTTTGTCATGTCGCAACAGTTCAAAGTTTATTTACATTTTAGCCCTGAATACTCTAGTTTTGAATCCATCTGTGTTGAATTGCTTATTCTTCTTTCTCCGCTTACTTTATTTGCATTGATCACCCTCCAGGATACTAAGCAAATTTCTTTGAAGACTTTCAGGATCTGTTGGAAAATCTGGCAATCATGCATTCAAAATTGTACATTCTTGTTGAATTTAATCTTGATTTAGATATACCTTCTGCAACGACAACTGTGTTTGGTGATATTCTGGCATCCTTTGATATGAAACATGTTACCTTTTCAAAAAAATATACATGGTCATTGGCTTGACCTCTTGGTAACGTGTTCAATTGTAACAATATCCAGACACCTATCGTTTTGGATGGGTTACCAGACCACCACACTGTCATTGTTAATGTTAATTTTTCTATAACTCCATTAGAGTCGAAACACAATATGTCTTATAGAACCATTTACAGGATTGACATTACAGCTTTAATGGCCGATATTCTTAAAACTTTCAAATAAGTCTTGTGCTCTTGATCCATTTCTGACTATGCTGCTAAAAGTATGTCTCGATACATTACTTAGACCTATAACAAATATCATCAATGCACTGTGCTCTGGCTTTATTCCTGATGACTTCAAACATGCCCATGTCAGTCCAGTTCTTAAGAAGTCATCCTTGCCTAAACAAGACCTAAACAATTATAAACCTATTTCTAACCTTAGCTTTATTTATAAAATACTAGAAAAGGTTGTAGCTAGCCGTATAAGGTCTCACATTAACACAAATGTCTTAACTAATGTGTTACAATCAGCATATAAACAATTTCATTGAACAGAAACGGCTCTTTTAAAAGTAAATAATGATATTAACTTGAACATTGATAATAGTAAAGTAACTGCCCTAACCTTACTTGATCTATCTGCCGCCTTTGATATTATTGATTATAACAATAATTAAACATTTATGAAAGTGGTACGGCATAGCTGGCACACTTCAGGGCTGGTTTTCTTCATACCTAACTAATATATAAATACCAAACCATTAAGATTGGGAACTGCTTTTCGGCGGCTCTGCCCACTTTATGTGGTGTTTCGAGGGTTCTTGGGCCTTTGTTTTTCACTCTCTACACCACACCACTAAACTCTTCTTTTTAAGATCATCTTTATCCTAACGATACACAGATCTACGTTTCTTTGGCTACCCTGGATACAAATCGCTCCCTTAACCAGTTTAGTGACTGCCTCCAAGATATCTTCCAATGGATGACTAACAGCAAATTAAAGTTAAATGCAAATAAGACTGAATTTCTCAACATTGGTACTTATCATTCTCATCATTGCAACATTATATTAACTGACTAGTCTGTATGTATATTGTGGTTACAGTGTTATGGTCCTATAAGGTCTTATTCAACTAGTCAGCCTTTTCAGAGCATTATCACCATGCCAACCTTTCTATGCTGACACCGAGGGTCAGAGGGTGGTCACTGCTAGGGTGCACAACGTCCTGAGTCACTCAAAGAAGCCTAAGAAGTAAAGAAGCCTAAATACCTTCAGTCGTCAGACTCTGATCTACTTTTTTATTCCCATAGTTAAGACAAATGCTGGAACTTCAGCCCTTTTAGTTGCTGCACCAACTTTGTGGAACTTACTCCCTGTTGGTGTTAAGTCAGTAAGAAATAAAGTTTCATTCTGCCACCATCTAAAAACATATCTTTTTAATAGTGCGTATCTTCCTTAGCTTCTTAGCAATTCCATCCATCTGTTGACGACTTTGCTTTGTACTTGACAATGAGAACGCTTAATCCTTTGAATTTGTTGTGCCACTGAGCTCAGATTTTACAAGGATTTTGGTGCTAAAGAAATCATTCCATTATTATTTGTATCACTGTTCCAAAGACATCTGTCATGTACTTCCATCTAAGTCATGGGTTGTTTCAGCTTCTTTTCCTTGACACGATTCGTTCAGGTATCATCTTTTTCAAAATACAGTATTTTAATGTGGTCTAATATCATCAATTTCAGCCTCTAGTTGTTGATCAATTCTCAGTATCATTATTGCTAACATGACTTTACTGACATGACTGGTCAAGGAAACAGTGTGACAGTTAGAAGATATATATAGTTATCAGCCATGTTTCTTTGGCATCTCTCCAATCCTTATTCCAATTCCTTGTTTGTCATATCATAATGCACAGTTTGTGGAAACAAATTATTCTCAAGTGTCTATTTACTCTAAATATATGAACACATATGCATGTGATACTGACCTTGTGTCCATGTCAAGCACATGCAGCCTTCCCCCATTGGTGCTGCGATGAAGCCATTGAAGACTAGAAACTCCCTCCCCATTTGGGTCAATCAACATTGGTGGTCTCTGCCATGAGGAGAAGACAATAGCAGCATTCTCCAGCTGTCTCAGTCCAAGATCTGCAAAAACATGTTATACTTTTGCAAGTTTTCCCATCAACCTCCAAGTTTCTATATGCTTCTGGTGTACTTGAACACCTGCAGAGCTTCTACTGCTAGTCATAATGCATATACAGTTGAGCTTGTTCCAATGGAATATGTGATTGATTTTTGTGGATCCAAATGATACTAGTATGCTGAAGGCCAAAAGCATAAAATGTACTTTAGATCATATAAAGTCAAGACCTAGTTTATGATTTTGAGACATGTTAGTAGTACCATCTTGTGATTATCCCATTAATTTTGATGTCACAATGGGTGTAGTTCATGGCGCCCGCAGGTGATGTGCATTTGTCGGCATATAAACAAGTGACTATTCATTCAGCAGTGAGGACAGAACTCTTTAATACCCACTTGATTTGGGAAAATTGCACCCATACCCATATGATGCCCCCCTAGAAACCATCAGTTGAGTAGAAAAATCATGATATGTGGCAACGCCCAGGCCCAGGAAGAGAGATCATGATGCTGAGGTCGACGACCAGAGGTGTTAACCCTGAGTATCTGTTACCAGTGAGATCTGAATCAGATATCCTTGAGATAAGCAGAAAATCTTTACAAATTTAGCACAAAAAACATGAAAAACAATACAAAACAAGTAAAATGAGTGTGCACTGCACTGGGCAATTTATTGGGCGCCTGTGAGTGGTGTGCATGGGGTGCTCCAGGTTGTACTGGTAGGATGCAGTAATCGTGTCCATGTGCAAGCTCTTGCGTGCCTCAGTGTGGATCATGTGATCCATTGAGAATGCTTTCTCGGGGTCTGTGGTGCTATGCGGCAGACTGAGACTGCTGGGAGGTTGTGCTCTGCCATAAAATATGCGAACATCACCTCAGATTTTGTGGTCGAGTCAGGAGTGACCGCACTCGCCTTAAAAAAAGAAGTCATCGGTGTGTGTTGTCGCGCTGACTTCAGTTGCCTAGCATGCAATTTTGAGACTCATGGATAAACCATGAGACTTCACACCTCTGTCGACGATCAATGGCAATGTCGACAATACTTGTGCAATATAATGGTTTGTTACAACTAAAAATGGAACCTATTTATGGAACTGTGCAATAAATTACATAAATAAGTACAAGTTTCATTTACTCCATAACTACAGTGATGTTGGCAAGGTATCCGTAATGTTTCTGACACCTACCTATGCCAATGCAATAGCTATGCCGTGGCTGTCATGACATGCCATATCAGTCTATGATTAGTTACATGATAGGTTTCCTGCATGAGCAATAACCCTGCCTTCTAATGAAAAGTGGCTTAGGGATAGTTCACAGTTGTTGACATTTACTTATTCATACAGCTTATGCTAATTTTCAGACCACCTTCCCTCCACCTGAATTAGTATGTTAAAGTGACAATAACATTTTCCAGGCTGAAAGTTGTATAAAATTAGCTAGGCCATGGTGGCTGGCCTAGGTATACACAGTATTATGTCATATGATAAGGTACATGCAATGCCAAAGTACAAAAGTTATACACATTATACAAAAATAGTCTATTATAAATGAGTGTTTTCTTAAACATTACTCATAATTACATGTGTCAAAATTTATTAAATCTGATAATACTAAGGTGACTTCTTTTTCACCTAAATCCTCGGAAACCAAGCTCAGAGGTGTATCAATACAAAAGGATTAGTCAATATCAGAATTGATAAGCCATATTAAAGTTGTCAACAGATGGATCGATAGGCCAGTGAGCTAAGGTGGATATGCAAGGCTATAAAGGCTTGTTTTTAAATGACAGTGAAATTGTATAATATTTTCAACTGATTTAACACTAAGAGGGTGCATATTCCAGAGAGTTGATGCAGCAACAGAAAATGCCCTAGTTCCAATATTAATACTGATTCTAGGAACAAAAAGTAAATCAGAACTAGATGATCGAAGCTGGATAGGCTTCTTTACAAGAGTAAGCAATTAATATAAATATGCTGGTTGTTACGTAGTCATTTGCTAAGCAGTAATGCCTTATTATACAATAACAATGAAGGCAATACTCAATGCAGTGGTACTAGTTTACATGGCTACTTTATTTCGGCGACTACCTGTTTACTACAGTACATCAGCCTATAAGGCGGAGTCCAATGCCCCTCAATGACACATCATTAATCTGGCCACTGCAATGGCATGTATAGTGCCATGGCATGTATAGTGTCTGCAAGAGTTACAGTCTCTTCAGCACACATTATTTTAGCAACCAGTCCAAAGTGACAAACACACTACACTACATAACACTGGTTGATATGTGCCTGATAGGTAATGGTACAGATGTTAAAAATAATACAATATCGTACAGTAAGCCAGTGCCAGGACTTCAGAAAAGGCGCTGAGTGAGAAAACTGTGGAGACCGAGTCACAACCCTAGCTAAGCAATTCTGTACACGTTGTAACCTAGTGATATCCTTAAGGGCAATATTGTGAAAAAGGGAATTACAATAGTCAAGCCTACTAGTAACAAGTGCAGTTGCGATAGGTTTTATCAGCATTTAACTTTAATCTACTCTCAGTCATCCAAACAAAAATGTCTTTAAGACCATTTCTAAGCTGATCTAACAAGCATTTAAAATCAGGCATAAATAAAGAAATGAAAATCTGGGTATCATCTGCATAAAGATGATGGTTTAGATGATGACTGTTAATAACAGAGCTTAGTGGTGTTGTGTAGAGAGTGAAAAGCAAATGCCCAAGAACAAAACCCTGGGGAACACCACATAAAGTGGGCAGTGCAGCCGAAAAGCAGTTCCTAATCTTAATGGTTTGGTATCTATCAGTTAGGTATGCAGAAAACCAGCTCAGGGCTGTGCTAGATATACCATACCACTTTGATAAATGTTTAATTAGAACGTTATGATCGATGGTATCAAAGGCGGCAGATAGACCAAGGTTAAGGCAGTTACTTTACCATTATCTGTGTGTAAGTTAATATCATTATGTACTTTCAAAACAGCTATTTCTGTTGAATAAAATTGTTTATATGCTGATTGTAACACATTAGTTAAGACATTTGTGCTAATGTGAGACCTTAGATGACTTGCTACAACCTTTTCTAGTATTTTAGTAATAAAGCTAAGGTTAGAAATAGGTCTATAACTGTTTTGGTCTTGTTTAGACAGGGATGACTTTTAAGAACTGGACTGACATGGGCACATTTGAAGCTGTTGAGAATTAATTTTGTAGAATTAATGCATTAAATGGTGAACAAGACTGGTATACTGTATTAGGTAGGCATTCGTTACTACAGAGACTAAAATCCTAAAATGTACATGTTCTAGCAGGCAAAGTACTCAACATTCAAATTTCTGTATTCAGTATGTATTTTATTAAATACACCAAATGCAAACATCAACCACACGTGGCTTGTGATTTGCCTAATAATCATTGTTTTGTTGCACCTCTGAGCTCAGATTCCTGAGTATATAGGTGCGACACAAGTTTATTATTATCATAATATTATTATTAACAAACAATTTATCAATTGAAACACTACACACATTCTTTTAACTAGTTTGCTAAAAGATTAGTGATTGGGGTGATTCACAGCACTAGGACTGATGACTGATGATATCCACTGAAAGATGAGAAGAGCATGTATTGTGTCAAACATCAGTATGTAGGCATCTCTTGGCAGTTTGCATACACATTGGAAATATGGCAAACTGACGCACCTTTCTTGAGCCAGCGACTCAATGTGTCATCTCCCACCAGTAGTTTGATGAGACTACTCATGTAGACATTGTACTGAGGCGTGCTGACAGGAGGGACACTGCCAACTGACATCTCACTTCCTTCCCCGTCTCTGCCATCCTCTTCTTCTTCTTCCTCTGTTATTTGAGCCAATCCTGCCAATACAACAACCTATGTTCTACACTCAATCTATAGTGTATCCCCCTAAAACTGGCAGTAAATCCTTTATGGCTAAAGCATAAAGTACTTTCAAAAATTAGACTTCTATTTCTAAACACCGATTTATTCCTCCAACATTTAGTGTTTTATATCAGTCATTTTAAAATAAATTATACTTACTAGTAGACAGTAGACAGTAGTATTAGTAAAGAAGAAACAATAAGCCATATGACCTCATACAATGTAACATCTTTATAAATTGTGTATACCAGGTAATGTATAATCTTGTATTATAAGTATTGTTATGCGAGTTATGTAAATGAGTATAAAATAACCTTAGTTACTCATTTACTTAACTTACTGCCGAGTAGTGCTTTTGTATAAACCAGACATAATTTCATTCAGAAGAGAAACAACAGCAGTTTTCCATACCATGTACATGCACAATATGGATCATCTTGCAGTGCACTCAATGAACCATGTGCCATTGTTTGATTTTCATTGCTTCAAACATATCTTACATGACATACCACTTTGTATCATTTCTCTCTTCTCAACTTCTCCAGCGACTTGTTCGTCTTCTTTGAATACATCCTCCTCCTCCTCCCTTAGACCCTCCTCTTCTGCCAGCTCTTCCTCATACTGCTCCTCCTTTTCCTTATTCTCCTCTTGCCTCGGTTCCACAGTTGGGTCATCACCTTGTGTGTCCTGCTGCTTTGGTTCCACAGTTGGGTCATCACCTTGTGTGTCCTGCTGCTTCAGTTCCACAGCTGGGTCATCAACTTGTGTGTGCTGCTGCTTCAGTTCCACAGCTGGGTCATCACCTTGTGTGTCCTGCTGCTTCAGTTCCACAGCTGGGTCATCACCTTGTGTGTCCTGCTGCTTCAGTTCCACAGCTGGGTCATCAATTTGTGTGTCCTGCTGCTTCAGTTCCACAGCTGAGTCATCATCTTGCGTGTCCTGAAGCATACACTAAACAACTTAGGTTATTATTAGATCAACAGGAGTGCATTCATTTTTTTTTTCATTTGTCAAAATAATGAAATGGGGCCCCTACGGAGACATAGAGATGTATTTGTTAATATTTGGTTTATTTCACTTAAATCAAATGTGACCTGAAAATACATACCCCTAGTAGACAAATACATTAAAACATGTGAAATAATATCTGCCACTTAAATTGTTGCAGTGGTGTGTGTCTGAACCAACGAGTAACATGTGAAGATTATCCGATAACTGACTCTATTTATGCAAAGAGCAGTTGTCTAATATCACCTAGGAGTATCCACTAACAGGAACTAACAGGACACACCAGACGGATCAATCAAGGAATAAATAGCTCTAACTTAATGATAAAAAATTCATGTAAGTCAGTCTTGTCAATGTCAAACTTCTTTAACAATGTGCAGAAAATGAAATGTCACATGGCAACATATTTTCTCAGTTTATTGTTTATGATTATATAAACCAGGAGCTAGAAACCTTTTTGAATGGGGGGCCATATTATTAACTTGGACTAGGTCAATGTGCAACACATTAGGCTGGGGGTATGATGGACACATATGCACCCCCTGCCTCCATTGACGCAAACTAGTTCTACTAAAAAAAAGAGTTCCGCAGAGACATTTTTGGCAACCTCAAGGGAAGATGCAGTTGGAGGTCTCAAGGGGGTCTTTACTAGTATGACTGGACTGTTGCTGCACCGTAAACTCCCCCATGTCTGGCTGCAGACTTGTTTCAGCGAGACTTGTTGCATCTTCTACGTATCATTCTGTTGGTTAGCTGCATCCTTGTTTTTCATATCACAAAGTTCATCTTCGAAAACTGTTCCTCACACACATGTTATGTCAAAACAGATTGTCAATCTGCACTTAGCATGTTTAATCAGACCAGGATTCAGTTCTGTTGACAAGTGCATGTGCCATAACTCCCAGGAGGACGTTTTGTGTGCTACAAAGCTGCACTGCAGATCAATGAGTTCCATCAGCATAACTAATAAGGCATTATCTATGTCCACCTGGAACAAGTTAAAAAAATAAGTGCAACTCCCCACTGCAAGTCCTGATATTGCCAAAACTGTCTGCTAGCTCCTGTCTCATCACTCTGAACATTATGCACAGGTCGATACTTTCAGGGTGTTTTCCTGGGGTATTGAGTCATGTATGTACGTTGACAAAAATGCAACATCACACACCAATGTGGGTGTCAGTAAATCTGCACCCTCTGCACCATGAACAAGCCAATGCCTCAGTTCATACATGCAGCAGACCAAGCCACCTCAACTCAGCCTGCACACTTCGCAGAAATAGGGGAGATCTTAATATTTCCTATTTATATCGGCTAGAATGTGCAGGAACTGTCACAGTTTTCAGGATGATGTTAATTACATTTGGCATTTTCATTTACTTGCCACACAGGTTTTCTTGAGGGATGAAGCAGTGGATGATGCAGTAGGTTCTTCAAACCATGGAATGTACACCAACTGTCATCATCCTTCAAGCCTCATTGTGTACAATCGCAGTTTTAGTTCATGGGTCACATGAAATAGGTCTGCAGGCCACTGTTGGCCTGCAGACCACAGCTTGAGAATCGTTGATATACACATAAGTAGGTCCAAGTTTGGCATATTAATGGAAGCATACTTGGAATTAGTGGGTATGTTGAAGACATATCTGATATATCTAATAACATAAAGTGAGTGAGAATATGCTAGCAAAAACACTAAACATACAGCAAGATACTTCTGAAGACAGGTGAAAAATGAATGTTCCTTTTTATTATTAAGATAGCCAGTCTTTAAGAAAATATAAATGAAACTTTGTTTTACTATGAAACATCTCATTTGCCAATCCACCAAAATATGGTAAGTATCCAAGTTTGCAAAAAACAAGAACTAACCATATTAGTACGAACCCTTTGATCTTGCCAGTCCTCCTCTAGCTGACTACCTGTCGCCCCAGATGTCGTCTTCAGACCTTCTATACTCCAGTCAAGCACACGACCTGTCACAAGACAACTCATAGACTTATTGTCGTATCACACGTGTCATCACGGATGATACACCTAATATTTACATAATTGTTGTAATACATCTTTGATAAGATTAAAGGTTAATGGAATCATTATTCAAAAGTTCTAAGTAAATGCAACAATGTTTCACACAAAAATGCAAAAAACATGATGAACAGTTTTTATTCAAAAATAGTTTTAGTGCATAAAAAGCACCTTGAGTAATAGCATATAAGTATATCAGTAATAGCATAGTGAACTAATTTACTGCTAGGCGTGCATGAAAAACGGTGCTATGGCGCACGCACTTGTACATGGACATTTGTCATAGATTGTATAAAAGTTGCAAATAATGACACACAGCTAAGTAAAGTTTTATTGTACAATGGTTCTTACATTCGTTTGGCTGGATTTGGGCTAAAAGTATACAAAAATTCATTGAAACTCACAAACTAGCCTTTCTAAACTCTGTACAGCCTTTTTAAGGTAAAAACATCTGCAGATAAAAGAAATAATTATCTAAGTTAGCTTCACTATAAAAAGAATTATAAATTGTACCTTTGGTGTGGTGAATGGAGTCAATGGCTAGAGGGATGCCACGTTCTCGCAGACAGTTAGGCCAGTGAACAGTCAACATGAGGCGTCGGAAGTTGTACTGATACGGGCCGAGGTACGTGGCAAAGGCAGCTGCCATTGCAACACCACCAGATATGGCAGTTTCTCGTAGTGGAAGAGACTCAATAATCTGCCGGATTCGTCGTTCTTCTTTACTTAGCACCTATGTAATACACCATTATGGAATTACAGAGTGACTGAATGCTAACACAAATAACACAGATGACATGACTCAATCATGAGTGACACGTATGGTATGACACAGTTCTGAGTGACATAGATGGCATGACGCAACTCTATGTGACATAGATGGCATGACTCAGCTCTGAATGACACAAATGGCATGACTCAACTTGAGTGAAACATATGGCATGACTCAATTAGAGTGAAACAGATGGCATGTCTCATCTTCGAGTTACTGATGGCATGACTTAACACCGAGTTGCAGATGGCATGACTCAACTGTGAAACTGAAAAGGTGACTGCAATGACTATATGGAATACTTTTAAAGAAAAGGCAAGTATATAGCAAATCTATTTCAATGACATCAAACTGCTGCATACTCTCAACCCTGCTGAATGGCATGGACTGATGATGAGTGTTCAAAATGGAATAAACAAACCTTACGCA
Source organism: Paraescarpia echinospica (assembly GCA_020002185.1). Lineage (NCBI taxonomy): Eukaryota > Metazoa > Annelida > Polychaeta > Sabellida > Siboglinidae > Paraescarpia > Paraescarpia echinospica. The sequence continues at coordinate 34,605,455 of CM034540.1, read as the reverse complement.
GTTTGTAACATACACATGTTTATCACATATACAACATTGGCTTACATCCATTCAAAAGAATCCATTCCCTCATTAAGTAGTAAGTTAAACACTTGTGAATAGTATATTAATTTGGTCTACTGTTCATGGCAGTTTTGGTGGAATATCATCAACGAAACTCTTGCTGATTTATTATCCTTCATTGTGTTTATTTTCTTAACTTACATTGATTGGGGGTACCATTAAAGGGAATAAAAACATGCTTGAATTCATTTTATATTACATCCTGCTATATATTTCCATGTACACCAAGCAAAAAAAAATAAAAAATTAAACGAATTAGAAATTCCACATTTTATGCTGTGCATCCAGACTTTTTCGAATATATGCATATTTTTAGCATGCTTTTCGGGACGCCGAGATGTGACATCATAGACGACATATACTCACATCAGGCCGACCCCTTGCATGCATTCAGAGCATGTTTACAAGGATAGCTTTTGGGTCAAAACGAGCATCAGAATGAGTTATTATGCGATAATCTGATGTAATATAAACACTAGTCATCATAGAAAAACAAGCAGTTATCTTACGGTTCCACATTAATTAAATTTTATTCAAAACAATGAATGCGAATGGGCCAACAAGCCAGTGAGGTTTCGCGGAGCTTTGGCTCATTTTCAGAATAATTATATCGACTGCAACCCACCGGAGATAATCGACACCAATAAACATACATAGCAAATAGATATTATATCCAGCTACAGAAAGTAACATTGCTTAATCTCATAACATTAGGTTATCGATGTATGAAGGAGGAGTTGTACAATTTATCATAACAACTTAAATCCGTCAGTGAATTTATGTTGTTATCGGTAGCTTAGTCGATAGATAGGCTTTGTATAATTTGTTTTACAATCGGGCGACACTGGTTTAAGCCTGACACCGAACCATTCATTTTCTTGACACATTTTTGTTTATGTTTTCACCAAATAATATAAGCCAAATCATTTTTATACTATGATGCACTGTTTGCAAATATTAAAAAAATGCGTGTAATAATTATTTATTCGCCACGAAAATGAAACTATGGTAATTATATATAACAAACATTTTATTGTTCCAGACAAATCACAATTTGTTTTCACATATGCAATTACAATATATTACTGTACAAAATATATATAAACAGTCGCGCCTCGTTATAACGCAATAGTCGGGATCCATGAAATGAATCCGCGTTATAAACGGGGCGCATTATACATGTAGCGCGATAACGCATTCCCGTATCTGCCATCAGGGGCGCTATGACAACCGACACCGCGGCTGCACAAAGTCGAAGAACGCCATCGAAGCCGGAGTGTGCACATCGTGCAGTCTATATGCAATTTATGAAGCTTATTAAGCTGCCAGCCAACGCCAATGTGTATTCTGTTTAAATGCCATACATTGTTAGACACTGTTGAATGTTGAACTGAATAAAATTCATGAATGGTGTACCGTTTTTAAATAAACAACAGACCAACAGGCCACGGTTAACTGAACGATAATACGGTACCACTGACGTAAGTTCTAACATAATAACCTGGTACTCGGCAGCCGAATATGCAAATGAGTTCACAAATGCTGTGTTAGAGTTGATTAAGAAGCTATAAGTACGCTCACAACTGGCTTAACTTTGTCTTTCAATCAATATCAAAATACCAATTTCGAAAGCACATTTACCGTGCCGAACAATATTATGATTCACCAATTCATATGCGGTTGGTGAATTAATATTTTGGCGCACCAGTACAGTCTACAGGCAGTAGCTTTATGTTCATCGCAGCGAAAAGCTAATATTTGTTATGCAATGTTAGCATACTGATCTTGCCTACTAAGCTGCATTAAAACGTATTTAACCCATTCTTAAGCAAGGCGTATTTGTGAATTTCAATTGCACTTTACAAGCCGCCCGGCGCCGAAACCAGGCGAACCCACGATCCGCAGAAGCCATGAGCATGACTAGCAGAAATGCCAGAATGGAAACGATTCGTTTGATGTCGGCGCGAAACAAACAATACCTCGCTCCACATTTACTGTTCCTAAAGTTAAAATTGACAATAATTATAGTCAAAGAAACTTATACTTTTGATAGCATTGGCAGTGCAGAATAAACAATGGCAATGTACTGACACGCCTCACACTTGATTTGTTGCAGTTGTACATCAACGTTAAATTTATTGTCCGCCAACTAGTCTTTCAAAATACACATGTAGTGGACAAAGACGGGGATAACTTCACACAAAACAATTGACAGTTAGTACTGTTTTAATATAGTTTGCCATAGCGCCCATTTCCCCCCTGGCGGCAGAAATTCGGGGTCCACCACCGACCGCGTTATAACCAAATCCGCGTGTGTGGGGCGTGTTATAACGAGGCGCGACTGTATATAGTGTTTGTGTAATAAATTATATACCCATTACTTTATATTTGGTGTTTAAGGAGCATTGCAGATCAACATACGAATTGTTGATATCCACCAAAAATGAGGACTAGTGATTTTTCATGGGGATGAGTAACATATTAAGGCTACTAGTCCCCCTGGCGAGTGGGTTAAATTTCTTAATTTTGATCCCTGAATGTGATTTATATTATATATATGACCAAATAACTGATACTTTATTGACCTCACCACACTGGTAGATAACATGTTGGGCCTGGTAATTGAATCAGCATTTACACCATGTAAAATGCTATGTCTTAATTATTATCCAAATGACAAACAATTATTATGAAATTATCTCAAAACATTGTTGTAAACTAGATAGTCACTTCCAGTTTTGAGCACTGTAGCACCTAGTTTAGTCTAGCCTATATTTATGAGTAATCCAAAGAATTAAATATCACTTCTTCAACCTGGTTACTGTATATTTCATAATAACAAGTGGATATTAATAATTTTCAGAAGGCTGACAACTTAGTTTAACAACATAGTATAGATAAAAAAAATGTAAACAACATGCAGGCAGGCAAGCCAACAGCCATATATATATATATATATAAAATAAAGAAAACTAAAGAGACCTTGCGGAACCTGGTGGCAGTCTCAAGCATCTTGTCCATTCTCACAGTCTTCTCCAGCTGGTCATTCTTGTCAACAGTGGCTTCCTCAAAGCCTTTAGCCAGGTCTGCCAGTCTCACTTCTAATGCCTGCAATACACATCATTCATATTAAGTCAGGTCTGCCAGTCTCACTTCTAATGCCTGCAATACACATCATTCATATTAAGTCAGGTCTGCCAGTCTCACTTCTAATGCCTGCAATACACATCATTCATATTAAGTCAGGTCTGCCAGTCTCACTTCTAATGCCTGCAATACACATCATTCATATTAAGTCAGGTCTGCCAGTCTCACTTCTAATGCCCGCAATACACATCATTCATATTAAGTCAGGTCTGCCAGTCTCACTTCTAATGCCCGCAATACACATCATTCATATTAAGGCAGGTCTGCCAGTCTCACTTCTAATGCCTGCAATACACATCATTCATATTAAGTCATGTCTGCCAGTCTCACTTCTAATGCCAGCAATACACATCATTCATATTACATCAGGTCTGCCAGTCTCACTTCTAATGCCTGCAATACACATCATTCATATTAAGTCAGGTCTGCCAGTCTCACTTCTAATGCCTGCAATACACATCATTCATATTAAGTCAGGTCTGCCAGTCTCACTTCTAATGCCTGCAATACACATCATTCATATTAAGTCAGGTCTGCCAGTCTCACTTCTAATGCCTGCAATACACATCATTCATATTAAGTCAGGTCTGCCAGTCTCACTTCTAATGCCTGCAATACACATCATTCATATTAAGTCAGGTGTCAGTCTCACTTCTAATGCCTGCAATACACATCATTCATATTACGTCAGGTCTGCCAGTCTCACTTCTAATGCCCGCAATACACATCATTCATATTAAGGCAGGTCTGCCAGTCTCACTTCTAATGCCTGCAATACACATCATTCATATTAAGTCATGTCTGCCAGTCTCACTTCTAATGCCAGCAATACACATCATTCATATTACGTCAGGTCTGCCAGTCTCACTTCTAATGCCTGCAATACACATCATTCATATTAAGTCAGGTCTGCCAGTCTCACTTCTAATGCCTGCAATACACATCATTCATATTAAGTCAGGTCTGTCAGTCTCACTTCTAATGCCTGCAATACACATCATTCATATTACGTCAGGTCTGCCAGTCTCACTTCTAATGCCCGCAATACACATCATTCATATTAAGGCAGGTCTGCCAGTCTCACTTCTAATGCCTGCAATACACATCATTCATATTAAGTCATGTCTGCCAGTCTCACTTCTAATGCCAGCAATACACATCATTCATATTACGTCAGGTCTGCCAGTCTCACTTCTAATGCCTGCAATACACATCATTCATATTAAGTCAGGTCTGCCAGTCTCACTTCTAATGCCTGCAATACGCATCATTCATATTAAGTCAGGTCTGCCAGTCTCACTTCTAATGCCTGCAATACGCATCATTCATATTAAGTCAGGTCTGCCAGTCTCACTTCTAATGCCTGCAATACATATCATTCATATTAAGTCAGGTCTGCCAGTCTCATTTCTAATGCCTGCAATACACATCATTCATACTAAGTCACGTCTGCCAGTCTCACTTTTAATGCCCGCAATACACATCATTCATATTAAGGCAGGTCTGCCAGTCTCACTTCTAATGCCTGCAATACACATCATTCATATTAAGTCATGTCTGCCAGTCTCACTTCTAATCACTCAATTTCTGGCACATATTTACAATAACATTTATGCCAACATAATTGTTTCAGCTTGTCTGGATGGACAGTGCCAATGTCTAGATGGTTAAGTGTCAATGTCAGTATGGTCAGGGTCAGTGTCTGGTTGGTCAGTGTCAGTGTCTGGATGGTCAGTATCTGGATGGTCAGTGTCTGGGTGGTCAGCATCAATGTCTGAATGGTCAGTGTCCGTGTTTGGGTGGTCAATGTCGGTGTCAGTATGGTCAATATGCCACTGACCATATTGACACTGACCATCCAGACATTGACACTGGCCATGCACACACTGACACTGACCATCCAGACACTGACACTGTCCACCCAGACACTGATATTGACCACCCATACACTAACACAAACCATCCATACACTGACACTGACCATACTGACACTGACCATGAAGACATTGATTCTGACCTGGGATTGTACAATCCAGGCATCTTTCATCAGCACACTGAATAACTAAGCATATAGCAATATGCTATCCCCATCGGCCTCATTGTCCTTCTCAAAAGACATGGGCTAAGATTATTGTCAAATATTAAGTTTCATGAAACATTTCAAAAAATGTGTTACCTCTGTATCATTTCACAGCTTACATATAAGGCACATTATGCATTAGGCAGTATGAATATATAACATGTATCTGTAACATATAAATGTAGTTTGATAACGGCAGCCATTTAAAAAACACCCACACAAAGTTATAAGATTTGGGATAAGACCTGATTCTATATGACAGCCCATGCCTAAAAGTAATTGCTGGGGAATAAATATTGTGTTTTTCTCAAAATCTGACAAAAATCTTGTTTTCTTTCAATGATTTACTTCATTATGAGGGGCACTGACCTTTCTCTTGTTCTCTAGAATCATCATCTTGTGCTCAGCATTGTCTATAGCTTGAGTTGTCTGTTCTACCTTTGCATGCAGTGGTTTCACACGTGAAACCATCATCCTGTGGTACCTACACACACCAGTACACACAGATACATCACTCTGTGGTGCCTATTAGTACTTACACCAGTACATACAGATATATCACTCTGTTGTACCCACACACACCAGTACTCTCAGATATATCACTCTGTCATGCCTACACACACAAGTACACACATATATATCACTCTGTCATACCTACACACACCAGTACATCCAGATATATCACTCTGTCATACCTACACACACCAGTACACACATATATATCACTCTGTCATGCCTACACATGCCAGTACACATATATATATAACTATGTCATGCCTACACACACCAGTACACACATATATATCACTATGTCATGCCTACACACACCAGTACACATATATATATATATCACTCTGTCATGCCTAAACACACCAGTACACACATATATATCACTCTGTCGTACCAACACACACAAGTACACACATATATATCACTCTGTCATACCTACATACACCAGTACACACATATATATATCACTCTGTCATGCCTACACACACCAGTACACACAGATATATCACTCTGTCATGCCTACACACACCAGTACACACATATATATCACTCTGTCATACCAACACACACCAGTACACACATATATATCACTCTGTCATACCTACACACACCAGTAGACACAGATATATCGCTCTGTCATACCTACACACACCAGTACACACAGATATATCACTCTGTCATACCTACACATGCCAGTACACACATATATATCATTCCGTGGTACCCACACACACACCAGTACACACAGATATATCATAATGTGGTACCCACACACACACACCAATACACACAGTTACATCACTCCATGGTATCTACAGACACCAGTACAATCATATATATCTCTCTGTGGTACTCACACACACACACCTGTGCACACAGGTATATCACTCTGTGGTACCCACATACACACCACTACACATAGATATATCACTATGTGATACCTACACACACCAGTACATCCAGATATATCACTCTGTCATACCTACACACACCAGTACACACATATATATCACTCTGTCATGCCTACACACACCAGTACACATATATATATCACTCTGTCATGCCTACAACACCAGTACACACATATATATCACTCTGTCATGCCTACACACACCAGTACACACATATATATATATATATATCACTCTGTCATGCCTACACACACCAGTACACACATATATATCACTCTGTCATGCCTACACACACCAGTACACACAGATATATCACTCTGTCATACCTACACACACCAGTACACACATATATATCACTCTGTCATACCTACACACACCAGTAGACACATATATATCGCTCTGTCATACCTACACACATCAGTACACATAGATATATCACTCTGTCATACCTACACAGGCCAGTACACACATATATATCATTCCGTGGTACCCACACACACACCAGTACACACAGATATATCATTCCGTGGTACCCACACACACACACACCAATACACACAGTTACATCACTCCGTGGTATCTACAGATACCAGTACAATCATATATATCTCTCTGTGGTACTCACACACACACACACACACACACCTGTACACACAGGTATATCACTCTGTGGTACCCACATACACACCACTACACATAGATATATCACTATGTGATACCTACACACACCAGTACACACATATATATCACTCTGTCATACCTACACACACCAGTGCACACATATATATCACTCTGTCATGCCTACACACACCAGTACACACAGATATATCACTCTGTCATACCTACACACACCAGTACACACAGATATATCACTCTGTCGTACATACACACACTAGTACACAGACACATCACTATGTGGTGCCCACACATACCAGTACACACATATATATCAATCTGTCGTACATACACACTCCAGTACACACAGATATATCACTCTGTTGTACATACACACTCCAGTACACACATATATATCACTTTGTCGTACATACACACTCCAGTACACACATATATATTACTCTGTTGTACCCACACACACCAGTACACACAGATATATCACTCTGTTGTTCCCACACAAACCAGTACACAAAGAAACATCACTCTGTGGTACCCACACACACACACCAGTATACACAGATATATCACTCTGTGGTACCTACACACACCAATGCACACATATGTCAATCTGTGGTGACCAAACACACCAGTACACACAGATATATCACTCGCTGGTACCCACACACACCAGTACACACAGATATATCACTCTGTGGTACCTACACACACCAGTGCACACAGCAATCACTCTGTAGTGCCCACACACACCAGTACACACATATATATATCACTCTGTGGTACCCACACATACTAGTACACACAGATATATCACTCTGTGGTACCCACACACACCAGTATACACATATGTATCAATCTGTGGTACACACACACACCAGTACACACATATATATCACTCTGTGGCGCCCACACACACCAGTACACACAGATACATCACTCTGTTGTACCTACACACACTAGTACACACAGATATATCACTCTGTGATACCTACGCACACCTGTACACACAGGTATATCACTCCATGGTACCCACACACACCAGATATATCACTCTGTGGTACCTAGACACACCAGTGCACACAGATATCACTCTGTGGTGCCCACACACACCAGTACACACATATATATCACTCTGTGGTACCCACACACACCAGTGCACACAGATATCACTCTGTGGTACCTACACACACCAGTGCACACATATATATCACTATGTCATGCCTACACACACTAGAACACACATATATATTACTCTGTTATACCCACACACACCAGTACACACATATGTATCACTCTGTGGTACTCATACACACACCAGTACATACAGATATATCAGTCTGTCATACCTACACATGCCAGTACACACAAATATATCATTCCGTGGTACTCACACACACACAAGTACACACAGATATATCATTCCATGGTACCCACACACACACACCAATACACACAGATACATCACTCCCTGGTACCTACACACGCACCTGTATACACAGGTATATGACTCTTTGGTACCTTCATACACCAGTACACACATATATATCATTCCGTGGTACCAACACACACACACCAATACACACAAATACATCACTCCGTCGTATTTACTGACATCAGTACATACATATATATTTCTCTGTGGTACTCACACACACACACCTGTACACACAAGTATATCACTCTGTTGTGCCCACATACACACCACTACACACAGATATATCACTATGTGATACCTACACACACCAGTACACACATATATATCATTTTGTCATACCAACACACACCAGTACACACAGATATCACACTGTGGTGCCCACACACACAAGTACACACAGATACATCACTCTGTTATAACTAAACACACCAGTACACACAGATATATCACTCTGTGATACCTACATGCACCTGTACACACAGGTATATCATTCTGTGGTACCCACACACACCAGTACACACAGATATATCACTCTGTGGTACATACACACACCAGTGCACACAGCAATTACTCTGTAGTGCCTACACACACCAGTACACACATATATATCACTCAGTGGAACCCACACACACCAGTATACACATATGTATCAATCTGTGGTACACACACACACCAGTACACACATATATATCACTCTCTGGTGCCCACACACACCAGTATACACAGATACATCACTCTGTTGTACCTACACACACTAGTACACACAGATATATCACTCCGTGGTACCCACACACACCAGTACACACATATATATCACTCTGTGGTACATACACACACCAGTGCACACAGATATCACTCTGTGGTGCCCACACACACCAGTACACACATATATATCACTCTGTGGTACCTACACACACCAGTGCACACATATATATCACTCTGTGGTATCCACACACACCAGTATACACATATATATCACTCTGTGGTACCCACACACACCAGTACACACAGATATATCACTCTGTGGTACCTACACACACCAGTACACACATATATATCACTCTGTGGTACCCAGACACACCAGTACACACATATATATCACTCTGTTGTAACTAAACACACCAGTACACACAGATATATCACTCTGTGATATCTACACGCACCTGTACATAGAGGTATATCACTCTGTGGTACCCACACACACCAGTACACACAGATATATCACTCTGAGGTACCTACACACACTAGTACACACACATATATCACTCTGTGATACCTACGCACACCTGTACACACAGGTATATCACTCCGTGGTACCCACACACCCCAGTACACACACATATATCACTCAGTGGTACATACACACACCAGTGCACACATATATCACTCTGTGGTGCCCACACACACCAGTGCACACATATATATCACTCTGTGGTACCCACACACACCAGTATACACATATATATCACTCTGTGGTACCCACACACACCAGTACACACATATATATCACTCTGTGGTACCCACACACACCAGCACACACAGATATATCACTTTCTGGTACCCACACATATCAGTACACACATATATATCACTCTGTGTTACCCACACACACCAGTCCATACAGATATATCACATTGTCATACCTACACACACCAGTACACACAGATACATCACTCTTTGGTACCTACACACACCAGTTCACACAGATACATCACTCTTTGGTACCTACACACACCAGTACATACAGATATATCACTCTGTCATACCTACACATGCCAGTACACACATATATATCTACACACACCTGTACATAGAGGTATATCACTCTGTGGTACCCACACACACCAGTACACACAGATATATCACTCTGAGGTACCTACACACACTAGTACACACAGATATATCACTCTGTGATACCTACGCACACCTGTACACACAGGTATATCACTCCGTGGTACCCGCACACCCCAGTACACACACATATATCATTCAGTGGTACATACACACACCAGTGCACACATATATCACTCTGTGGTGCCCACACACACCAGTGCACACATATATATCACTCTGTGGTACCCACACACACCAGTATACACATATATATCACTCTGTGGTACCCACACACACCAGTACATACATATATATCACTCTGTGGTACCCACACACACCAGTACACACAGATATATCACTTTGTGGTACCCACACATATCAGTACACACATATATATAACTCTGTGTTACCCACACACACCAGTCCATACAGATATATCACATTGTCATACCTACACACACCAGTACACAGAGATACATCACTCTTTGGTACCTACACACACCAGTTCACACAGATACATCACTCTTTGGTACCTACACACACCAGTACATACAGATATATCACTCTGTCATACCTACACATGCCAGTACACACATATATATCATTCCGTGGTACCCACACACACACCAGTACACACAGATATATAATTCTGTGGTACCCACACACACACACCAATACACACAGTTACATCACTCCGTGGTATCTACAGACACCAGTACAATCATATATATCTCTCTGTGGTACTCACACACACACACCTGTACACACAGGTATATCACTCTGTGGTACTCACATACACACCACTACACATAAGATATATCACTATGTGATTCCTACATACACCAGTACACACAGATACGTCACTCTTTGGTACCTACACACACCAGTACATACAGATATATCACTCTGTCATACCTACACATGCCAGTACACACATATATATCATTCCGTGGTACCCACACACACACCAGTACACACAGTTACATCACTCCGTGGTATCTACAGACACCAGTACAATCATATATATCTCTCTGTGGTACTCACACACACACACCTGTACACACAGGTATATCACTCTGTGGTACCCACATACACACCACTACACATAGATATATCACTATGTGATACCTACACACACCAGTACACACAGATATATCACTTTATACCTCCCACACGGAATCGACCGCCAACACCAGCTGGGCAAGGTTGACAATACTGGAGGCGAGTTGACGGGGATCAACTCTGACATGGGACAGGTCATTAGTGCCGATGTCTATAATAACCGCTCGGGGCCCAAGCTCACGAATCAGCGGCAACTCGGCCATCAAACTGCTCACTCAAAGGCCACCCACCCCGTGGTAAAAAACACTGGCAAATTGTGCAGAAACACCTAAATCCGCCCCAACAACCTGTGTCGTACCCCCTAGATGAAATAACGACACCTGTAACCGCTTAACAAAACTATGGCCTATAACTAACAGGTCCGGGGGGCTATCCATAGCGAACGTTAGAAAAAAAAAAAAATGGCGGCGAACAAAGGAAAAAATTACGTGACGAAACGGCAAACATGAATTCACTCAAACCGAGGAATATCAAAGTAGCAATCAGCAAAACAGTGCGTAACACTCAGGTATAGTGTAGATAGAAGTCTAAGCACAATAGACACAACTTTGAACAATACGAACCTCAAAATCGCTGATGAATTTAATCTTCCTTTGTGTTGAAAAACAAAGACGTGTTACGCAGTCGAATTCGAACACAAAGGGAACGGTCCCAGCTCGGCCTCGTTTTGAGTCCGGGTAAGTATTTACGTAATCCGGACCATTGTTAGACTATCATTGAACAAAACGTTTATAGGCATCTTCGCCTCACATTGCATAAATACAATTTTTACGTATGTAAAAATAATCATTTGTCATACCAACACACACCAATACACACAGATATCACTCTGTGATGCCCACACACACAAGTGCACACAGATACATCACTCTGTTGTAACTAAACACACCAGTACACACAGATATATCACTCTGTGATACCTACACGCACCTGTACACACAGGTATATCACTCTGTGGTACCCACACACACCAGTACACACAGATATATCACTCTGAGGTACCTACACACACTAGTACACACAGATATATCACTCTGTGATACCTACGCACACCTGTACACACAGGTATATCACTCCGTGGTACCCACACATACCAGTACACACATATATATCACTCTGTGGTACATACACACACCAGTGCACACATATATCACTCTGTGGTGCCCACACACACCAGTACACACATATATATATATATATATATATCACTCTGTGGTACCCACACACACCAGTACACACAGATATATCACTCTGTGATACCTACACACACCAGTGCACACATATATATCACTCTGTGGTACCCACACACACCAGTATACACATATATATCACTCTGTGGTACCCACACACACCAGTACACACATATATATCACTCTGTGGTACCTACACACACCAGTGCACACATATATATCACTCTGTGGTACCCACACACAGCAGTATACACAGATATATCACTCTGTGGTACTCATACACATCAGTATACACAGATATATCACTCTGTGGTACCCACACACACTAGTACACACATATATATCACTCTGTGGTACCTACACACACACACCAGTGCACACATATATATATCACTCTGTGGTGCCCACACACACCAGTATACACATATATATCACTCTGTGGTACCCACACACACTAGTGCACACATATATATCACTCTGTGGTACACACACACAGCAGTATACACAGATATATCACTCTGTGGTACCCCCACACACCAGTATACACAGATATATCACTCTGTGATACTCATACACACACCAGTACATACATATATATCACATTGTCATACCTACACATGCCAGTACACACATATATATCATTCCGTGGTACCCACACACACACACCAATACACACAGTTACATCACTCCGTGGTATCTACAGACACCAGTACAATCATATATATCTCTCTGTGGTACTCACACACACACACCTGTACACACAGGTATATCACTCTGTGGTACCCACATACACACCACTACACATAGATATATCACTATGTGATACCTACACACACCAGTACACACATATATATCACTTTGTCATACCAACACACACCAATACACACAGATATCACTCTGTGGTGCCCACACACACAAGCGCACACAGATACATCACTCTGTTGTAACTAAACACACCAGTACACACAGATATATCACTCTGTGATACCTACACGCACCTGTACACACAGGTATATCACTCTGTGGTACCCACACACACCAGTACACACAGATATATCACTCTGAGGTACCTACACACACTAGTACACACAGATATATCACTCTGTGATACCTACGCACACCTGTACACACAGGTATATCACTCCGTGGTACCCACATACACCAGTACACACATATATATCACTCTGTGGTACATACACATACCAGTGCACACATATATCACTGTGTGGTGCCCACACACACCAGTACACACATATATATATATATATCACTCTGTGGTACCCACACACACCAGTACACACAGATATATCACTCTGTGATACCTACACACACCAGTGCACACATATATATATCACTCTGTGGTACCCACACACACCAGTGTACACATATATATCATTCTGTGGTACCCACACACACCAGTACACACATATATATCACTCTGTGGTACCTGCACACACCAGTGCACACATATATATCACTCTGTGGTACCCACACACAGCAGTATACACATATATATCACTCTGTGGTACTCATACACATCGTATACACAGATATATCACTCTGTGGTACCCACACACACTAGTACACACAGATATATCACTTTGTGGTACCTACACACACACCAGTGCACACATATATATATATCACTCTGTGGTGCCCACACACACCAGTATACACATATATATCACTCTGTGGTACCCACACACACACTAGTGCACACATATATATCACTATGTGGTACCCACACACAGCAGTATACACAGATATATCACTCTGTGGTACCCCCACACACCAGTATACACAGATATATCACTCTGTGATACTCATACACACACCAGTACATACAGATATATCACTCTGTCATACCTACACATGCCAGTACACACAGATATATCACTTTGTTATACCAACACACACTTGTACACACATATATCACTCTGTGGTGCCCACACACAGCAGTATACACAGATACATCACTCTGTCATACCTACACACACCAGTACACACAGATACATCACTCTGTTGTAACTACACACACCAGTACACACATATATATCACTCTGTCATACCTACACACACCAGTACACACATATATATCAGTCTATCATACCAACACACACCAGTACACAGAGATATATCACTGTGGAACCTGTACACACATATATATCATTCTGTCTTACATACACACACCAGTACACACAGATATACCACTCTGTCATACATATACACACCAGTACACACAGACACATCACTAGTTCTGACCTACTTTTTGTTCCTAGAGTCAACACTAACATTGAAACTAGGGCTTTTTCTGTTGCTGCACCAACTCTTTGGAATATGCTCCCTCTTAGCATTAGATCAGTTGAAAATATTACAAAATTCCGTCGTCATTTAAAAACATATCTTTACAACATTGCTTATCCACCGTAGCTCCCTAGCGCCTTGACTCATCTGTTGACAACTGGAAAACCACTTATGGATTTTGAGATTAACCAATCATTTTGTTTTGATGCACCTCTGAGCTTGGTTTCCAAGTATTAAGTCGCAATAGAAGTTATCTTATTATTATTATTATGTGGTGCCCACACACACCAGTACACACAGATATATCACTCTGTCGTACATACACACTCCAGTACACACATATATATTACTCTGCTGTACCCACACACATCAGTACACACAGATATATCACTCAGTGGCATGCACATGTATGCTCACATGCATGCATGCACACACACACACACACATGCACGCACACACGCACACATGCGCACCCACGCACATGCACATACGCTAACATGCAAACACGCACACACAGACACACACAAAGCAGAATACTGTTTGAAGTATCTGAGTCAGTGCACTGACCTTAGTACTCCATGGACCCAGTGACACAATGATGCACATGCAGAGTTTTTCGTCTTCTTCTCCATATACTCTGCATCGACTGATTGTTTCTTGAGATATGACTCCACTAGCTCTAGTTTTGACTCTGGTAGGGTGCTGTCTTCAAACGTCATGAGTTCCTCAATGAAACGCTCTAGGTTTGCCATCTGACGCTTGGCACCTTTTTGCCATGTCAGGTCTGCTTGAGGACCTTTCACTGCCAAACAACATACACACATGCCCATATACAAGCACCCACTGTACTCAGCATTCAATAAGTTTTTGCTCAGTAAGCATCCTTTAGTAAACATAGGTATGGCATATTTAAAACAAAGACATGCCCACAATTTAGAAAGCATGACTATATGGGAATTTTGCTCCCAGGAGACAGTCTCTTGAAGTTTGTTGAACAATATTGCAGTCTTTCAGAGGTGTTAGCTGGGCAGAGAGACTGTAATGTAGCCATATAAGAGAGGACACATTCACCCCTGAATCCATCACTGATGTATGTGTTTACCATGTGTACCAAGAGAGAACCTTGTTTGCCAAACATTCAAGCAAGATGTAAAAGGACAGTAGAAGAGAGAAAGGCCATTGTAGAGGTGGAGAGACCACGTGACAAATGAACAAGGGTGTCTGTGTTGATGGCACAGTGGTACATAGTAGACAGAGAATGTTGGAGGGGTGCAGACTCCTAGAAGAAAGTGGGTTGTCTAAATTACTAAAGCAGGATTTTTCTAGGGATCTGCTGCTGGTGGAGAATATCCCAAATTCAAAGGACAACCAACAATAGTGTGAGTCATTGGTTCAAGTATCAACCCATGGTGAAGTGATGAAGGGACACTCACATATCATGATGATTGGTGTCATGAGTTCTTCTATTTCAATAATTGGTTTGCCCATGGCACGTAACTCAGCCAGACTGCTGAGATCCATGTTCTGAACTATCTTCTTTGTGTTAGCCACAATGGCCACTGTCTTGTAGACGGCTCTTTCGTGTGACACCTGGTACTCTGGCAGCAACTACAACCATACATCACATGTATCAACTGTTGTCTAATGTGACACCTGGTACTCTGACAGTGACTACAATCATACATCACATGTGTCAACTGTTGTCTAATGTGACACCTGGTAC
This sequence comes from Paraescarpia echinospica, assembly GCA_020002185.1. Classification (NCBI taxonomy): domain Eukaryota; kingdom Metazoa; phylum Annelida; class Polychaeta; order Sabellida; family Siboglinidae; genus Paraescarpia; species Paraescarpia echinospica. Next base: position 34,588,504 of record CM034540.1, on the reverse strand, counting down.
TCTGGCAGCAACTACAATCATACGTCACATGTGTCAACTGTTGTCTAATGTGACACCTTGTACTCTGGCAACAACTACAATCATACATCACATGTGTCAACTGTTGTCTAATGTGACACCTGGTACTCTGGCAGCAATTACAATCATGCATCACATGTGTCAACTGTTGTCTAGTGTGACACCTGGTACTCTGGCAGCAACTACAATCATACATCACATGTGTCAACTGATGTCTAATGTGACACCTGGTACTCTGGCAGCAACTACAATCATACATCACATGTGTCAACTGTTGTCTAATGTGACACCTGGTACTCTGGCAGCAACTACAATCATACATCATATGTGTCAACTGTTGTCTAATGTGACACCTTGTACTCTGGCAACAACTACAATCATACATCACATGTGTCAACTGTTGTCTAATGTGACACCTGGTACTCTGGCAGCAATTACAATCATGCATCACATGTGTCAACTGTTGTCTAGTGTGACACCTGGTACTCTGGCAGCAACTACAATCATACATCACATGTGTCAACTGATGTCTAATGTGACACCTGGTACTCTGGCAGCAACTACAATCATACATCACATGTGTCAACTGTTGTCTAATGTGACACCTGGTACTCTGGCAGCAACTACAATCATACATCACATGTGTCAACTGTTGTCTAATGTGACAACTGGTACTCTGGCAGCAACCACAATCATACATCACATGTGTCAACTGTTGTCTAATGTGACACCTGGTACTCTGGCAGCAACTAGAATCATACATCACAGGTGTCAACTGTTGTCTAATGTGACACCTGGTACTTTGGCAGCAACTAGACTCATACAGCACATGTGTCAACTGTTGTCTAATGTGACAGTGCGTGATCTCGGATCTTGATCAAAGCCTTGACATGACAAACAGTGACACTCAAATTTGGTATGTAGTGTTTTTCTTATAGCTGTGATCTGCAGCTTTCAAATACCATATGTCAATTGCAAAGTGAAAATGAGGCAAGTGCATTGTCTGCATGTCGAAGTACCACTTTACATCATTCATCTGAGCATAAATGCATGCGTAAATGCAGATGGTTGACAACTGAAGCTACTGTATGGGCAGCCAGTACCTGCCCAATAAAGGAAAGAAACTCAAAATCTCATGCTGCCTCCAACATGTCAAGCTTCTATTTTTCTGAGTATACTATGTCATGGTTTTATTTTGTAGATAGTTTACACATATTCAAATAATCTTTTAAGTCATCAATGTGAACAACCTGGGAGAGTATACTGCCAAGATAGGTGAACTTGTTCACAGCTATCTGATCTTTAACAGTTATTTTAGGCTCGATGAAGGGCTTTCCTGGAACCAGGCTGTTACATCACCTCTGTCTTCTTTGTGCTGATTGCAAGACCAAAATGATTGCAAACAGAAAAGAACAAGTTCATGTTTCGCTGCATGTCAGACTGTGATCGGGCATCCAGTGCAGAATCATCAGCAAATGAGAAGTTCCTCCAGGGGCTCTCCTGCTATAATTGGGTTGTCATTCTTACCATGTATTGTCATGATCTTTGTTTTGCCTCTGTTGATCTTCAGACCGGTCATTGTTGATGTTGATTAAAAAAATGTTGTTTTGTCCTGCATTTGTTTGTGTGTGATAGTAGTGCCAGGTCATCAGCAAAGTTCAAGTCCTCCAGCTGAGTCCATGGTGTCCACTGTATGCCATTTTGTATCCCGTCCGTGGTGGTCCTCCTAATCCAGTCGATCATGAGGATGAATAGGAAAGGCGACATCAGGCATCCCTGCTGAACCCGTCTTAACTTCGAACCTGTCTGACAGTTGTCCTCCATGCACCACCTGGCATGACATTCCTTGGGAGGTACTCTGGATCATGGAGGTGAACTTTTCTGGAATGCCATAGTGTCTCATCAGATTCCAGAGTGTTTGTCTATCCATACTGTCATATTCTTTCTCATAGTCAATGAAATTGACACACAGTGGTGTGTTTCATTCCAATGATTGTTCTAATATGATGTGCAAAGTAGCGATATGATCTGTGCAAGATCTATCCTGTCGGAAACCTGCTTGGTGTTGTCGGAGCTTTGCATCCACTGCTTCTTTCAACCTCTCTAATATCACTCTGTTCTGCACTTTTCCCGGGACTGATACTAACATTATTCCTCTTTAGTTGTTGCATTCTCTGAGATCACTACATTAGACCAAAACAATGCGAATAATGTTTTGCGTAACGGAGATGATGGAAATGTCACTGTAACAGAAATAAAGTGCAACACGTTTATAACGAACACGTATACAACGAATTGATGGATACGACGAAACAATTTCTTACGTACGGATTTTTTACATATCTTTTCCATTATAAGATTTCACGCATATTATTAATATGGGTGTAACGAATTCACAGTTATTACGAACACTTTTTCCAAACAAATTTTGCCGTATAACGAACTTCTGTCCAACTGAAAATCGCCCGGTTGTTTGCAAATACTTCCCGCCCGTGACCTGGAAGACATGCCGTGGCCGCGCAGTGGTAAAGTAATTATGTCAATAAGGGAAATCATCAAAGGCAGTCAGATGATGCTGCAGCGCACTGCAACTCGCTTGAAGATTTCCTTTTGTCTGGTGTCCAAGCCAACAGCAAACAAACGTCAATGGAGGACTTCTTCAATGGAGGACTCATCTATCCATGAGAGAAATCATCAAAGGCAGTCAGATGACACTGCAGCGCACTGCAACTCGCTTGAAGATTTCCTTTTGTCTGGTGTCCAAGCCAACTGCAAACAAATGTCAATGGAGGACTTCTTCAATGGAGGACTCATCTAACCATGAGGGAAATCAGCAAAGGCAGTCAGATGACACTGCAGCGCACTGCGACTCGCTTGAGGATTTCCTTTTGTCTGGTGTCCTATCCAACAGCAAACAAATGTCAATGGAGGACTTCTTCAAAGCAGATTAACCGGTGTCATTCTGTGTGTGTTGTGCAGGAAGAAGTAGTTTCCGTGGCTCCATCCCGCCACAGTTCGTATTTTAGTGTGCTTAGACACAGCGTGCTCGCCATGTGTTTACGTCATATTTTGTTACTTTTTCACAGACGCTGGACTGCGATGTTATACTATAATTACACTTAATAGTAACATTTGTAACCGTTTTATGTGTCATCTAAATAAATGTCACACAACAAAATATCTTTGCGTTTGATAGACACAATTGGCGAATGGTTTAAAAACTGTCACATAAAACACTGCCGTGTAGCAGGCAAACGTGAACACGCATATAACGAATTCACGGATGTAACAAACTTGTTAGCTACCCACAAGGTAGTTTGTTATAAGCGTGTTGCACTTTATTAATATTTGCTATTTCCTAGTACAATTGATATAATAGCAAAATTTTCAGACATTCTGCAATGCTTGAAAGTCTCCTGATTTGCTAATTAGTAACACTTGTATGAAAGTACCATGATTATATATTGTTTGGCGTAACACGGAATTTATAAGGCCTACCTTTAAATGATATTGATGGTTTCATTGTAAATTAAATATAACAACACTGCATTACTCTCTTGTTCCATTTTACTACAGCTATGACAACTAGTTAAAATCAATGATGTACAGCTGGTTTAGTTAATGGTCTTATTATTGGCTAACATAAGATATAAAGAAATTACTCAACATTATAGAGATCACTTTGGAAAACTCAACAACTGGTCCACAGTCAGGCTCGGTAGGTTTCATATTGCCTCTGAACACTATTGGGCAGTGTCACAGAAACAACTTTAAGCTTCACCTTCTTAATAGTCTGCTCACTGATTCTCACTGTGCATGACCTATGAGTAGTCGCGTTAAATGCCATTACATTAAGTTATTTTACTAGTAATGTCTAAACATAAAATGTGTACTTAACCATGACAGTGGTAATATGAATTAGTTCAACAGAGATACAATGATGCACACCTTCAATGTCCATAGTACGTCAATGTTTCTATATATATATATATTTATAGATATATACATATATATATATATATATACATATATGTTTATATAAATTATACATATATATATATATGCATGCATGTATGTGTGTGTGTGTGTTGATTCTTAATGTTAGTCTTTAGTGATATTTATTCAAATGATTGTAAAAAAGCAAGGTATGTAAACCAATTCCGACATATTGTACACCATCTTTTAACAAGATTTAACAAGATTGCCACCCAGAGAATTAATTCTATGTGGCAGGTGGACAAGGAAGCCCTTTGGCTTATCGAGAGTCCGACCCTTTTATCTATGTGTATCCCGCCCTTCTGAGGTATGTGTCAATTTTATTTTTAAACATATTCATGCTACTAGCACCCACACAATCAGCAGATAATCTGTTCCATTCATTTACAGTCCTTTGTGAAAATGAGAACTTTCTTATATCTAATCTACACTGCTCCTTTGCTAATGTAACTTCATGTCCTCTAGTCCTTCTATCTTTCTTAACTGAGACAAAAAATTTCTATCAATATTTTCATAACCATTCATTATTTTAAACACTTCTATCTGATCTCCTCTCAATCTCCTGGTCTCTAGGGTTGTTAAGCCACATGGTTTTAGGCGTATTTCGTAACTAAGATCCCTCAGTTTTGGTATCATTTTAGTTACTCTCCTCTGTACTCTTTCTAGCATATCTATGTTCTTCCTGCGATATGGCCTCCATGCTTGAATACAATATTCTAAATGAGGCCTAACTATTGTTTTGTACAGTGGTATTATTAGCTCTTTTTCCTTATACGTTATGTTTCGCTAATTAATTCAAGGATTTGATTTCCCTTTGAAGCTGCAATTCTTTTACAGTAGTACTTAGTACAGTACCCCCCATTGTATATTCTACCTCTCCATTCCCATGTCCTGCATGGAGGTATTTACATTTCCCAAAATTGAACAGCATTTGCCACTTTTCAGACCATTTGATCAACTTGTTAAGATCATCTTGTAAATGTTGTCTATCTCCATCACTTTTAATCCTTCTAAACACTTTTGTATCATCCGCAAATTTCAACACCTTGCTTGTTATTTCATCATCCAAATCGTTGATATATATTAAGAATAATATAGGTCCTAGTACTGATCCCTGTAGTACCCCACTCAATACCGATTTCCAGTTTGAAGCCTCTTCATCAACTACTACACGTTGTCTTCTGTCAATCAGCCATTTTTCTATCCAGTTTATTATACCATTTCCTATGCCATGGGCCTTTAGTTTAAGCAGTAATCTTTGACGTGGTACTTTGTCGAAAGCTTTTTGAAAATCTAAGTAGACGATATCTACTGGTGATCCCTCATCTACCCACTTAGTGATGTCTTCCAAAAAACATAACATATTTGTTAAGCATGACCTCGCTTTAAAAAACCCATGTTGAGATGGGTTTATCAAGTTATGTTTAACAAGAAAATCCACCATATGATCTTTAATTAGTCTTTCTAATAATTTGCAAATCACTGATGTTAAACTCACTGGTCTATAGTTCTCTGACTTGTTTCTCGAACCTTTTTTAAATAACGGTATAATGATTGCCTCTTTTCATTCTAAAGGAACCACTCCCTCTTCTAATGACAAATTGAAAACTGTTGTAAGTGGTACGCTAATTTGTTCTCTACAATTTCCAATAGTAGTTTGAGAGAATAAAGAACCTCACTTATGTAATATGTAGTACAATCATAAATAACGTTCAGAGAGCAAACGTATGATGTTGAAACACATGCACATGCACTTGTTCATCAAACTGATGACAATATCGAGTTTTCTACATTGAAACAGCTGGTGACAGTACTATTCTTCTGGTTATCCAGTTTAGAGATGATATGTTATGGAGATGACAACCAACACACTATGTTTCCAAATAGATATTTGCTGATTCTTAATGATTATATTTTTGAATTAGGTTTATTTGAATCGTATGTGAAAAAGTAACATACAGAAACCCATTTTTTACTACAGGTGTATTATACATCGTCTTATGGGGATAAAGAACCTTACGTATGTAATGCATTGTAAAGTCATTAATAATTTTAGGAGCAAAATATGATGCCGAGACTCATGCAAATGCACTTGTTGGTCAAACTGATGATAATAATGATTTTTCCACATTAATGACAATACAGTAGTCCCCCTCTTATAAGGCCCTCCTTGCCGATGGCCACCCGGATTACGCGGCCATATTTTCATTGCATTAGCGTTGTCTAATACAAACCACCCCTCACTAGCGGCCACCTGGCTAACGCGGCAGAGTCTATCCCTCGGCAGCGGCCAATCGGCAGCGAAAATTGCTATTTTTAATCACAAACGATGACGATGTTTATAACAAATTAAGTAGGCCTACCATACACACTCATCATGCTGAGTTGGAATTCGAACTTGTGTTACAAATTACATTATCTATGACAAATCAACTGTTATTTTCCTATATGCCAACACACACGTTATTATTGAATTAATGTTCTTGGCAAAAACACCAACCGGTATTGTTACATTGTTAGAAGTCTTGAATGTTGACAAATAAATTATGTTCATTGTCCATATGTTTTCTTTTCACATGCTACTTTCATTGATGGTTCCCCCTCACCAGAGGCCACCCACCTTATAAGGCCACTTTAGATTTGCTGAAGGGTGGCCTTATAAGAGGGGGATTACTGTATTGTTTTTCTGGTTATCCGGTTTATAAGAGTGACGTGTTACGGTTATGATACGTTACGGAGATGACAAACAACACACTATCTGTAATTGCGCATTATTGTGTAGCAGCAGGAAATCGATTAATATGCCAATTGATCGAGTTTCCTAGGATGAATATAGTATCCAAGTAAAACAGATAGATTGTCCCTTGGGAAAAATTTCCGTAACATGTTTTTGCCATAATTTTCAAAGTCAACTTTGACGACGTCTACAGAAGTAATAGTTGTACTTAGAATAATATTTCTGTTTTAATTAAAGCTTTAATACATCTCAATTGCCATGGGAAAGTATTCTGTATATTCACATAAAAGTTTTCCCTTGTCATGTGCATTTTAAAACCGTTATAGAGATGATGAATCAACACAGTGAAAAGCATACACTAAAGTCCTACATATTTGCCACAAAGTTGCATCAATATGTCTATTTTAAATAAACAGTTCCAATATTATATTATCTGTCATATTTCTTCTTGGGCAATAGTTGCAAGGAAACAAATATGGATGGGACATGCCGTTTTTGCAATTTTTAGTCATTTAAATGTATAAATCTCATAAAATATGCTCGCATATATGCCAAACTTGAATAGTCTAGGTAGGTAATCAAAAGGGCTACACAAAACAAAGTTTTGCAAAACTACCACGATATAGAAGATGCTATATCATGGGGACAAAATATTTGTAATCGTACACTTTTTCACTTTTTTAATGTATTTCAATATGCCTATTATTCATATTTTGAGTGTTTACTTTCAATGCTAATTGCAAACATATATGGTGATCAGTTGTTAGTATGAACCACCCTGTATGGAGTCTTAAATCTAATTTGTGACACTAAACAACGAACAGACAATACCACCTATAGACCACAGCAAGGTGTAACTAACCTTCTTGAGTGTATGTATTTTATTCATCTGCATCTTCACAATCTTGATCTGCTGCTCTGTAATAGCTGTATCTTGACCAATCTGAGACAATATCTTCACTGTTCCCTGAAACAACAACACCACTTGTGTTTCCACTCCACTCCTGAGCCAAAGAAACAACACCACTCATGTGTCCATCCCACTTATAAACCAAGGAAACAACACCATTCATGAGTCTACTCCACTTCTAAACACCACTCATGTCTCCACTCCATTCTTGAACCAAGGAAACAACATCACTCATATGTCCACTCCACTCTTGAACAAAGGAAACAACATAACTCATATATCCACTCCACTCCTGAACCAAGGAAACAACATCACTCATATGTCCACTCCACTCTTGAACCAAGGAAACAACATCACTCATATGTCCAATCCACTCGTGAACCAAGGAAACAATATCACTCATATGCCCACTCCACTCTTGAACCAAGGAAACAACATCACTCATATGTCCACTCCACTCCTGAACCAAGGAAACAACATCACTCATGTGTCCATTCCAATCTTGAACCAAGGAAACACCACCACTCATGTGTCCACTCCACTCTTGAACCAAGGAAACAACATCATTCATATGTCTACTCCACTCCTGAACCAAGGAAACAACACCACTCATGTGTCCACTCCACACTTGAACCAAGGAAACAACACCAGTCATGTGTACACTCTTGAACCAAGGAAACAACACTACTCATGTCTCCAATCTGTTCTAGAACCAAGGAGCAACACCATGCATGTCTCCAAATTTACCAAGTGGAATATAAGCGAAATGTCAAGTGCTTTATGGAGTCCTAAAGACTGGACACCAATTCTAGTTAATGATGATGACATAGTGATAGTGATTATTAGTTGAATATTTAATCAATTGTTTTGTCAGTTGATGAAACATTTAATTTCTGACCCTCATTTTATTCAGCTGCCCACATATCCAACATCTATGGGCATTGATAATTAACATTTCCATTGACCAGACAATGTTGACTGGGTTGAGAAACCAACCATCTTCCTCTCGTCAAGGACAATCTTCTCATGATCCAGTTCCTTCATGTGCTTCCTGGCCAGATGGTTCTCCAGTTGGATCTGCTGCATCAGTTCTGTCATGTCACTGTGGGTGGCATGAATCTCTGCATAGTGGCGCTTCGCCATGTGGATGAATCTGACATAAGAACAGGCCTGTTAGTGCAGTTAACTTCAAACAGTTTTCGTTTCTATGAATGTCACACTGCTGCATATTATTATACTTTCAATCCAGAAAACAGATTAGCATTACTATAAGTCATGCCACTGTAATGATGAGTCAGTATGAGCTAAGCAGCAGTAATGCTGAGTGACCATAAGCCATGCAGTTGTAATTATGGATGACAATGAGTCATGTAGCTGTAATTACGGATGACCATGAGTCATACAGCTATAATGATGAGTGACTATGAGTCATACAGCTATAATGATGAATGACTATGAGTCGTACAGATGTAATGATGAGTGACTATGAGTCATACAGCTATGATGATGAGTAAATTTGAGTCATACAGCTATGATGATGAGTGACTACGAGCCATGCAGACAAGTTACTGAGTGACTGATGTAAATGCAGCTTACTTCTCAACAAACTTCTCATATGTGAAGTTAGTAAGATGGCAGTAGTGTCCAGTGCCTTGCTCGTGGCCATCTTGCTGTCTGATGACCAGGTGGATGGTTGCCAGTAGATGGGCCAAGTTTTCTTTGTCTACTCTATGCATCCAGCTGACATCTACAATACATGTCTATTAGGTACAACTCATACATATGTGGACTGTGTAGAACACATGTGGACTGTTTACAACTTTTATATACATGTGGGTTGTGTAAAACTCATACACATGTGGGCTGTGTACAATCCAAACACATGTGGACTGTGTACAATGCATACACATGTGGGCTGTGTACAACTCATACACATGTGGGCTGTGTACAATTCTTATACATGTGGGCTGTGTACAACCCATACACATGTGGACTGTGTGCAACTCTTATACATGTGGGCTGTGTACAACACATACACATGTGGATTGTGTACAACTCATGCACATGTGGGCTGTGTACAACTCATATACATGTGGGTTGTGTACAACTCATACACATGTGGGCTGTGTACAAGCCATACACATGTGGACTGTGTAGAACACATACACATGTGGACTGTTTACAACTTTTATATACATGTGGGTTGTGTACAACTCATACACATGTGGGCTGTGTACAAGCCATACACATGTGGACTGTGTACAACTCGTACACATGTGGGCTGTGTACAATCCAAACACATGTGGACTGTGTACAATGCATACACATGTGGGCTGTGTATAACTCATACACATGTGGGCTGTGTACAACTCTTATACATGTGTCGGCTGTGTACAACTCATACACATGTGGACTGTGTGCAACTCTTATACATGTGGGCTGTGTACAACACATACACATGTGGATTGTGTACAACTCATGCACATGTGGGCTGTGTACAACTCATATACATGTGGGTTGTGTACAACTCATACACATGTGGGCTGTGTACAAGCCATACACATGTGGACTGTGTACAACTCGTACACATGTGGACTGTGTAGAACACATACACATGTGGACTGTTTACAACTTTTATATACATGTGGGTTGTGTACAACTCATACACATGTGGGCTGTGTACAAGCCATACACATGTGGACTGTGTACAACTTGTACACATGTGGGCTGTGTATAATCCAAACACATGTGGACTGTGTACAATGCATACACATGTGGGCTGTGTACAACTCATACACATGTGGGCTGTGTACAACTCTTATACATGTGGGCTGTGTACAACCCATACACATGTGGGCTGTGTACAACTCATATACATGTGGGTTGTGTACAACCCATACACATGTGGACTGTGTACAACTCATACACATGTGGGCTGTGTACAACTCTTACACATGTGGGTTGTGTACAACTCATACACACATGGGATGTGTACAACTCTTATACATGCAGACTGTGTACAACCCATAATAATAATAATAATAACCTTTATTGTTACATAATAATGATAATATTCAGTACAGTACAGTACAATGCAAATATTATAAATATACACTATGCAACAACTGGAATGAAGCAACACAAAGTAAATCATAATTCATAAAAGAGAACAATTGCCATCATGATATTCTAACTAATTAATTAACAGTACATTATAAGAGTACCAACGAAATTACACAGTCAATGCACATATGTTAGTGATAAATTGTCTTTGAATAAATGTGTGATTCAAATATAACAAGGTGCATCATAACATAACAATAGATTCAAATTAGAAATAAAAACTATAATCTATATTACTGGTTATGCAGAAGCAGACTTTTTACTCTTTTTTGAAGATATGTAAAGTTGCACAATATTGTAGAAACTTATTTATAACAAAAGTATTCCACATTTTAGGACCACCATAGGCTGAAGATAATTGTCAGCAATTAATTTTGCAATATGGTATTTCATATGCTATTTTCTGCCTTGTAGTATGTGTGATTATTTGCAGAATAAATATATAATAAAATATATCTGATAACATACTCTTATTATGCTTGAATATAAGGATATATTTATCTGATAGATATTGATTATCTGTAAAGATGTAAATAAATGGTAGCTAAACATATAATGTAGATTTACCAATAGGCTTTTATCTAATTTGTTCATCACCTTTTATATAATGCCAATATTCTTAGATATTTTATTTGATATATAGTTAATGTGAGCACTCCAGTCCAATGTGTTATTTATAAATAGACTCAGAAACTTTATCTTGTTTACAATGTCAATTTTATACTGTCTGTCAATGTTGTTATCCCTCTGTCTTATGCTATTTTTATTACTAAAGGTCATTGTATGAGTTTTCCATATATTTACAGAAAGTTTATTAATTTTAAGCCATAGAGAAAGTTTTTTATTTCAGAGTTCATAGCAATTTCCATTTCATGTATATCGTTGCCTTGTATAAAGATACTCGTGTCATCAGCAAACATGACAGTAAGTGTTGTGCCAGATAAAGTAGTCAGGTCATTTATGTAGATAAGAAAGAGTAAAGGTTCCAAAATTGATCCCTGTGGAACACCACGTTATATTGTTATGGGTGAATTTTGTTCCGTTAAATATTTCTTGTTGTTGCCTGTTAGTTAAATAGTTATATATCCATTCGAGTATGTTTGCCCTAATTCCATAATGTGCTAATTTTCTCAATAAGATATTATGATTAACAGTATCAAACGCTTTGGCGATATCCAGAAATACCCCAATTACATGTTCTTTATTATCAATTGCCTTACTAATGTTATCCATTAGCTTTGAAATAGCCATATCAGTGGAATATCCTCTTCTAAATCCAAATTGAAAACTAAACAGGATTTGTTGTTATATAATTTACTAATCTGTTATATATTAATCTTTCAAAAACTTTTGAAAATACAGTCAAGATAGATATCAAGATAGTTGTTTATCAAAGTTGTATCATCATTTTTAAATACCGGGACTATTTCAGCTATTTTTAGTTGATCAGGAACATATCCTTGATCAAATGATAAGTTTACAATGTAACATAACGGTTGAAGTAGGTTGGAGAGGGCCTGCTTAAGAATTATAGGTTTTATTCCATCCCATCCAGATCTAGAGTTTTTAAGATTCTGGATAATTCCTTTTATCTCATCTGGAGTGGTTGGCGACAGAAACATTGAATTTCTATAACTCCTTTGAGATAATGATCAGGACTCCCTGATACAACTGGTATCTTATCAGTCAACTTTGGGCTTATATTCGTAAAATATTCATTACATTTATCAGCTATTTTCTTTTCATTTTTTATTAATTTACCATCAATTAGTAACTGGTCATTATATATAATTAGTTCTTTCCTTCCTATAATAGTCTTTAAAATTCTCCAGGTTTGTTGTAAGTTGCCTTTGTACTTATGAAACTCAAGTGATCAACATCCACAGAGGAAAACACCTGTTGAACTGCAATGTCAGCCAGGAGCTTCCACCAATCCTTCTCTAGCTGGTGTCACATAGCCAATGTCATGTGACACACTCATAAGAGAGAAATCTAAAAAGCTGTATACAAATGCACACCATTATGCTAACTTAATCACACTTGTGAAACACTTACCTACACATATTACCATGTGCAACACAAAGCACTGAAATGCTGTCTCATTGGCAAACTAACTATCATTGATAGAATTGACTGTGGCTAGAAAGCTGGTCAGTTAGAACACACCTGTTAGATGAAACATTGCATGTTCTATGAGTTGTCGCTTCGACCAGTGTAGGAACCAGAAGAAGTTGACATTCTTAGTGAAACTTGGGTACTCCCTACAACGTCTCTGGAAGCCAGTCATGTCACCGGGGCTGATGACACACACACGGAAGTTTGTCTTCACTGTCCTGTATCCACACACCAATAACAACATCATCAATGTACGTACAGCAACAATGACCTCATCAGGCTTCTTCCAATCAGTATCTGAACTGATCATGCTCACTTATCTGGTCATATACAGGTATATATAAAGTCAATTCTCATGAAATGTCAACACATAGGCTTTTTTGGTATAACTTTTTAAATATACAAAATAACACTGTAATGGTCAATGAATGGATTGATAATGTGGTTTCTGGGTTATTAATATTAGAAACCTGGTTTTTCGATCTGGATTTTTCAACCGCATCCCGCAGTTTTCTTCAGCAGACTGAAAATTATGAGTGTGTCACATGATCAATGTCATGTGACACCTGCTGGAGAAGGACTGGTGGAAGCTCCTGACCGATATCGTGGTTCAATGTGGGTTTCCCTCCGTGGATGTTGATCACAGCCTTTGAAGGAATTACAATACAATTCTAGACCACGAGAAGAACTTGTACAGGAGGAACATAAAAGAGGTAGGAGCTTCAACCAATACTTCTCTACTTGTGTCACATGACATTGGTCATGTGATACACCCGTAATTTTCAGTCTGCTGAAGAAGACCATGGTATGTATATATATATAGATATACAACGTATATCTATATATATATATGTTAATGCATATATATATACTATATGGGCACTGCGCTATTAGGGTCACCCTGGGAAAGTTCCAAATTGTTGTTGTCAGTAGTTGTTAAGAAACAAATAATACCTATCTACTAAAGATATGTCAGAAGAAGAGAGTTGCTGACCTGAGGAAGAACTGCCAAGCCACTTGGCGGGTGTATGTGAGTCCTGCTTGAGTAACCTCCGTGCGTATTGAATTTATGATAGTTGTCTGGTCCTCATAGCTGAAGAGTGGCGTTATGAAGCCAGACACAATGAACTCTGTGAGGCAGATGAGAAAGTCCTCGTCCACAAGGTCATCCTCCTCGACCACAAACAACACCTTCTCTCCCTGCAACACATCACACCTATCTTCCATCACATATACCACACGGTGACACTGTTACACATGTGTACCACACCTGTTACACATGTGTACCACACCTGTCTCCCATTACATATTCCACACAGTGACACCTGTCACACACATGTATCACACCTGTCTTCCATCACATATACCACACCTGTCACACACACCACACCACACTTGTCTTCTATCTCATATACCATATCTGTCATACCACTCTTCTATATTCTATCACATAACATGTCACACACACACACACCACACTCCTATCATATCATATTACCATACATGCCACACCATATATACCTGTCATCTTTTGTCACATACACCACACCCGTCACATACCAGTCTTCTGTCACATGTACCATTGCTGTCACACTCGCCCACGCACACACACACACACACACACACACACACACACACACACACACACACACACACACACACACAAACGCACACGCACACGCAAACACACACGCAAACACACACACATACACCTGTCCTCCTTCACATACACCACATCTGTCACACACCACATACCTGTCTCATACACCAAACCTGTCACACACTACACACCTATGTTCTATCACATATTCCACACCTGTCACACACCACACATCTGTTTTCTACCACACTTGTTACACACTACATACCTGTTTTCTTTTACATACACCATACCTGTCATACACCTGTCTTCTATTACATACACCACACTTGTCACACACTACACACCTGTTTACTATCACATGTACCACACCTGTCACACACCACACATCTGTCTTCTATCACATACACCACACTTGTCAAACACAACACACCTATCTTTTATAAAATACACCACACCTGTCACACCCCACATACCTGTCCTCTATCACATATACTTCACCTATTAGACAGCACATACCTTTCTTTTATCACAGACCAAACCAGTCACACATAACACACCTGTCTTCTATCACATACACCACACCTGTCATACATCACACACCTGTCTTCTACCATACACTTGACCTGTCACACACCATACACCTGTCTTTTATCATACACTTCATCTGTCACACACCACACACCTGCTTCTATCATACACTTCACCTACCACACACCATACCCTTGTCTTCTACCACATACACCACATCTGACACACTCCACATACCTGTCTTCTATCACATACACTTCACCTGTCACATACCACACACCTGTCTTCTATCATACACCATGCCGTTCACAAAACACACACCTGTCTTCTACCACATACATCATGCCGTTCACACAACACACACCTGTCTTCTACCATAAACGTCATGCCGTTCACACAACACACCGACAAGTGCAGGTTTCATATTATAAAAAATCTATGCATACAACAAATACACCCACTTGTCTAACAAGCACTTGATTCACATGTCAAACTCTTTAATGTATATGTAAGACAACATACAAAATCGAAGGAACATGTTTGTAAGATGATCTCTGATGAAGGGTTTAACCACTTATGGGTTATGTTAATACCAGAGCACAAATTCAATTCATATATACACAAAATTACTATTTTGAAAAGTGTTGTATATGATCAGAATGTCGTCAACGACGACTCCAGCCCTATTGTATACTCTCACAATGTCATCAACCCTAACTCCAGACCTGCTGTATGCTGTCACAATGTCATTAACCCTAATTCCAGATCTGCTGTATGTTGTCACAATGTCATCAACCCTAACTCCAGATCTGCTGTATACTGTTACTATGTTACCAACCCTAACTCCAGACCTGCTGTATGTTGTCACAATGTCATCAATCCTAACACCAGGGCCCGAGGTTATAAAGCGTACTCGGTGCTCAAACTCAACTATATGCTCAGACTCGAGATCTCATGCTCACCGGAGAATCCATGCTCACAGTGGTTATAAAACTTCTTGAGCTCACCTGAGTACGCCGTCTTGAGTACGAGAGCAAAAGAAAGAGCTGTTTCGGAGCTCTCTTGTTGACGAAGATAACAAACCTACACCTATTTATAAACAATATCAACTTCCGACTATAAAACAGTGATGGACGAAGAACTACGCTGTTGTGAATGTGTTTATGTTATGGTGAAATGCGCGGAGGAATATTAACGTTGCAAGGAAAGTACTTCGCTGTGCACGATGGAACAGGTGCACGATGGAACAGACATGGCACAAAACAATTCAAAAGATAAAATACCATAAAACAGTAGTAACATGTACTGCCACTAGTCAGTCACGCTGTATTATTTATGATATTTTGTATCATTGTAATAGTAAGTAAGTACGATGACCTCGGGCTCGACGGCATCGATGTTACCGTGTTTATAATAAATAAATACCATACACACACATCAAAATGAGTTGGCATTCGTACTTGTGATACAACTTACATTATCTGCACTCACGTTATTCATTTTACATTTATTGTTCTTGGCATAATGTCATAAACATTGTCA
Organism: Paraescarpia echinospica; assembly: GCA_020002185.1. NCBI lineage: Eukaryota > Metazoa > Annelida > Polychaeta > Sabellida > Siboglinidae > Paraescarpia > Paraescarpia echinospica. Next base: position 34,571,932 of record CM034540.1, on the reverse strand, counting down.
GCATTGTAGAAGTCTTGACAAACTAGTTGTATGGGAGCGGCCATTATTTATCAGCTGTGCCGGAAGATTCGGGGACATACATACTCTGATCTGAAATGCAGCTCACCCCACCTCCAATCCTATCGTTGCGTTAGTACTCCTCCATTATTCCCAATTGAAAAAACGGCACTTCAAAATAATGATATATTAATAACAGTTTCAAGCAATGACAAAACGTGGTTATGTCGACGGGTAAACTTTATTGCCTCGTAATTTTATTATTTATTTTTAAATGTACAATGTCTGGCATGGTATTTTATTAATCGTCCAGGTAAAGAACACTGTTTTGGAGAAGCGTTTCGTATGAACTGCTCGGCAGTTGATCGTCGTGAAATTGTATTCTAAAATCACTGCATTTGCTCCCCGTGCGATATCGCATTATGTTTAAGATCTGCACAATCATCTACCAAGCCCTTTCATCCAAAAAACCTAGTTATTTACACTCAATGCTCACACCAGCTAGACAAGCCAGACAACTTCGGTCGTCTAGTTCGAAGTTGCCATATGTTCCTAGAGTTAAGACAAAGGCTGGAATTCTAGCTCTTTCAGTTGCCGCTCCAACTACATGGAATTCGCTTCCCGTTAATGTTAAATCAGCAGAAAATATTGTTACATTTCGTCGTCACCTCAAAACCTATCTTTTCAATATTGCCTATCCTCCCTAGCTTCCTAGCACATCCATCCATTTGTTGACGACTTTTGCCAAGCACACGAGTACGAGAATGCTTAATCCTTTGGTTTTGGTGCACCACTGAGCTCGGATTGTCTGAGGATATTGGCGCGTTAGAAGTAATTTATTGTTATTATTATTGCCCAGCAGTAGCGGGAAATAAATGGTCCCCGTCGTCGAAAAGGTGCCACTAAAACATAAATGTTGTAACATTGTGTCATAGTGTCTCCCGCTAGATTTGACAAATGTTTAGTAAACAGTGTTTGAAGCATAAAACGGAATCTTTCGTTAATTTCGTGTTGCACCACTTCTTGAAATGGATTGATTACATCTCGGAAGCGACTCGGATGTTGATATCGAGCTGCTGTCTTCTCGTAAACAGCGAACTTGGACAATGAATTCAACTAATTTCTACGTAAGCTGCCATCTTTGTTTGAGTACAGCGTTGAGCAAGGTCCGTAGCATACTCAGAATTTTGACATTTCATGCTCAAGTCTGAGTACAAAAAGTGTTATAATCTCCGTGAGTATGAGCATGGTGTGAAAGCGAGGCTTGAGCATGAAATTCTGAGCACCAAGCACTGAGTACGGCTTTATAACCTCGGGCCTGGATCTGCTGTATGCTGTCACAATGTCATCAACCCTGATTTCAGTACTGCTATATGTATTCTGTCACAATTTCACTTACCCTGACTCCAGCCCTGCTGTATGCTGTCACAATGTCAGCTTTGAACTGGGTCATTCCATATGATGTGCTGTTTGAAATGGGGCTAGGGTTGATCTGGAAGATACTGAACCCAGCGAGATGTGCTGCAAGACTGGTGATAATGCGGCATCTGCCCGGGCATCCATCAGCTATAAGGACACAGTGGGCCACCTTATGTGGTGATGAGATGACCCGTGCTAGACGACACACTTGTTCTATGACACTCTGCAACACACATCAGTGCCACCTATTAAATACATGTTATGAACTTTTTTGAGACTTAGGAAAATATTACAAATCTGTTCTAACAGGTCTTCCCCACAGTGTTTCAATTATGAGAAACTGTTCCGTCCGAAATGAGACTACACTCTCTCATAGACAATGCTTGTTAATGGAATGTACTGAGTTGCATTTTGGTCATGGATACAACATATCAAAAAACTACTCATGAGTTGAAACAGTTTGTTCTTAAAAAAATAATAAATTATCAGTGTATATACAATATGTGGAGTCCTACATATGGGGATGAACTATAGATACGCTACAATGTTTATCTACATAAATGATATGCCTTTATCATCAAATAAGGCAAACGCTTTCTTGTTTATTGATGATCAAGTCTTCTCGTCAAAACAAAGACCTCAATAGTCTCATCAATTATGTTAATATTGAACTGTGATTTCTCAATGGATAAATGCCAAAAAACAACAAATATTTGCATGCTATGTAGATCAAACTAAAAAGATATTATTTAGAAACACAAAAAGTCAATCGTACAAGCATGAGGAAATATATACATAGTGATCAAATAGAAAGCACTTAACATTTCTACAGTTCTGAACTGATAAAAATCTAGGAAAATATGAATACAAAATACAAGAACATTTCAAAATATTTAGTAATTTCATTTTAAATAAAACAACTCCTACAATCTAGTACATTAAAACAAATACATAATGATTAAAATTCAACCTCCCCTGTCATGGTGATATGGTACAATGATACAAACATATCCATAGAAATCTACCAAATAATTCAGGACAACTTAAGAAAAAACAATGAAATACACAGTCATGTCACCAGACAAAACAATAATATTCACTTAGGTGAAATCAGACCAGAAGCTAAAAAGAGTAATTCACTTACTGTATATAGAGCAAGTCTAATGGTTGGGTTAGCCTTGTTGTATTCCTCAATGCCATGCGCCATTAATGTGCGCACTTTGTTCACATTGTACTCAGGTCTGTACAGGTCTGTCACATTTTCTTCCTCAGAGGAATTGTTACTGACATTAGTGAAGGCATTTCCTGCAGTCACAAGGCCACTGTCTTGTTCCACCAGGTTGCTGAATACTGGCTTCTCATGCCAATTCATCAGCTGGATCTAAAACACAGCAACTTAACAACACTCTGGTAAACCACAACTGTCACTCTAGTAATCCACAAACTTCAGTCCAGTAAACCACAACCTTCACTCCAGTAAACCACAGCCTTCACTCCAGTAATTACTACAACCATCATCCAAGTAAACCGCAACTATCACACCAGTAAACCACAGCCTTCACTCCAGTAATTACTACAACCATCAATCATACCAGTAAACCACAACTTTCACTCCTATAAACCACAACCTTCACTCCAGGAAACCACAGCCTTCACTCCAGTAAACAAAATATAGTTCTGATACGCTGCAGCTAGTTCTTTCTTAACATGGATTCATAGTTCTCTGAAGACTGCCCAATGGTAGGGTGGCCAAGATATTTTTTTTTAAATTAACCATGCATATGGGCTAAAAAGGTCAGGTTGGGTGAGAAAACAACTGTGTTAAAATTTCAGAGAAAACTATTGAGAGGAAAAGATCTCTCAAAGCACCCAACGTTTTTGTAAAATCGCAATATATGGATAAATTTAAGAACACAATATCTCAAAATCTACTGAACCTATTTTACTAAAATTATCACTGACCTATAAATCATACAATTATCACCCCTAATAAAAATTAGCTCAATACATACCTTTTTAGTGAAACTGATTTATTGCACTCCGGGATGAACATTTGAAATTTCCAGGCAAAGCATTTGTAATAAGGTAAACATACACACAATCCCACATACGAAAAGTGCATAGCAGAACAACTGTTTTGCCTTATTAAAGATCCATCATCCTTGTCTTTGTAGCCTGAAGCATCAGCCGACGATGCAACTCTACAACTTGGAAGATGAGCTGGCGTTAAGATAGTCTTGGCGAGTGGGCCACGTCTCAGGCTAGCTGCTAAGAAAGCTGCGTTCAATGTTGTGAGCAGTGAAGAAGTTGAGTGAACGTTCCGTTGCAAAATCAGCGAGGTGCACTTCATTGAAGGCCACAGGTCATTCTTCTTTGCAGGTCTTCCAAAGGCGGCTACAATTGACATCTTCTCATCTGCAGAGACACGGTCAGAAAAGAGCACTAGAGAGATTAGGTCTTCACTGAGATATCAGAGATAGCCCCTCATCTTCATTGCTGCTGTCTGTGCAATCACACCATCCACTTCATCGAAGTTGTCCAGGTCACGAAGGAGGCAGAGGTCGTTGATAGGCGCACATCTGCTGCTGGCTGCATCTACCCATGCTCTGATGTAGATGGTGATCGTGAACAGGCAGATGTGCTGTAAAGCCTGTAGTTCGTGGCTAGTACGCTCGAACTACTCACGGAAGGCGAATATATTCAAGCAGTAGATCCCTTTCTTCATCCAGCGAGCAAGGTGGTAGGCGCTTGGTGGGCTGAACTAGTGTCTTGAGTCATGTGCACCACCCAACAAGATGATGGCCAGCTGGATGAACTCGAGGTAGTCCTGTCGTGGGTGCCTATTACGAAGTTGTTCTGTTAGGAACTCACTTGCTTGTAACTTTATGCCTCTCCAGCCATTGCTTCTCATGTGTAGTCAAGGCGATATTCTATACAGAGTGAGTTTTGACCCATCAATGCCAGCAGCCAGCAATGCAGGTGTCACATTATGCATCGCTTGACGTGATGTTGTTTGTGTTCTGTCCAAGCTAACGACAAACAACGGGTCATCAACAAGACAGCGTCGTGCTACCTTCTTGGTTTTGGGAACTGGTTAGGCCCACTTAGAAGACTGATGATCCAGATACATCTAGATGTTTGTGGTGATATTCGCTGATAGAGATAGCCACATCAACGTCCAGTGAGCCATCAGAATCCTCTGTGAGTGGCTCGGTTGTCAGTTCGGTCTCAACAGTTGCCTTGGAGGCAGACTCTCGTCGCTGCATCTCGTCATATTTCCGCTTTTGTCATTTCTGCTCTTTCACTTTGAAAGGCTTGTCCTCCCCAGCCATCACCATTCTTCCTCTCACTTTGTTGATCTTCGAGGAACTCCACATCACGAGCAATGCGGATCAGACTCTGCATGTACCACATCAAACAGTTCCAGCAATCGACTGCCAAATTCAGTTTCCAGGTCAGTTTGCCTCTTACTCTGCCTGAGTTTGTTCTTGCATGTGTTTACATGCTGCTGATATTTTCTTAAGCTTCTTGACAGCATTTGGCTTCTGTGTCATTGGAATGTTAGCCATATGCCAAACCCGCAGCACTTTACCTACCGCATTGTTGCAGCTTACAGGCAGCGTCAGCTTCTTCACTTTCAAGTCGTTGAAAACTCAATGCAGAACTTCACCAATTGTGGGCAGTTGGTTCAGGTTCTCGATACAAGGCAGCAGTTGCCTAACTAACCACACGTTTGTTGCAGATCTAGTATGAAGCGGTGCATCCAACATGGCTATAGCAGCACCAGTGCAATGGACGACAACAGTTATTGTTTACGCAACGTTAAACAGGGCTAACTTACAAAAAATCTGCCTGCTTAAACTGTGGTGTGTAACTTGCTACATAATACCAAATGGCCTAAGTTGCAATACAACAAAATATTACGTGATTTACAATGAATATAAATTATCTATATAATGTAGTCAATCTTAATGTAGTCAATTATGGTGGATTACCATGTTTTCTAAAATGAACAAAATCTAACATTTTAAAATGTTCACAATTGTAGGTGATTTATACTTATAACCTGATTGATTGTTATATTGTCTTGACACAATTATTATGAATAGAAATTAGAACCCAGTAAAACTGTTATTAAAATAGATTAAGTAGATATAGATATATCGCGTTTTTAAATTGTTATCCCTATATCGTGCTTTTACAAAAAATTTGGGTGCTTTTTACCACAGTTGTTTTCTCAGCCAACCTCACCTTTTTAGCCCATATGCATGGTTTAATTTTTTTTATTTCTCACTACGTAAAATTTTGCCACTCTACTGCCCAGTCATAAAACACAACCTTCACTTCAGTAAACCACAACGTTCACTCCAGTAAACCACAACCTTCACTCCAATAAACCACAACATTCACTCCAGTAAACCACAACCTTTACTTCACTAAACCACAACCTTCACTTCAGTAAACCAGCCTTTACTCCAGAAAACCACAGCCACAGTTAATTATAACTTACATACATGTACATATTAAAGTATAATGCTTGGGAACCCTCATTCAACCATTAGGTATAATTATTGTGTAAGAGTAGTGCAGTATAATACGTACCATTTCCTCACTGGGGAAATCTTTCCTAACTGCTCTGATGAAGGCTTGTCTGTAACGACTGGCATCTACTTCATTCACCATGCGGCGTCCATACACCCACTCACATTCATGTTCCCAGAGCAGCAACAGACTCTTGCGGGAGCAGCCTGGCCTCAAGGATAGGCACAGGTTTCTGAAGAAATGTATATCGCATGTAAACTCTAAATGTAAATTTTACTATACCTCACACATGAACAACTTTGTTTTTAAGTGCAGTAAATTTATATGTATTTTGTTATGCAGAAGTTATTATTGTCCTAAGATATTTTAAACTACCCTAAACATACATGATATACAATTTTCAGAAAAAATGCCTAATTTATTAGTCATTTCTTTTCTGCTGTTTCTATACATATTTATTAGAAAGTCATTCAAATTAATTTAAGTTAATTATTTAACAATGACAAAACTATTTCAAAGATTGTTCTGTATGCAAAAACTTAATAGTTACTTTAAAAAATAATCTGTATAAACACAAATTGAAAAAGAAAAAGCGCTGACTGACGTGAAGATGTTGGTGAGGTCTCGCATTGTAAAGATATAGTGGCCTCTGTTGGCAGTTGGCAGAAACATTGTGTGCAACTTCTGTTGAAGTTCTAAAGTGACCTGCACTATGAGAGAGAGAAGGTCTCGCAGAGACTCTTCTGCAGCACGGTGTGCCTGCGCCAACTACAAAGTACACCATACATCTATGATTACATGGACACCTTCCTTCTGCCTGGGCCGACTACAAAGTACATCATACATCTATGATTACATGGACACCTTCCTTTTCCAGCATGGTGTGCCTGGGTCAACTACAATGTACATCATACATCTATGATTACATGGACACCTTCCTTCTGCAGCACAGTGTGCCTGGGCCAACTACAAAGTACACCATATATCTATGACTACATGGACACCTTCCTTCTGCAGCACGGGGTGCCTGGGCCAACTACAATGTACATCATACATCTATAATTACATGGACACCTTCCTTCTGCAGCACGATGTGCCTGGGCCAACTACAAAGTACACCATATATCTATGACTACATGGACACCTTCCTTCTGCAGCACGGTGTGCCTGGGCCAACTACAAAGTACATCTTACATCTATGATTACATGGACACCTTCCTTCTGCAGCACGGGGTGCCTGGGCCAACTACAAAGTACACCATATATCTATGACTACATGGACACCTTCCTTCTGCAGCACGGTGTGCCTGGGCCAACTACAATGTACATCATAAATCTACGATTACATGGTCACCTTCCTTCTGCCTGGGCCGACTACAAAGTACATCATACATCTATGATTACATGGACACCTTCCTTTTCCAGCATGCTGTGCCTGGACCAACTACAAAGTACATCATATATCTATGATTACATGGACACCTTCCTTCTGCAGCACAGTGTGCCTGGGCCAACTACAATGTACATCATACATCTATGATTACATGATCATCTTCCTTCTGCAGCACGGTGTGCCTGGGCCAACTACAAAGTACATCATATATCTATGATTACATGGACACCTTCGTTCTGCAGCACGGTGTGCCTGGGCCAACTACAATGTACATCATACATCTACGATTACATGGACACCTTCCTTCTGCAGCACGGGGTGCCTGGGCCAACTACAATGTACATCATACATCTATGATTACATGGACACCTTCCTTCTGCAGCACGGGGTGCCTGGGCCAACTACAATGTACATCATACATCTATGATTACATGCACACCTTCCTTCTGCAGCACATTGTGCCTGGGCCAACTACAAAGTACATCATATATCTATGATTACATGGTCACCTCTCTTAGCAACAGCTATTTGTCATCACTGATTGTTATAATAACAATGATACTGTAATAATAATAATAATGACAAACTTCTATAGCGCCTAAATCCCCAGGAATCTGAGCTCAGAGGCGCAACATACAAGAATAATTAACCGGGACAAGCACGAGTCATTATTAAAGCAAGGGACCCCCAAAGGTTAGGGTGGGAATGCAATTTCAAATAAAGAAGTCTTTAGTTTTTTACGAAAGGTATCTATATTCTCAGATGATTTTAAAGCGATAGGGAGGTGATTCCCGATTTTGGGTGCAGCTACAGAAAAAGCACATTTGCCGATATTAAAATGGTTGTGAAACAGATGATCTGAGATTCCTGGGAATATCGAAAAAACAAAGGGGACTAAACAAATAGGATGGGTGTTGCATTGAAAGGATACGATATGTGATAGTGGCTAATTTGAATTATATTCAATATGTAACTGGAAGCCAATGCAACTGTCTAAGTAGGGACAGAGATGGTGAGAAACGAGATGCTTTTAGTACTACACGTGCTAAACAATTCAAGTTAATGCATATTTAATACTTTAAAATATGTTTTGGTCTCATGGAATAGCACAATAAACACAATAAGAAAAAACAATACTGTTTAAATATAAACAGCTATGAAGGAAAACCATTTCAAAAATGGTAATTTCGTGTCTGAGACAGGTCATATGTGTACACCTGTATGTCTGGAAAACAACTGGCTAATATGACAGAATATTTACATGTATATTAAATTGGAACAGTTTTGTGGCATACTATGAGTAGCACATCATCTGTTAAATGTGAATTTCATGTGAATCAGCTTAGTTGCACTACATTCCTATTTTCTATCTGTATTACATTTCCCTGTATCTTTGCAGCAAAATTAACTGATTATTATTCGCTGTGCTACAGCAGTAATTACTTTGTCAAAACAAGGTAATTGAAACTTGTCATAATAACTGAACACAATTTTATTACTAAACAAAACAATTGTGCATGCTTAATATGAATTAATTGAAAGATAAACTAAGAATGACTACTGGCCTTTTCATCATGCACATCCATGTGATGTCCAGTGGCAGGGGGCATCAGGCCAAGGTCAGGTATGATGAAATGAGTGTGGATCAGGGTACTGAATACACTCTGCAACTCAGTTTTCCTGCAAGCATCACACAAACTGTTTTATTGGGAATTAAGTTTGTTTTAATTAATCATGTGAATCTGCAAATCTTCCAAGGTGCTTACACTTCAGGGGAAAATGAACAAAAACAATAACAAATATACAATAAGATAGCAAAATGTAGCATGTAAATTTAGCTACTAGCTTTAATAGTGGAGCTGAAGCACAGCCGTTTTATGCCATATAGTTCAATACATACTATATAAGTATGCATTAGTGGTGACAGAAACTCACTCATTTATGAAACAAAATAAATAACTTATTTAGTTCGATGCCTAAATTGGCATACCAGAGTTTTGCGTATTGCCATATTTTTTTAATGCAAGTTCTAAACGACTGATTTGAGTCGCACCTATCTAATCAATGGAGATTTTTTATTTTTTCAATTTACTGCATAGACATTTCTGAGCAAAAGCAAAATGTGGAGACTAATTATAAATGGTAGTTCTTGTGAGGACAACAAATAAGTTGTTTACATTTTTGAAATTTTAAAAGTAAAAAATTACTATGATTTACCCAATGGAAACATAACCTGAGTGCAACTGAGTGCAGGTGGGCAATAAAAGATAACAGATTCGTCAAACATTACTTCATAGATGCATAGGAATATGCAAAAACATTGACCAAACAGGAACCTGGATCTTTTACAAAGAATTATGTTTTTATATTCGCTCTCTTTCCATGCTTGTCACATTCATATGCCATCTTGCAATCAGCGTCCCAAAGTGACCACCATAGACTCTTGCAGAACTTGCCCCTGGCAGACATGCCAAATTCATCATTTTTCTCTTGGAATCCTACCTTGGAAGTATGTGAAAAGTTGTTTCCAAGCACTTATGGTATAACCAGTTGCCATTCAGTGCATTAAATTTGTCTATCTTTATGTTTTATAAGCATTTTTTCAGTTTTTTCTGGGAGCTATGCTGCATTGCCTATTAATTACTGTGTGCAGCAGTGCCTGGTATTTCGCGACTCATACCACTGGCTGCTGGATAGTAATGATGCCACCCAGTGCTGATAATGACCAAGTTTGAACAATTATTTGGAAAATGTACTGTGGGGTTGTGTTCATCCAATCATGGTGATATGTACTGTAAATTGTATGTTCTTAGCATTTCATCCCCCTTTAAATCATAACATCATCATTTTCATTATTCTTAGTTGCCAAATCCTCATAGTGTTTTTAAAATATAACACAATTACCATTTGCAGTTTTTAAAGTTTCCCCCAAAAATGTTTTTGTAGGTCATTGTACTAATGAAAATGCAAACGTGTCTTACCCAGAAGTGGGGCAGTTAAAGAGGGCAAAGTGCTGCATGAGTCTGGCACTGAGAGGGGGCACACTAGCCCTGGTGTGGGGGTTCACAGTTGTTACATAGGTGACATTCTTGATGTAGTGCCATGACTTGGTGTCAGGGTCATA